>CM077189.1:1951596-2304096 GCA_039654105.1 Coreius guichenoti
GATTTTTGTTTTCCAGCACAAATTCAAAACATCCTTAGATCAAGATATTTTGAATTAAGTTGATTTTTATGAACCCATTGGCAGATATTTGTTCTTGTTTTAATCATAAAATCACTTTCCCAAGATTTCTTATCTCAAACTTTAAGCTATTTTTTTGTAAATTGAATTAAAAAGTAATGGAGATCTGTTGGAAATTGTATTTTCAAACGTTGAAGCATCACTAATAAAACTCAATATGTGCTTAGACATTTACATTTAGAGAACATACTGACGTGTTGTGTTCCCTTCAGTTTATTCCTTACATTTTCTTTAATTGGTCTTAAAAACGTCTTACCTTCATAAAACCTGCAGAACCCTGTTAAAGCATCTGTGATGGGATATATATAACACATGCATGTGCACTGAAGTCAGGAAGAGAATAAGTCATTCATATCAGCTAAACTAGTGGAGATTCATGTGGCGTAATTCACTTTCAAGAGATCATTTTCTCACTTACTGGATCAAAATATATACAGAATCTTTTAAATATAATGTGTTTGACCAGTTAATTGATCTAGAAGGAATAAAAATATTTTTAGTGTATTGATTTCCACTAAGTGCTTGCTTTTGAATTTGATCTTCTGCCATGAAAGATCCTGTAGTTCCTATGAAAACATCTCCATCCGCTCAACATATATAATTCGTGCCTATAGACAATAAGCGGAAAGGGATGCTTTACGTAGCTAAACATGAAATATAGATGCAAGCTGATCAGAATCCAGTGAGTTTAGGAAGTATGATTGAAACTTTGACTCTTTTATACTGTGACTTTTGTGCACTGTTGTCTATAATATTTCTGCTCAGCATTGTCACTTCATATTTCGTGTGCGAGTGATTCATTAGACAAGATTTTTTAATAGTTTTGCTTAAAATATCAAATACTGTCGAGACTTTTCAGACCCTCCTCAATTACTGTCAATTTCAGGGCTTGACGCTTACTTTTTTCCCAAGTTTCCTGTGCTCCTAAGTTGAAAAATTTAGAACTTTATGGGCGCAACTATTCATCTCTGCATTTATAAAACACACTGTAACATATTTTGCCATACTAGTGTTATTTTAGTATCACTGAGATACTATATAGTTTTTGTTAATATTTTGAATTCAATTTCATTCTGCTTTCATTTTAATTTTAGTTAAAAATTTTAATAATTCTGTTGTTGTTGTTTTTTTAATATCTAGTTTTTATTAATTTTTATTTCAGTTTTAGTTTGGTACATCAGGTTGATAAGAAATAAGAAAAGTTTACATTTTTTATATCTTATTTTATGTCAGTTAACATTTATTTATTTCAAGTAAAGAGATTTTTTTATGGTTTTAGTTTTTGTTAGCTATAATAACACTGATACTAGTAAAATCTGTATATTTAATATGTGTCAAATATTGTTCTTATATACAATACATTTACTTTAAATTAAATGGAAATACAGTTTGTGTAACCAAATAATAACCGGGTGGAAATTGGACACACGGCGTGACTTTTATTTAATAAACGAGCCTGAAATACACCAGGACTCTTATTTTGAAATGTCTGTGCTTTATTATTGCAGGAGCTCATTCAAATTCAGACGAGGAGATAAAATATGCATTCTTACAACTGTATACAACATATTACAATATAAACACCGTACAGTAAACATTGTCATAATTGATCAGCATTAGTTCATAAGCAATCGCTGGCATAAATAGGAAAAACAGCGCCACCTTCAGGCTTTGAAACATAAAGCGCTCACATTTATTTAAAGGGGGGGTCTAAAGCTATTTCATGCATTCTGCCTTATTTACACTGTTAAAGAGTTGATTCTCATGATAAGCATGGCGAGAATTTCAAAAAACGAGTTGGACGTATGACAGAGTATTTCACTCCTTCAGGATTCAAACAAGATTCGGAAAGTTTTTTTTCGAGTATGGCCCTGTATGACATCATAAAGGGCGGAATTCCTTATATGGGCACTTCTCCCGGATGAGCACACACACGCACACCACCCAGAGCGAGAGCAAGAGCGCGTCCATCAACGAGCTTCGTTCGGGTTACGGGAGCCGTCGGCGGCGCCGGCGTTGTGTTTTTAGACCACGAGATCAACAATGTCACTAAAGAAGTGTGTTTCTGGTGTGAGGGAAAGATCACCTTGTTCAGCTTCCCAAATAACCCAGCGTTAAGGGAACAGATGACGCAGTTTGTGTTTCCGGAGTTCTGCAAGTGTGTGTGTTTGTTCCCGGTCATGAGTGGAAACCGCAGGTGGTGAGTGAAACTGCATCAAATGTGTGTGTTTTGTTGGCAATCGGCGTGTAAGTGCATATAATGTGAACAACACCAACGTATAGTGAATCGAGAGTGATCCAGAGATAATGCCATGATGTGTGTGTGTGTGTGTGTGTGTGTGTGAGACTCTTTAGCTCCGCCCACTGCACGCCTCCACGGACTCGGCTGTTTTCAGAAAGAATCGGTACAGTGTATCTGTCTTTTATAAATATGATAAAACTAAAGACTCTTGGGAGATATGAAGGATCAACACTACTCTATAAATACTCAAGATTAACATGAGACTGGCAGAAACTGTGTGTGTTATGGACCCTTTAATGAAATCATAGCCTTTTGAAGTTTTATAATCATCGGCATTTATGTTTTTCCATCCCCAAAATATAAGACGCTTTAAAATGATCATTAAGACGCTTGTTATACCATTTAAGGTATTGAAGACTTTTTATGATCTTACATTTATGAAAACTGATCCGCTGGGATTGTTTATTCGCACACGTGCTCCAAAATACATTGTACACTTCACACACATCTATTTTTAGTTGCAAATGCGAGTGAAATGCTCGCACTGTCGAACCCTGACATTTTCATAACTTTTAGTTATAGGGTCTCATAGACTCCAATGGAGGAAGCAGAAGAATAATAAGAAAAATATGAGCCATTTGATGCAATACAGAAGTACTAAAACAAATCACCAAAACAACCCATTTTCTTATGGAATTCAGTTCCTTATGGAATTGGAATGTGTCCTTCCTTTCTTGAACCTTTCTTTAAGGAAATATCCGGTATTTGGTCCGAACGTCTTGACTCAACACATTTGTATTGTTCTGGTTAATTTCCGCCCATCTCTTTACCTCTTCATGCAACGCTGGTGTTTTTGATGGCTCCTCTCAGCTTCCTTTGCAATCAGAGTCGGTGTTTATTCAGGTAAATGTCCTGTTTGATACGTGAAGTTTGGGAATCCACACAGAGACCGCATTGAGTCTGTCACATAACGCATGATGTGTCTGCTAATTAGTGAAGCGTAGCGCTTGTTAACGAGAGCTGTGCTATTTCTAGGCTGTAAAAGTCTCTTCTGCTCACCAAGGCTGCATTTATTGATCAAAAATACAGTAAAAACAGTGAAATATTATCATAATGTAAAACAGCTGAATATATAGTAAAGTGTAATTTATTCCTGTGATCAAAGCTGAATTTATCATCATTACTCCAGTCTTCAGTGTCACATGATCCTTCACAAATCATTCTGATATGATGACTTGATGCTCAACAAACATTTATGATTATTATCAATGTTGGAAACTTAAATAAGTTTCAGGATTCTTTGATGAATAGAAAGTTCAAAAGAACGGCATTAATTTGAAATAGAATCTTTTGTAACATTATAAATGTCTTCACTGTCACTTTTGATCAATTTAATGCGTCCTTGGTGAGTAAAAGTATTAACTTCTTGATAAAAGTGTAAGTGTAAAAAAACAGTACTGTAAAAATCTAGCTGTAACATTATATTATATTATGTTAATTCATTATTAATCATTATTTTTAATTTCCCTGTATGTCTGTCTCTTTCTTAAACTCTTGACGTGAATGTTGCACTAATCCACACAGCCTGTAAATGTTTGCTGATAATGAGATCATAATCTCTACATGCTGTAAGTGCTGATATGAAGTTGCGGTCTGTCAAGAGAAAGTATGACATGTTATGAAATATGAATGTGATGCCTCATGGCTTGAGTCTGTATAATCAAGCACAGCTACAGTAGCAGCGACTGTGTTCAGCTTTACATACACCAGGGAGAAGTTTAGTCCACGAAATATTAAGCATTGGTTCAATATTTGCATAGTCACTCCACATTCAGCACCCACATCGTGTGTGTGTGTGTGTGTGTGTGTGTGTGTGTGTTCATGTTTTTCTAAACATTTTCTTAAATGTAAAAATGCCTGTAGTTTTGTGTGATGGGCAGGGTTAGTGTGTGTGTGTGTGTGTGTGTGATGGGTAGGTTTAGGGGTAGGGTTAGTGTGTGTGTGTGTGTGTGTGTGTGTGTGTGTGTGTGTGATGGGCAGGTTTAGTGGTAGGGTTAGTGTGTGTGTGTGTGTGTGATGGCTAGGGTTAGTGTATGTGAGTGATGGGGAGGTTTAGGGGTAGGGTTAGTGTGTGTGTGTGTGTGTGTGTGTGATGGCTAGGGTTAGTGTATGTGAGTGATGGGGAGGTTTAGGGGTAGGGTTAGTGTGTGTGTGTGATGGGCAGGTTTAGGGGTAGGGTTAGTGTGTGTGTATGTGTGTGTGATGGGGAGGTTTAGGGGTAGGGTTAGTGTGTGTGTGTGTGTGTGATGGGTAGGGTTAGTGTGTGTGTGTGATGGGTAGGGTTAGTGTGTGTGTGTGTGTGTGAGATGGGCAGGTTTAGGGGTAGGGTTAGTGTGTGTTTGTGTGTGTGTGTGAGTGTGAGTGATGGGGAGGTTTAGGGGTAGGGTTAGTGTGTGTGTGTGTGTGTGTGTGTGTGTGTGTGTGTGTGTTGTGGGCAGGTTTAGGGGTAGGGTTAGTGTGTGTGTGTGATGGGCAGGTTTAGGGGTAGGGTTAGTGTGTGTGTGTGTGTGTGTGTGTGTGTGTGTGTGTGTGTGTGATGGGTAGGGTTAGTGTGTGTGTGTGTGTGTGTGTGTGATGGGCAGGTTTAGGAGTAGGGTTAGTGTGTGTGTGTGTGTGTGAGTGATGGGGAGGTTTAGGGGTAAGGTTAGTGTGTGTGTGTGTGTGTGTGTGTGTGTGTTATGGGCAGGTTTATGGGTAGGGTTAGTGTGTGTGTGTGTGTGTGTGTGTGTGTGTGTGTGTGTGTGTGTGTGATGGGCAGGTTTAGGGGTAGGGTTAGTGTGTGTGTGTGTGTGTGTGTGATGGGCAGGTTTAGGGGTAGGGTTAGTGTGTGTGTGTGTGTGATGGGCAGGTTTAGGGGTAGGGTTAGTGTGTGTGTGATGGGCAGGTTTAGGGGTAGGGTTAGTGTGTGTGTGTGTGTGTGTGTGTGTGTGTGATGGGCAGGTTTAGGGGTAGGGTTAGTGTGTGTGTGTGTGTGATGGGCAGGTTTAGGGGTAGGGTTAGTGTGTGTGTGTGTGTGTGTGTGATGGGTAGGGTTAGTGTGTGTGTGTGATGGGTAGGGTTAGTGTAAGGGGATAGAATATACAGTTTGTACAGTATAGAACTATTACGTCTATGGAGAGTTCCCACAAAGATAGTGAACCGTGTGTGAGTGTGTGTGAGAGTGTGTGAGAGTGTGTGTGCGTGTGTGTGCGTGTGTGTGCGTGTGTGTGCGTGGGTGTGCGTGTGTGTGTGTGGGTGTGTGTGTGTGTGTGTGAGTGAGTGAGTGTGTGTGTGTGTGTGTGAGTAAGTGTGTGTGTGTTCAGCAGGTTCACATCTGGAACACATTTGCTGGTGTTGTTTTTTCGGTGGCGGTGTTAGTTACCAACCCCCAGCATTACTTTGTTCTCTCTCTCTCTGTCTCTCTCTGTCTCTCTCTCTGTCTCTCTCTGTCTCTCTCTCTGTCTCTCTCTCTCTCTCTCTCTCTCTCTCTCTCTCTCTCTGTCTCTCTCTGTCTCTCTCTCTCTCTCTCTCTTCTCTCTCTCTCTCTCTGTCTCTCTCTCTGTCTCTCTCTCTCTCTCTCTCTCTCTCTCTCTCTCTCTCTCTCTCTCTCTCTCTCTCTCTCTCTCTCTCTCTCCTCTCTCTCTCTCTCTCTGTCTCTCTCTCTCTCTCTCCTCTCTCTGTCTCTGTCTCTGTCTCTGTCTCTCTCTCTCTCTTCTCTCTCTCTCTCTCTCTCTCTCTGTCTCTCTCTTTCTCTCTGATCCATACTCTCCCGTGAGTTTAACTCTTCTCTGAAGCGATGGCATGTCACATACAGTAGGTGCTCACTGATGTGTGAACGGGCTCTGGGATGGCAGGAGGTGCTGGCGGTTTGGTGGTGGTAAATGTTGGAATTCTCTCTCACATACTCAGACCTTTATGGATCGTGACAGGCAGATAATTAATACCAGGCTGTAAGTGTTTAAAGGTGTGTGAATGAAGTCAAGTTGTTTTAATATTATTATTCTTATTACAAAATCCAAGAAAAACAACTAGCGTTAGTTCTTCAGCATGCAAATAGTGACAGCTGAGCATAAAACACCACAATGAACAATAAACATGAGGAGAATTACTGATAGTGACAGACGAGTACAGTATGGGCTTTCAATGATGGATGCTGAAATAAAAATTATTCTGATAGTAATCAGCTGTTTCATCATCTGTCCTGAATGTGAAACTGCAGCTCAATCACAGCCAATCAAATGAGAATGGAACTGAGATTTTGACCAATAAGATTCCACAGTGGGCGGGGCTACCAGTTCAGAGCCACAGAAATAGAAACCAAGCAATCAACAAAATGTGCCGTCACCGTTTGCGACTGGTCAGGAAAAATTTCTAATTTGAAATTTTCATTTGTTAGATTGATAGTGATTTTGAAATTGTTAGTTGTAACCGTCAGTTTTAGCTATACTTTAATTCTGTAATAATACCTAACATTACATTACTCTTGCTCATTCTTAGGGACTCTTAATTCATGTGATTTTTATTTTTTTATTATTATTTATTTTTTTATTATTATTATTTATTTTATAATAATACTTAACATTACATTTGGCAGATTTTCTTAAAGTGATATTTGCTAAGCCAAGAATGAGTTACTCTTGCTCATACTTAGGGACTCTAATTCATGCGATTTTTATTTATTTATTTTTGTATCTATTTTTTTATTATTACTTTTTATTTTATAAATACTTAATATTAAATTTGTGGGTCAGAAAAAATTTAAATCTGAAATTTAATAGTGATTTTGAAATTGACCTAAGAGGAACTATCACAGGTGGACATGGTTTTCTTCCAACGTGAATCATCTCAAAATGGCCGAATAATGTTATAAAGGTGTGCCGATGTATACAGTAATGGCCAAACGTAATGTCTGACCTAGGAAAATTAATATCATCACCCTTTATTCAAATATTATTAAAGATTTGTTAAAGATTTTGCAGTTGTGTTTGGAGTCGATTGTTTTATTTGGAATGAAACATGATAATTTTTGGCCAGACTGTCATACAAAGAAATGATGAACACATGCAAAAACAAGACAGAATCACTGAAATATTAATAACTGATTATGTTAACTGATAACTGATATGCTTTTTTCTATGAGCTTTTTGTTTTTCTATGCATTTTTTTCTTCATAGTAAAATAAAACCTGTAGCTGTAGTTTGCCTTTTTTGCCAAATAATTTTGTCAGATAAATACCGTAACCGAGTTTAGTGTTTTCATGTTCCCTTATTTAAAAAATATAAAATATTTTAATCAAACTTATACCATGGTCTGTCTGAATGCTGGTTTCTGATTGACTGGAAGGTGTGCATTAAAACCGTTTAATGCACAGATCAGCGTCAGTTTAATCACCGTTCTATATCAATGCGCTACACACACACACACACACACACACTCACACACACACACACGCACAGACAGAGAGAGATCGGAGATCGCGCTGCACACACACAGAAGCATCCAGGATAACAGAACCTGGTTGTCAACGCTGCCCCGTGACTTTTAATAATAAAATAACTTTGCTTCTGAATCGCTACATTATATTTCTCAGCGACGAGGGGGTTATGTCGCTGTTTTTGAAGTAATTAAACTCACAGCTTCATTGTTAATAGAGAGAGAGAGATGCTGAACAGACGCAGGTTAACAGACGCACACACATCTCTCTCTCTCTCTATCAATAATAAATTCAAATAAATGCAATAATTCATTCATTCAAATAAATGTAATCTTATGCACTACTAGATCAAACGAGCTGTAACTGATGAAAATAATCGCCATTTTTACCCTTCCGGTCAAATATATAACACATAACACAATATATAACACATAGATGTACTGCAAACATCAATAACAGCTGTAAGTGGTCAATGCTGGGAAATGACCATGGTATAATTGGGATAATCCACGGCTAGCTGTGCATTAAACCATCTGAATGCACTTCGCTTCATGTCAGGCGGTTCTTTTAATGTCCTGCATTAAAATCGTTTTATGCACAGCTAGCCGTGGATTATCTCTCAGTATATCCCCTCCAGACATCACTATCTTAATTACTAATATAAATCATTAGATATAAATCCAGACTAATCAAGCTGATTGCCGTTATTGATTTCAGCACCATGGACAGCGCAAACGCTCATCAGGATCTTCATTATTTCCACGTGTTCCTTGGTTAATCACTTTGATTGCCTGATGCAAATGCCAAGAATTTCCTCCTCCTGAATAGAAGGCAGTGTTTCCATTGAGTTTTCCAGGGATGTGTGTGTCCTTTAACTCCCAAGTGAGAAATATTTGACAGAATTATATTAAAGTCAGCATGAAAGAGAAGTTGCACTCGTTTTTTCTTCCCTATTGTCACTCGTCTGAGTGAAACGGCTTCTGGAATGAGAAAAAATGTAGCGGCTTGATTTCATCCTTGGGAATTGATTGGATCGTAGGAAGTTGGGCGTTGCTAACTAAATGGAGGCAGATCTGAATGGCAGTTTGCAGTCAGTTGTGGAGGATATTTAGTCGAGACATGCGTCAGGGCTCGACAGTGTGACTAAAAATAGATGTGTGTGAAGTGTACAATGTATTTTGGAGCACGTGTGCGAATAAACAATCCCAGCGGATCAGTTTTCATAAATGTAAGATCATAAAAAGTCTTCAGTACCTTAAATGCTATAACAAGCGTCTTAATGATCATTTTAACCCTCTGGAGTCTAAGCTGTTTTGGGGCCCTTTAGAAGTTTTGACATTCTCTGACATTTGTGCTTTTTTCAGTTGCTTATAAACACATTAATGGCAAAGGTGTAATACACTGTATTCAGCACAAACTGGGCTACCATAATATGAGAGCAACATGTATGTACTTGCTTGTATTTTTGAGAGAATAATGTGTATGCGTGGTTTTTGAAAAAACGAAAATAGATATGTGTCCACAAGACAATAGATATGTGTCCACAAGACTTTAGACTAATGGGTGATGTTGCCTAGAGTTTTTGCTTCAAACTGATATGAGAATCATTGTGCCTACTTATTCCCACAACACAATATATTGATTTACATTTTGTAAGACACTTTTTCTTTACAAAGGCCATATGTGAAGAGGCGTGAACGATCATGAATAATGCTGAGATTCACACCTGAGAGAACAAAAGAACCGCATAATGAGCTGCATAATGAATGAGCCTCAGGTATGTGACTGAGAGCTAAGCAACAGGACAAAGGAAATATATTTTGTTGTAGTTTATTTAGAATGTAGTCAACAAAGGCACATTACAAAGGCCTATTATATTTTAAATTATCAAAAGATTTGACTACACTGCAAAAAAAGCTCTTCTTATTTAGTATTTTTTCTTGTTTCCAGTCCAAATATCTAAAAATTCCTAAATCAAGATTCATTTACTAGATAAGTAAAATTTTCTATGGGGTAAGAAAAATAATCTTATTTCTGTTTGGGACAGACACAAGAAACAAGATTTCAATCAGAAACAAGATTATTTTTCTTCCCCATTGGCAGATAATTGTGCATGTTTTAAGCAAACACTCACTTCATTTTGATTTGACTTTCAACAAAACAAGAAAAAACATCTTATGTCATTTTACTTATCTAGTAAATGCATCTTGCTTTAAGAATTTGTAGATATTTAGACTAGGAACAAGACAAAAATACTAAGAAAAGCATTTTTGGTGTACTTGTTTTTTTTTGTTTTTTTTTAAATAAGTCTCATGCTAAAAAAAACAGTAACATTGTGACACTGAACACAATTCAGTATTCAGTAAATACAAATAACTGAATAATTGGTAATGATGAATGTTATAAGTAAAATATTTGGGATTTAAATGCAATGCAATTATGATTTCAAAGAGTATAGGGTGAATTCAGGTTGATTGGGACACTTTTTCCCCAGTCATTTTCTGAATCATTTGACTTTGTAAACTATCCGATACACACAATACTCAAATATCATTTCAAGCGTTGGTTCATTTATGAGACATGCGTGCAATGCATGATCACGCCAGCGCTACGGCTATTGTCTGCTATGCTTCTTATTAAATAAGAAGCAAATATATTAAAAACATTGATTAAAATTAAGATACAATTTATACAAAACGAAATTCACTTTAAATAAAGGCTTTCTACAAAACAAAACTTAATAAAGTGGTCAAAATCATTTCTGACAAACTCCATGTCTTCTGATATATTGCGCATCAAATGAGGTCCTTTTATTACTCGTGCTGTTCACTTTTCACAATCAACATATATTAAATTAAAAAATACCATTAGGCTATAATATTTAAACATCAATATGAAACAAAATACGTTTTACTGGTACTATATTTATAGCATCTGAGCAGACATTTGCTAATAAAAGCTTTATTGATGTGACACTAGGCTGTTTTACAGTAAACACTTCATAATCTGTCCAAAACAGGCCAAAGAAATCTTACGTCTATGACATTTTATGTTGCAGCAGGATTCATATTTAAACAGTCTTTTTGCTTTTAATATTCACAGAAAACTAACAGAATAAACTTACCTCACAATCAGCACTGAGTCCGTTGCTCTTAGAAATAAACAGTTTTCATGAGGTAAATTATTCCAGGATTATTCCTCAACGCGTCTCAAAACGATGTAGCTAAAGTATAGCACTACACTTGATGTGTGTATTTGAGTTGATGTGGGCGTTGACTGCGCTCTCGCGTGGATCGGTCAGTATTTAAATCTCAAAAGAACGCGCGCTCCGTGGGCGTGGCGCATTAGCGGATAATGAGACACTCGCGAACGACTGACATCTCTCTCTTTTCAAACAGATTACATAAACACAGAATATTTGTTTTCGATTTTATTTACATTATTTAAACCTGACATTGCAACGTTTCTTTAGACATATGTCTCATGTTTGTGTGACAAGTGTTCACTAAGTTAGAGTTCCTCTTCTGAAGACTTTCTGAATGAACATCTTTGAGAGAGAGGCTGCAGATCGCGCATCATGTTTGTTTTCTTTATTTTGCAGAAAGCACAACAATCTGTTTTTATTGGGACTGTACACACAAAAAAAATAGAAACTCAACATATTATAATGATGTATAACACTTGCCTGAATTATAAAAATCGACAGAGTTATTTGAGTCTCTTTGGCACTGATAAGAAAAAAAGCGAGTTGATCACGCCGGCGCGACGGCCGACTCAGGGGGTTAAGGCATCTTATATTTTGGGGATGGAAAAACATAAATGGCGATACTGCCTAATGTGATTATTAAACTTCAAAAGGCTCTGATTTCATTAAATAAATGTGAGCGCTTCACGTCTCAAAGCCTGAAGGTGGCGCTGTTGAGCGTTCAGGCTCACACACATTCATGCCAAACGAAACTAATGCTGATCAGTCATGACAATGTTTACTGTACGGCGTTTATACTGTAATATGTTGTATACAGTTGTAAGAATGCATATTTTATCTCCTCGTCTGAATTTGAATGAGCTCCTGCAATAATAAAGCACAGAAATTTCAAAATAAGAGTCCTGGTGTATTTCAGGCTCGTTTATTAAATAAAAGTCACGCCGTGTGTCCAATTTCCACCCGGTTATTATTTGGTTACACAAACTGTATGTAATTTAACTTAATTTCCATTTAATTTAAAGTAAACTATTGTATCTAAGAACAATATTTGACACATTAAATATACAGATTTTACTAGTATCAGTGTTATCGTAGCTAACAAAAACTAAAACCATAAAAAAATCTCTTTACTTGAAATAAATAAATGTTAACTGACATAAAATAAGATATAAAAAATGTAAACTTTTCTTATTTCTTATTAACCTGATGTACCAAACTAAAACTGAAATAAAGATTAATAAAAACTAGACATTAAAAAAACAACAACAGAATTACTAAAATTTAACTAAAATTAAAATGAAAGCAGAATTAAATTGAATTCAAAATATTAACAAAAACTATACAGTATCTCAGTGATACTAAAATAACACTAGTATGGCAAAATATGTTACAGTGTGTTTTATAAATGCAGAGATAAGTAGTTGCGCCCATAAAGTTTCTAAATGCGCTCCTAAATTTTTGAACTTCGGAGCACAGGTGCACCTTGGGAAAAAAGTGTCAAGCCCAGCATGAAGAGAACAGACGAGGTTAACATTTATGATTAAATATTACGAGTGTGCAGGAATTAAATAATGATGTGCACCGATAAATTCTTTATAATAAACACTGCAACATTCTGTAAAAAAAAATAAGAATGGTCAATTTAGGTTTCATGGTGATTTTAAAGACATTGTTCTGCTGTATTGTTGTATGTCTATGCTACGACAGAACTTGGAAATAAATCAGATGAACGAGGTGGAATCAGACTGTGAATCTCTCGTAGATCGGAAGGGTGTTTTTGTGTGGTTTTACCCGGCACAGAGCGCTCATTCATGTTTGTAATATGGTAAATATAGTTGAGGGAAACACTGTCAGTGTTTTGTTTCCACAGCGAAGCGAGGCTTGTTCAAACAAACAGCTGATTTAGCTCAGCAGGGCTTGTTTTATTTCAATCGGAGTATATTTAACAGTACAGCGTTTAGAGAGAAACTGCGCCGACATCAAACCTCTTTTTGATCTGTTCACCAAACCTACAGATAATGTCCGAAACATTCATATCTTTCAGACTGAATTCCTCACATGCAGAAAACTTTATATAATGTGAAGGTGTGTTAATCCTTCATAACTCAAGCTTGAAGAACTCAGTTCTTACTGTCAGTATAGACACAACATCCGTCAGGTTCAGAGATTCAGTTTGGTGAGCGATACTGAAATCCAGAAACTCAATGGAGACTTATTTTCAATATTACCAAATAATTAAGGTGAGGATGGGTAAACCATTGGCATACAAAATGATGCCACACACACACACACATGTTGGTGCAGCTACATTATGAGGACATTCCATAGACGTAATGGTTTTTATACTGTACAAACTGTATATTCTGTCCCCCTACACTACCCCTAAACCTACCCATCACACACACACACTACCCCTACCCCTAAACCTACCCATCACACACTCACACACACACACTACCCCTACCCCTAAACCTACCCATCACACACTCACACACACACACTACCCCTACCCCTAAACCTACCCATCACACACTCACACACACACACTACCCCTACCCCTAAACCTACCCATCTCTCACACACACGCACACTACCCCTAAACCTACCCATCACACTCACACACACACACACTACCCCTACCCCTAAACCTACCCATCTCTCACACACACGCACACTACCCCTACCCCTAAACCTACCCATCACACACTCACACACACACACACTACCCTACCCCTAAACCTACCCATCACACACTCACACACGCACACTACCCCTACCCCTAAACCTACCCATCACACACACACACACACACACACTACCCTACCCCTAAACCTACCCATCACACACTCACACACGCACACTACCCCTACCCCTAAACCTACCCATCACACACTCACACACACACACACACACTACCCTACCCCTAAACCTACCCATCACACACGCACACTACCCCTACCCCTAAACCTACCCATCACACTCACACACGCACACTACCCCTACCACTAAACCTACCCATCACACACTCACACACACACTACCCCTACCCCTAAACCTACCCATCACACACGCACACTACCCCTACCCCTAAACCTACCCATCACACTCACACACGCACACTACCCCTACCACTAAACCTACCCATCACACACTCACACACACACTACCCCTACCCCTAAACCTACCCATCACACACTCACACACACACACTACCCCTACCCCTAAACCTGCCCATCACACACACACACACACACTACCCCTACCCCTAAACCTACCCATCACAGAAAACATTCTGCATTTTTACATTTTTAATAAAACATTGTTTAGTATGTTTTTAAAGCCATTTTTATTACGAGGACACAGGAAATGTCCTCATAAACCACGTTTACGTTGTAATACCAGTGTAATACTTGTGTCATTATACAAATTTGTGTCCTCATAAATCACATAAACAAGCACACACACACACACACACACACACAATGTTTTTCTGAGTTATAGGGTTTGAATTTGATTCACTTTAACTTCTCTAGTCTTCCTAAGGGACAGTAGATTTACCTTAGAACCAACAGCGTTTTCTCAAAATATTAGTAATACTTGAATTCTATAATAATAATACTTAACATTACATTTGACATATTTTTTTAAAGTGATATTTGCTAAGCCAAGAATGAGTTATTCTTGCTCATACTTAAGGACTCCAATTCATGTGATTTTTATTTAATTTTTCAATTTTTTTTTTCATCCTTTTATTTTACACAAGGTATTGTTACTTTTTTACAATAATCAACAATCATACTTAAAAGCCATTGATATTTTTGTCATTTTAGTAGATCATTTAGTATCATTAGACTATTATAGTTTTTATTAATATTTTGAATTAGATTTTAGTGAATTAGGTAGAATTAATTTATAATTTTAATTTTAAAGTTTTAGTGATTTTGATGTGTTTGTCATTATTATTATAACTTTTTTGTTTTTCTAAAATGTCTATATAGTTTATATTCATTTTTATTTCTGTTTTAATAATTTTAGTACAGCAAGTTAAACTAAATGAAATGAGAAATGTTGCTGACAACTAACTGAAATATATATATATATATATATATATATATATATATATATATATATATATATATATATATACACTCACCTAAAGGATTATTAGGAACACCATACTAATACTGTGTTTGACCCCCTTTCGCCTTCAGAACTGCCTTAATTCTACGTGGCATTGATTCAACAAGGTGCTGAAAGCATTCTTTAGAAATGTTGGCCCATATTGATAGGATAGCATCTTGCAGTTGATGGAGATTTGTGGGATGCACATCGAGGGCACGAAGCTCCCGTTTCACCACATCCCAAAGATGCTCTATTGGGTTGAGATCTGGTGACTGTGGGGGCCATTTTAGTACAGTGAACTCATTGTCATGTTCAAGAAACCAATTTGAAATGATTCGAGCTTTGTGACATGGTGCATTATCCTGCTGGAAGTAGCCATCAGAGGATGGGTACATGGTGGTCATAAAGGGATGGACAATGCTCAGGTAGGCCGTGGCATTTAAACGATGCCCAATTGGCACTAAGGGGCCTAAAGTGTGCCAAGAAAACATCCCCCACACCATTACACCACCACCACCAGCCTGCACAGTGGTAACAAGGCATGATGGATCCATGTTCTCATTCTGTTTACGCCAAATTCTGACTCTACCATCTGAATGTCTCAACAGAAATCGAGACTCATCAGACCAGGCAACATTTTTCCAGTCTTCAACTGTCCAATTTTGGTGAGCTTGTGCAAATTGTAGCCTCTTTTTCCTATTTGTAGTGGAGATGAGTGTATCCGGTGGGGTCTTCTGCTGTTGTAGCCCATCCGCCTCAAGGTTGTGCGTGTTGTGGCTTCACAAATGCTTTGCTGCATACCTCGGTTGTAACGAGTGGTTATTTCAGTCAAAGTTGCTCTTCTATCAGCTTGAATCAGTCGGCCCATTCTCCTCTGACCTCTAGCATCAACAAGGCATTTTCGCCCACAGGACTGCCGCATACTGGATGTTTTTCCCTTTTCACACCATTCTTTGTAAACTCTAGAAATGGTTGTGCGTGAAAATCTCAGTAACTGAGCAGATTGTGAAATACTCAGACCGGCCCGTCTGGCACCAACAACCATGCCACGCTCAAAATTGCTTAAATCACCTTTCTTTCCCATTCTGACATTCAGTTTGGAGTTCAGGAGATTGTCTTGACCAGGACCACACCCCTAAATGCATTGAAGCAACTGCCATGTGATTGGTTGATTAGATAATTGCATTAATGAGAAATTGAACAGGTGTTCCTAATAATCCTTTAGGTGAGTGTGTGTGTATGTATATATATATATATATATATATATATACACACACAGTCACCCTAGTTTTTCATTGTTCTGAAGGAGGAATAAAGACCTTTTCCCTCATATTTCCTTTCATAAACACTTGAAGAGTGATTCTAGACAGTGCTGTCGCAACAGGCCAACAGGATTTGATCAAGCCTACAGACCTTCATCCTGTTACAGTCTTTCTGGATTCATTTAGCCTGTGTTAACTTCATTATGAAGGGAGAACAAGTCACTCTCTAATGCCTTTTATAAAGAATCCTGGAATAATCTCGGTTATTGCCATAAATTACCACAGCAGTGGATTCAACTTCAAATTCTTTCTGGGGCAAACTACATGAATTCTTAAGTTTTTTTTTCCATGTTTATTTTCTTTGCGCCGGTAACGTTGTGAAAAGGAAGTGAGTGGTGATGTAATATGACATCATCAGTGAGATACCAGTGAAACTCTGGGTACACCTGGGAATTTTAATCAGTGTCTGGTTCATAACACAGTCTGGTACAACAGTATCCCACAATAATGTGGCTCTCGGACCTTTCTGACCAATCCAAGCATTTTATAAATGTTAAAATGCCCTATGAATATATAATACCAGTTTGGGGTTGGTAAGAGTTTTTTTAATGTTTTAAAAGAATTCCCTTCTGCTCATCAAGGCTGCATTTATTTGTTCAAAAATACAGTGAAATATTATTCCAGTGTAAAGCAGCTGTTTTCTATGTGAATATATAGTAAAGTGTAATTTATTCCTGTGATCAAAGCTGAATTTTCAGCATCATTACTCCAGTCTTCAGTGTCACATGATCCTTACTGAAATCTTACTGCCTTACTGACACAAAACATTTCAGAAGCGTATATACACCGATCATGCATAACATTATGAGCACTGACAGGTGAAGTGAATAACACTGATTATCTCTTCATCACGGCACCTGTTAGTGGGTGGGATATATTAGGCAGCAAGTGAACATTTTGTCCTCAAAGTTGATGTGTTGGAAGCAGGAAAAATGGGCAAGCGTAAGGATTTGAGCGAGTTTGACAAGGGCCAAATTGTGATGGCTAGACGACTGGGTCAGAGCATCTCCAAAACTGCAGCTCTTGTGGGGTGTTCCCGGTCTGCAGTGGTCAGTATCTATCAAAAGTGCTCCAAGGAAGGAACAGTGGTGAACTGGCGACAGGGTCATGGGCGGCCAAGGCTCATTGATGCACGTGGGGAGTGAAGGCTGGCCGTGTGGTCCGATCAAACAGACGAGCTGCTATAGCTCAAATTGCTCAAGAAGTTAATGCTGGTTCTGATAGAAAGGTGTCAGAATACACAGTGCATCGCAGTTTGTTGCGTATGGGGCTGCATAGCCGCAGACCAGTCAGGGTGCCCATGCTGACCCCTGTCCACCGCCGAAAGAGCCAACAGTGAGCACGTGAGCATCAAAACTGGACCACGGAGCAATGGAAGAAGGTGGCCTGGTCTGATGAATCACGTTTTCTTTTACATCACGTGGATGGCCGGGTGTGTGTGCGTGGCTTACATGGGGAACACATGGCACCAGGATGCACTATGGGAAGAAGGCAAGCCGGCGGAGGCAGTGTGATGCTTTGGGCAATGTTCTGCTGGGAAACCTTGGGTCCTGCCATCCATGTGGATGTTACTTTGACACGTACCACCTACCTAAGCATTGTTGCAGACCATGTACACCCTTTCATGGAAACGGTATTCCCTGGTGGCTGTGGCTCTTTCAGCAGGATAATGCGCCCTGCCACAAAGCAAAAATGGTTCAGGAATGGTTTGAGGAGCACAACAACGAGTTTGAGGTGTTGACTTGGCCTCCAAATTCCCCAGATCTCAATCCAATCGAGCATCTGTGGGATGTGCTGAACAAACAAGTCCGATCCATGGAGGCCCTACCTCACAACTTACAGGACTTAAAGGATCTGCTGCTAACATCTTGGTGTCAGATACCACAGCACACCTTCAGGGGTCTAGTGGAGTCCATGCCTCGACGGGTCAGGGCTGTTTTGGCAGCAAAAGGAGGACCAACACAATATTAGGTCATAATGTTATGCCTGATCGGTGTGTGTGTGTATGTGTATGTGTGTGTATATATATATATATATATATATATATATATATATATATATTGCAACCACACTTAAATGCTTTAGAAAAGTGACGTTTCTGTAGATTACATCTAACTGTCTACCCATAAACATTGGATTCAGGTAGAATTACGAAGTTAAAGAGAACAATTTAAACTTGTATTTTCTGTAACAACCATTGTCATGTTTTCAGGAAAAGGAGGATGAAGAGGAAGACAAGAAAAGTGAGAAGCAGGAGCTTGAGGATGAGCTGCTGTTCGAAGACTTTGAGCTGGGCGATGAAGACTGTGCACTTCCTGAGGAGGACGAGGAGGAGGAAGTGGATGCAGAGGATGCCGAACTCGAGGAGGCCAACGTCGAAGAAAGTACCAAAATGAGGATCCTGCGGCAAATAGCAGACGTGGCGTCCAAACTCAAAGAAATCGTTGGCAATCTGATTACCACTGCAGGAAAAGTAGTCGTAACCATATTATTGGGCCTCACAGGTAGGTAGTGTTGAGACCGACATCACTCACCACATACGATCAATACGCAGCATTCATTTATAAGCTGAAGATGAATAAAAGCTCAAGTGCGTTGTTATATCCCAAAGCTCAAACATAAAGAAATATGTAAGGGATATGTACATCCAGCCAGTTGTTATCGCAAAATAAACCCAGACAGGGTGTTCAGGACCCAGACGCGACATTATCCCGCTTATTACATGGGTACTTGCCACTTAGTAAATAATGAGATATGAATGAATGTATTTGAGTTGAAATATTTAGCTTATGACGAAAACAATTCCTATCAAGCAGTTTTGAGCCTAGACAAACTAACAAGGTCAAACAATATGGACATATAAGGGATAATGTAGTCTCATAACTTATTACACAGCTTTTTACCACATAAATGATGACGGGGACATAAAGTATTGATTTGAGAAGACACCGTTTACTATCCATTACAGTGTACAAGTCATTCTAGCAACAAGACGAACACTTCAACAAGAATGCCTACTTTTATTACTGAAGTACACCGGTTTAATTTAGTCAATCAAGTATTTCAGAGAGCTGTGTAATAAAAAGAAATAAAACATCACACACAGTCAAGGTGCCAAAATCGTGTCATTTCCACAGGAATCCACGCATTCGGGTGATTTTCCCAACTGGTCTTGTGATTTTTGACCAACAGAAATCTGCTCGGTTTGAAGTTGTGAGTTGTGTTTCATACATTGCTACATTATTGGACCATGTTAATCTCAGGACCTGATTAAGTGTGAGTTTAAATATAATTTTGCGTGACCTTTATAGCCATAGATAATTCAATCCTTTTGAAAATAAATTAAAGGAAACCAGAACATTCAAACTATGAACAAACAAGTGACAAAGACTTTCAGTCACTCAGTATGCATTTTATTAATGTTAGTGTAATATTTATGAATTTGCTTATCCATTTAGTTGCGAGTGCAGTGCTCTTGTAGAGAGACTCCGCCCACACACTCTTCTGATTGGCTGTGATTTTTGATTGATTTTGTCGCATCTTGTACTCGCTTGAATCATATCACATCATGTCTGGTTAGGACACACTGCAAATTATTTTCCTTTGTCTTCTCTCTTGTTGCAGGCATGATTCTGCCATCTTTGACCTCCACTGTGTATTTCTTCACCTTCCTGGGCCTGTGCACCTGGTGGTCTTTCTGCCGCACATTTGACCCGCTCCTCTTCAGCTGTCTGTGCGTCCTCATGGCCATCTTCAGCGCCGGCCATCTCATCATGCTCTACCTCTACCAGTTCCAGTTCTTCCAAGAGGCCGTTCCACCCGGAAACAGTTATGCCAGGTGAGACACCAGGTTACCTTTCGGTGGTTTTAAAGGGGGGAGGGGGGGGGTCTAATGCTATTTCCTGCATTCTGCTTTATTTACACTGTTAAAGAGTTGATTCTTATGCTAAACATGGCCAAAATTTAAAAAAAAACGAGTTGGACGTACAGTGGGGAGAACAAGTATTTCATACACTGCAGATTTCGCAGGTTTGCCCACTTGCAAAGCATGTAGAAGTGTGTAATTTTTATCATAGGTACTCTTCAACTGTGAGTGACGGAATTTAAAACAAAAATCCAGAAAATCACATTGTATGATTTTTAAGTAATTAATTTGCATTTTATTGCATGACATAAGTATTTGATACATCAGAAAAGCAGAACTTAATATTTGGTACAGAAACCTTTGTTTGCAATTACAGAGATCATACGTTTCCTGTAGTTCTTGACCAGGTTTGCACACACTGCAGCAGGGATTTTGGCCCACTCCTCCATACAGACCTTCTCCAGATCCTTCAGGTTTCGGGGCTGTCGCTGGGCAATACGGACTTTCAGCTCCCTCCAAAGATTTTCTATTGGGTTCAGGTCTGGAGACTGGCTAGGCCACTCCAGGACCTTGAGATGCTTCTTACGGAGCCACTCCTTAGTTGCCCTGGCTGTGTGTTTCGGGTCTTTGTCATGCTGGAAGACCCAGCCACGACCCATCTTCAATGCTCTTACTGAGGGAAGGAGGTTGTTGGCCAAGATCCTGCGATACATGGTCCCATCCATCCTCCCCTCAATACGGTGCAGTCGTCCTGTCCCCTTTGCAGAAAAGCATCCCCAAACATGCTTCACAGTTGGGATGGTGTTCTTGGGGTTGTACTCATCCTTCTTCTTCCTCCAAACACGGCGAGTGGAGTTTAGACCAAAAAGCTCTATTTTTGTCTCCTCAGACCACATGACCTTCTCCCATTCCTCCTCTGGATCATCCAGATGGTCATTGGCAAACTTCAGACGGGCCTGGACATGCGCTGGCTTGAGCAGGGGGACCTTGCGTGCGCTGCAGGATTTTAATCCATGACGGCGTAGTGTGTTACTAATGGTTTTCTTTGAGACTGTGGTCCCCGCTCTCTTCAGATCATTGACCAGGTCCTGCTGTGTAGTTCTGGGCTGATCCCTCACCTTCCTCATGATCATTGATGCCCCACGAGGTGAGATCTTGCATGGTGCCCCAGACCGAGGGAGATTGACCGTCATCTTGAACTTCTTCCATTTTCTAATAATTGCGCCAACAGTTGTTGCCTTCTCACCAAGCTGCTTGCCTATTGTCCTGTAGTGCATCCCAGCCTTGTGCAGGTCTACAATTTTATCCCTGATGTCCTTACACAGCTCTCTGGTCTTGGCCATTGTGGAGAGGTTGGAGTCTGTTTGATTGAGTGTGTGGACAGGTGTCTTTTATACAGGTAACGAGTTCAAAGAGGTGCAGTTAATACAGGTAATGAGTGGAGAACAGGAGGGCTTCTTAAAGAAAAACTAACAGGTCTGTGAGAGCTGGAATTCTTACTGGTTGGTAGGTGATCAAATACTTATGTCATGCAATAAAATGCAAATTAATTATTTAAAAATCATACAATGTGATTTTCTTGATTTTTGTTTTAGATTCCGTCACTCACAGTTGAAGTGTACCTATGATAAAAAATTACAGACCTCTACATGCTTTGTAAGTAGGAAAACCTGCAAATTCGGCAGTTCTGCCCACTGTATAACTGTGCCAAATACACTCCTTCAGGATTCAAACAAGTTTTGGAAAGTTTTTTTTTCAAGTATGGCCCTGTATGACGTCATAAAGTGCGGAGTTCCTTATATGGGCACTTCTCCCGGATGAGCGCACACACACACACACACACACACACACACACACACACACACACACACACATCAACCAGAGCGAGAGCAAGAGCGTGTCCATCAACGAGCTTCGTTCGGGTTACGGGAGCCGTTGGCGGCGCTGGCGTTGTGTTTTTAGACCACGAGATCAACAATGTCACTAAAGAAGTGTGTTTCTGGTGTGAGGGAAAGATCACCTTGTTCAGCTTCCCAAATAACCCAGCGTTAAGGGAACAGTGGCGGCAGTTTGTTTTTCCGGAGTTCTGCAAGTGTGTGTGTTTGTTCCCGGTCACGAGTGGAAACCGCAGGCGGTGAGTGAAACTGCATCAAATGTGTGTGTTTTGTTGGCAATCAGCGTGTAAGTGCATATAATGTGAACAAAACCAACATATAGTGAATCGAGAGTTATCCAGGGATAATGCCATGATATATATTGTGTGTGTGTGTGTGTGTGTGTGTGTGTGCTCATGACTCTTTAGCTCCACCCACTGCACGCCTCCACAACCTCGGCTGTTTTCAGAAAGAATCGGTACAGTGTATCTGTCTTTTATAAATATGATAAAACTAAAGACTCTTGGGAGATATGAAGGATCAACACTACTCTATAGATACTCAAGATTAACATGAGACTGGCAGAAACTGTGTGTGTTATGACCCCTTTAAAGTCGGCATTGTGTCTATTCAACTCTGTTCAACTCTGTTGTGCTGTATATCTGAGTGAAACGCTTCAGGAACAAGAACAGATATAGGGTGGGGCTTGATTCTGTCTGTGGGGAATTGGTTGGATGGTTGTGGTTTGCTATTGGTGGATCTCATGTGAGTGACAGGTTGCCCCGCCCTCGTCAAGATTTCATGGTGACTTTAATGGAGTATGTAATGAAGTTGGGTCTCAAGAACACTGGTGCTGCTGTTAAAGCCATATTTGTATTCAGGATCAGTTTTGCAGACGCGTCCCCACCCGTTTCACTGAGCACCAATGCTTGAATCGTTCAGATTTGCTTGAGATTGTGGACGTTCAAGCAGGTGAATCTTTTGATTTGTTGCTCGTTTTGCACATAAAAGGTTTATGTCCTGCCATACGTGGGTAAAACCCGCACGCAGCCGGATCCCCTTACTGTGACCAATGAGATTACAGAGCTGCCTGAAAATGAAACACAAAAGGAGAATTCAATTAGAACGATCCGGCGAGCGGGAATCCTACATGTGAGCGCGGCTGTCTGGTGGCTGATGGGCTCAATCATGCTAATCTGGCGACCTAGCCTGTTTTGTCATGTGGCATTACAGCGACTGGCGTCCGGTGTCGATCTGAGCAAGGCATTGAGGTCAAGCTGTCATTAAAGTGATTAAAGGCTGAACAGAAATGGATAGTTCTGGATGATCATTGATGATCATTGAGATACTATTGCAGTTGTATTAAAATTTTGAATCAGTTTTTTATTTTTGTATTGTCTGTTTTTATTTTAATTTAGTTACAGTTACTCTCCAAATGAATGAAACAACTTAAAGACAGTATATTTTAAATATTTGTTGTAATGGCATCTTTTTATGAATGAAGGCCAGTATCACTAATACTGATACTGATGTCTCTATGAAACATTAATGATAGACATTCAACATTACAGTATAATTGAAAGCTATTAATTTTAACATTTATTAGGGTTTAAAAAAATAACAACTTTTAATTTAAGTGAACTTAAAACAATCTTCACATGAATCCATTATAATAAATGTCATATTTACCTGTGGCCTTCCTATATAATCAATATACAGAAATTGAATCAAGTTATCAAACACTTTACAGTCTTAACTGCATAAATTATTAATTAAATATCGATTAATCCTTATTAAAGCTACAGTTTTCTCTGTTCCCTTTGTTCTTTGATGAACGTTAATGACAGACATCATTAGTGGCTGCTGTGACTTTAAGATCTGCTGCCGAACATGACGCCGAACATGCTCTTATGAGAATACTCCACAAAACAGGCATTTTGGCATAATTCTGTGTGTTATTGTTCATTCAAGCGCGAAAGAGAACTCGATACTGGCGCATGTCTTTCTGAGCTTCGTGTATGTGTCATAGTCAGGACATTCACAGACAGTGCGTTCTCTTTTGTCTTTCTGAGCATTGTGTGTGTGTCATAGTCAGGACATTCACAGTCAGCGCGTTCTCTTCTGTCTTTCTGAGCATCGTGTGTGTGTCATAGTCAGGACATTCACAGTCAGCGCGTTCTCTTCTGTCTTTCTGAGCATCGTGTGTGTGTCATAGTCAGGAGATTCACAGACAGTGCGTTCTCTTCTGTCTTTCTGAGCGTTGTGTGTGTGTGTCATAGTCAGGACATTCACAGACAGCGCGTAACGCTAGCCAAAGGATGACAGAAAAAACGGATGCTGCGTTAATTGCGTTAAATATTTTTAACGCATTAAACTGGAAAAAGTCATTGCATGTGTTAACACGCTAATTTTGACAGCATATATACACTCACCTAAAGGATTATTAGGAACACCTGTTCAATTTCTCATTAATGCAATTATCTAATCAACCAATCACATGGCAGTTGCTTCAATGCATTTAGGGGTGTGGTCCTGGTCAAGACAATCTCCTGAACTCCAAACTGAATGTCAGAATGGGAAAGAAAGGTGATTTAAGCAATTTTGAGCGTGGCATGGTTGTTGGTGCCAGACGGGCCGGTCTGAGTATTTCACAATCTGCTCAGTTACTGGGATTTTCACGCACAACCATTTCTAGAGTTTACAAAGAATGGTGTGAAAAGGGAAAAACATCCAGTATGCGGCAGTCCTGTGGGCGAAAATGCCTTGTTGATGCTAGAGGTCAGAAGAGAATGGGCCGACTGATTCAAGCTGATAGAAGAGCAACTTTGACTGAAATAACCACTCGTTACAACCGAGGTATGCAGCAAAGCATTTGTGAAGCCACAACACGCACAACCTCGAGGCGGATGGGCTACAACAGCAGAAGACCCCACCGGGTACCACTCATCTCCACTACAAATAGGAAAAAGAGGCTACAATTTGCACGAGCTCACCAAAATTGGACAGTTGAAGACTGGAAAAATGTTGCCTGGTCTGATGAGTCTCGATTTCTGTTGAGACATTCAGATGGTAGAGTCAGAATTTGGCGTAAACAGAATGAGAACATGGATCCATCATGCCTTGTTACCACTGTGCAGGCTGGTGGTGGTGGTGTAATGGTGTGGGGGATGTTTTCTTGGCACACTTTAGGCCCCTTAGTGCCAATTGGGCATCGTTTAAATGCCACGGCCTACCTGAGCATTGTTTCTGACCATGTCCATCCCTTTATGACCACCATGTACCCATCCTCTGATGGCTACTTCCAGCAGGATAATGCACCATGTCACAAAGCTCCAATCATTTCAAATTGGTTTCTTGAACATGACAATGAGTTCACTGTACTAAAATGGCCCCCACAGTCACCAGATCTCAACCCAATAGAGCATCTTTGGGATGTGGTGGAACGGGAGCTTCGTGCCCTGGATGTGCATCCCACAAATCTCCATCAACTGCAAGATGCTATCCTATCAATATGGGCCAACATTTCTAAAGAATGCTTTCAGCACCTTGTTGAATCAATGCCACGTAGAATTAAGGCAGTTCTGAAGGCGAAAGGGGGTCAAACACAGTATTAGTATGGTGTTCCTAATAATCCTTTAGGTGAGTGTATAATACTAGGGATGTCACGGTACCAAAATTCCAGTAGTCGGTACCAATACCATTAAAATTTTATGGTTCTCTGTACCAATTTCAGTACCACAGCAAAATCTGTTGGAACAATTTTACTATTGTATTTAACTATTTGATAAAAATATTAAATTAAATTCAGTGAGGTAATTATTTATGATGATAACTAAATAATTCATATAAACATTTGAAGGCTACATGATGTTTAAAAGTAAACATTTATTTATAAAAAGATCAAGTGAAAAATAAGCAACCCTCTACGCACACCTAATAATAATAATAATAATTATTATTATTGTGTTAGTATTATTATTACATTAAGACGTAGCTAAATCTACTGTATAGTGTAACACAATATATTTCTGTCAATTTCTTCAAGTTAAACCGAACTTTTATTTTGACGGGTTGCCGTGATGACCTTTGAGTTTCTGTGGGTGTATGGCGTGTGATATGACGATGACTTCTCGTCCGGTGTGCGACCTCCTTCAGTGTGTGTGTGTGGTAAATGATATCGTGTGTATGCGCCATTCACTCACACAGAGACACACAGAACATGCAGGATTATATTTAAATAGTCTTTTTGCGGCTAGTTAGTCTGGCGCCCTGCACTTAAATAAACACGGAAGCAAATAGCAGCTGCCTATTAGTAGGACCGTATATATCCTCGGTACTACCAGTACTACAGAAATACTGGTATCGTCACATTTTCAAAATTTCAGTACCGACTTGGTACCGAAGTACCAGTACTTTTGACATCTCTATATAATACCCAATTATTATAACAGTTATAATAACCCAACTTTTAGAGAATGATATACTGTATATTTATATGCAGTATATGTTTATTTGTTTTAGTTTTATTCAGTGTTAAAAACTATGGCTGTCAATAAAATAACAATCATGATTAATCTCATATCATATTTGGGGGTTGGCTACTTGACATCAACATTTTCAAAGGCCTTTTCTATTGAAAGGACAATATTAAAGGAGTAGTTCATCTCAAAATGAAAATTTCCTGATATTTTACTCACCCCCATCTCATCCAAGGTGTCCGTGTTTTTCTTTCTTCAGTCGAAAAAAAAAATTAAGTTTTTTGAGGAAAACATTCCAGGATTTTTCTCCACATAATGGACTTCAATGGCAACCAACGGTTGAAGGTCCAAATCAATGCAGTTTCAGAGGAAGGGCTTCAGAGGCTCTGCACGATCCCAGAGGAATAGGGTCTTATCTAGACAAACCATCTGACATTTTCAAGAAAAATAAAAAATGTATATACTTTTTAACCTAAATTGCTCATCTTGCGCTGCTGTGCGGCTCGCCACTGATTGCGCAATCATGCCAGAACGGTCACGCAAGCGAACGTGCGAGAACTAATGCAAACGGCCTTTACCAAAAAACACTCCATCTTCAACTTCAAAATCATCCGACATCGTTGCTTTACCTTTTTTTTTGCTAAAGGATGTTTGTATTAGTCTTTGCATGTGCGCTTTGTAAACACGGGGGTGGTACTTCCGCCTACGTCTAGCGTGACCGTTCCGGCGTAATTACGCAATCTGTGGTGCGCCGCAGAGCAGCGCAAGATGAGCAATTTAGGTTAAAAAGTATATACATTTTTACATTTGAAAAGTTTGTCTAGATAAGACCCTATTCCTCGTCTGGGATCGTGCAGAGCCTCTGAAGCCCTTCCTCTGAAACTGCATTGATTTGGACCTTCAACCGTTGGTTGCCATTGAAGTCCATTATGTGGAGAAAAATCCTGGAATGTTTTCCTCAAAAAACGTAATTTCTTTTCCACTGAAGAAAGAAAGACATGAACGTCTTGGATGAGATGGGGGTGAGTAAATTATCAGGACATTTTCATTTTGAAGTGAACTAATCCTTTAATGTTTTTAGAGCTACTGTGAGCCGACTGAAGAGTTAATTGGGCATATCCAGAAAGTATTTTGAAAATATGCAAGCGCCAGAGATTTGCATTTTAATTTTTGAAGCGCTTATGTCTATATGACAGCATTTGAATATCTGGCTACTGTGGACTGTTCAGTTCATCATTGAACTCATTCGGCTCTACAAGCCGACACTGTCAGACTCTATTTCAAGAAGTTTGATTTAAAGAGTCAATATTCACGTTGCTTTCAGAAATCTTGGTTTAGTTGTGTGTTTTCTGTGGCATCTGCCCAGCGTTTGGCTCCAGGAAAGACCTTGACATGGAATCTCAAACTCTACACTAATGATTTTTTATTTGTGTAAGGCTTCTAGTTTTGTGGGAGCTGTTTATTAAGCTGGACGTTCAGTTTTAAACCTTTTAGGTCTGATGGTTTGATTTGACTCCATAAAGGGATTCATTTCATAGGCATTTACTAACCTTCATGTTGTTTCAAACCTGTATGACTTTCATTTTTTTCTGTGGAGATAATTAATGAATGTCTGGTTGGGTGAATTCAATACAATGGCGGTACAATGCGACTGACTTTAACACTTACTAAATAGAGCAGTAATTAAATAGGCCTATCATGCATATTAATGTACTGTTTTATTGTAATAAAATACTCTTATCATATATTAATAAAAAAGTTGCGTATGATTTGCTTCCGATTTTGAGTCTGATGTTCGCAGATAATGTAACTATTTTCTTGAAAGTAGACAAAAACACAGAATTATTTCAAAATGTCTGTCTTGGCGAGGATTCACGTCAACAGACGGTCTTATGTGAGGGTAAACAGTTGAGGAAAAAATCTGATGTGTAACATTATATTAGATCCGTGCATTAGGTCTTAATATAATAAAACTGCAGCTATTAATGTTAACTCTCTGAAGTCGGCAAAGGCGCCGGTGCCTTCACCTCGTTTTTTTTCTTATCAGTGCAAAAGAGACTCTTCGTTCGCGAGCCTCTTCATTAGTGTTAATGCGGCCACGCCCGCGGAGCGCACGTTCTTTTGAAAGTCAAATACTGACGCGATCCATGAGAACAGAGTCAACGCCCACATCAACTCAAATAAACATATCAAGATTCGTGCATGTACTTCACATCGTTTTGAGACGCGGTGAGGAATAATCCTGGAATAATTTACCTCAAGAGTAACTGATCCAGCCGAGGATTGTGAGGTAAGTTTATTCTGTTAGTTTCTGTGAATATTAAACCGCAAAAGACCGTTTAAATATGAATCCTGCTACAACATAAAATGTCATAGACGTAAGACTGTTTAGACAAGATTTCTTTGGCCTGTTTTGGACAGATTATTAAGTGTTTATTGTAAAATAGCCTAGTGTCACATCAGTAAAGCTTTTGTTCGCAAATTTCTGCTCAGATGCTATAAATATAGTACCATTCAAATGTTTTGTGTTCAATAGGCTACTTCTTGTAGCCATTAAAACGTATTTTGTCAGAAAAAAATCCATTTAAAATAATGGTTTTCTATTTTAATGTACTGTAAAATATCATTTATTTCTGTGATGCAAAGCTGAATTTTCATCAGCCATTACTTCATTTATTCATCCAAGAATCCTGAAAAAAGTATCACAGGTTATAAAAAATATTAAGAAGCACAGCAGTTTCCAACATTATTAATAAATCAGCATATAAGAATGATTTCTGAAGGATCATGTGACACTGAAGACTGGAGTAATGGCTGATGAAAATTCAGTTTTACATCACCAAAATAAATTATATTTTAAAGTATATTAAAATAGAAAACCATTATTTTAAATTGTAATAATATTTTACAATATTAATGTTTTTTTCTGTATTTTTGATTAAATAAATGCAGGCTTGATGACCATGAGACTTCTTTCAAAAACATTAAAAATAGTAATGTGTCCAATCGTTTGACCGGTACTGTATATAATTTAAATATAATAGGCCTATACAAAATGTTGTTCACATGCTGTGCAATATCAGCAATCATGTTTTCTGTTATGAGTGGACATTATATTAAGGTTATTACAATAGTTGATCCTGTTATCAGTATCCTCACAGATTATCAGTTTTTTTTTTTTTATCTCACAGATTTGAGAATCATAGTGACCTGATACTGGCCCACACAGGACATTGTGCCTTTTGTCTCTCACTTTATTTCGTTGACTATATTCTAAATAAACTACAAAAAATATATTTCCTTTGTCCTGTTTCTTAGCTCCCTCTCAGTCACATACCTGACTCAAAAGCTCATTCATTGTGCAGCTCATTATGCGGTTCTTTTGTTCTCTCAGGTGTGAATCACAGCCTTATTCATGATCGTTCACGCCTCCTCGTATATGGCCTTTGTAAAGAAAAAGTGTCTACAAATGTAAATCAATATATTGTTTTATGTGAATGAGTAGGCACAATGATTCTCACATCAGTTTGAAGCAAAAACTCTAGGCAACAACACCCATTAGTCAAAAGTCTTGTGGACACATATCTATTGTTTGTTTTGTGGGCTTAATTCAGTTACTTACATTTTTTGTTTTTTCAAAAACCACGCATAAACGTTATTCTCTCAAAAATACAAGTATGTACATACTTGTTGCTCTCATGTTTATAAGCAACTGAAAAAAGCACAAATGTCAGAGCATGTCAAAACTTCTAAAGCGCCCCAAAACTGTGCAGACCTGTAAGAGTTAATCAAACATCAAAAGACAAAGAGGGAATCACTCACTGATCTTGACTTTGTAGCTTTATAATAATCAATTTATTTGTAATTAATACACTAAAGACTATGCAATGATTATTTTTCAATTTATTACGTGAATGCTCCTGTTAAATAGATGTAAAATGAAAATATTTTATTTGTTCTACTGTTTATTTGCATCTTATTTTTAAGAGCAAAGATAAAAAAAACAAAAATAACTGTATTGTGATTTATTAATATAGTAATTGTTAATAAAAAAACTGTGGGAAAAGATGCATCAAGACCCGTTTTATAATCAAATCGTTTCCCTCTGAATAGTAATCGAATCGTGAGGCAAGTGAAGATTCACACCTCTATTAATAAAGCACCCAAGAGTGGTCAGCAAAAAAATTGGGTTTAGTTAAGAACAATCGGATTCTGATATTGATGGAATCAGTGTTAATTTCGTTGACTAATAATTTTCGTCAACAACCTTTTTTCACTGATGAAAACGAGACGATAACTAAATAAAAACTAGTGTTGGATGACAAAAACTATGACGAACATCTACTGTCATTTTCGTCAACGAATAAAAACACGGCACTGTTGTGCTTCTACAGGCTCACGCGACAGCACTTCAGAGCGGCTCAATCAATGAATAACACACATTTATGCCAGGTAATTGTTTATGCACTAATGCTGATGAATAATGACAATTATTCGTGTTCCCACACGAACATATTAAGTATTCTGTCCATTTTATCACAAAATTCAAACGATAAATGCCGCTTTGACGCTCTTTAATGTGACATGACAGATCACCGTATAGGCGCGCGAGTGAATGCGATCATCTCTTCCTTAAGAATAAACATGAATCAACATCTGACGGTATGTTGAGGATACACACAACTTACTTAAATGTGTATGTCGTATAATCGCTCAATCAGTGTTTCAGCGATTGGAAAGACGTCAATAAAACAGCTTGAGAACAATGTCACGTAGCATCACCTTTACCTCAGAAGTCATTCAGTGTCCACAGCTGTTAGTACACTAGAGAAATCAACTCTTTCACTGAATATATGCACTATATTAGCCTATATAGTCATTATATTCTACTGAACCTGTTAGTGATGTCTGGATTATTTAATGTGTGTTTAAATAAATCTGTCATGAAAATGACAGCCACTGTGTATAAATAATTATATTTCAACAACGAATTGGAGTAAAAACATAATTTTATAAATAGATTTAGAAGTTAGGCTAATGCAAAAACTGCAGTTTACATGTTTGCATACAATGTGTTATTTGAGTGTTGATTATTATATCTAAAAATACTGAATTTAGGCTAATTTGGGCTCTGTTGTTATATTATAGTAATGTGCAAGTAAGGGCTCCCTATATAGTTTACACTTTACAGCATTAGCAGAGATATTTTTTTTTTATCTTTAAGAAACTTTCATTTATAATTGAATTCATTTAAGGACAATTTGTTCAGTAAACCACTGTTTAATAAAAAGAAAAAAAGCAATTTTATATTTAGTTTTCTCTCCCCTGCTGTACCGAACCCGAGGTAAATACCGAACCGTCAGTTTTGTGTACCGTTATACCCCTATTGATTAGCATATTTTGTCATGATAATCTCACCCCCTTTGTTGTGTGTTCCCGGGGGCGGGGTTTATGTTAATTTCAGGGTTAGTGATGTCACTAACCTGGGAGGAAGCCTGTGTAGTCCCTACCAGCCGTTTGTTGTAGTCCTTAAAAAGCGATTTCTGTAAAAGAAAATATCTCCCTTTGCTTTGAACTTTGAGCGTCGTAACTTTGCAGATGTTGTTTATGCTCAAACAGCAACATTACACACTCACTAAAGTTTAAAAAGTGAAATCATAATCAACCACCCCTTTAATATGCATGTCGTCAGTAAATCACGCACAGAACTTTCCACTCCCATGGGCGCTTTTATGCAATTGCGCTCTCTTGCCCTGTTATGTAAATCTGGCCCATAGACAGCAGCAGATGTTTATAGGCTGCTGTCACTTTAAGAGTGAATGCACAGATCCAATATAATTTTACACATCCGATTTCTTTCTTAACTGTTTACGTTCACTTAAGACATAACCGATTGTGTTTACGAGACGGCTATTTTAACATAATTCCGTGTGCATGTGTCCATTCAAGCGCAAAGAGATGCGAAAGAGGAATCAATTCAGTCAGTTAATCGAATGCTGTCTCTTTTGCCTCTTCTTGCGCTTGAATGGTTTCAAATCATTTGAATGTGTAAATTAGCAGGAAAACGTGCAAACTTGGGGGGGGCGTACGGATCAACTGCAATGCGTTGCACCCCTAATCAATATCATTAATAGATATTCCCACAGGCAAATCTACATGCTTAAAGAAGAAAAGCGAAGCTGGTTTTAGTGGTGCCGGCGGCCTCAGAGAGTCCAGGTGGTTCTCATTACGACGGGACGGCTCTTGGCCTGTGCTTAAATTACACAGCTGGTTTCAGGGAGCGCTGCTGCATGTGAGAGAGAAAAAACAATCAAAGGTGACTCAAAAAAGCCTCTGAATAACGTAGATGCAATTCTTCTAAATGAAGCCTGGATTGGAGTCTCCAGTGGCAGGCCTGTATTATTCTGACACTAATATTCCCCAATGGCAGCAGCAAACCTTCAAAAGACCTGTTAGCGGCGGATACGAGACTAATCGTGCAACTGTTGCGTCTCGTTAAAATGTGTTGAGAACGTCGCCCCCAAACGCGAAGCTGACATCAAAATACAAACACTAGAAAACAGCTGTCTTGAAGGCTTTGAAAGCCTCCATCCTGCTTGTTTGGGTTCTCTGTTACACTAGATTAGAAGCTGCTCGACAAGACAAAACCATGACCAAACACTACAAATAAACAATCGTTCTGACCTCTGAAAGGTCCAATTTTAGATTTGTAACTCCGCTCATTTGGGATCCACATCCTGAAACCTCACACGCATTCAAAGCCTCTATAAAAGACATAGATACTACAAATATGTCAGATGAGGTTTGAACCCAGCTCAGAAAACACGGGCCAAGCCAAATCACACACGTGTGAAGGAATCCTGTTACCTTTCAAAAAATACAATGTGTGGGAGAAGAATAAAACAGGCAAACATGCAAAGAAAGCAAAAAAATGGCAGTTATAAGCGAAGAAATATGCTTTACCAAACCCACATAGAATTAAGTGGTTTTTACAGGATTTAAGCAGTTTCTTTCTCAAACAAAACCTGAGAAACACCCTATTAGAAAAACATTTGGCGATTTGCGAGCCGCTGCGTCTGGGACGAAAAACAAAGAGCTTCTCTTTGACAATCACATAAACAGCACAATCGCTACCAGCTTTTTGTGGTGAGGACGCAGTTTTGATTACACACTAGCTGAACTCCAAGTATGTGGAAATGCCAGAGAAGAGTCTATTTTGGGTAGAAAAAAATGCTAATTTAGCAAACCCAGAGATTAGAACCAAATGGTTTGTTGGTTTGTCTGTTGGGTGCAACCAATGCAGGAACTATTGCTCAGAGTCGACTTGTTTATAGTTTGAAAAGCTCGATGGATGTCATATTTCATTTAAGTAAAGTACTGTTTAAAAGTTTGGGGTCAGGTAGAATTTTTTGAAAGAAATTAATAGTTTTATTCAGTGAGGATTCATGGAAAGTGACAGAAAATGCATTTATAATATTACAAAATAATCTATTTCAAATAAACTTTCTATTCGTCAGTTTTCAACATTGTTAATCATCAAATCATCATATCAGAATGATTTCTGAAGGATCATGTGACACTGAAGACTGGAGTAATGATGCTGAAAATTCAGCTTTGATCACAGGAATAAAATATTAGCTGCGAGCTGCAATTATTGGGGTTCAAGGTCTTTAAGCACATTCGTATAAAGGTATTATGTTTTATTTAGTAAGCATGTGACCACTTAGATCACAGATCATTTACAGCCAATACAGGCAATTTACTAAAGAAATATAGTAGTTTTAAAGCTTTTTAACAGTTATCGAGGTTGAGCCAAAAACCTACTAGTTCGCGAAAATAATGGAATGATCTCCAATATTTAACAAGCGGTTTGATTGACAGCGGCGGTCCTAGAGGCAAAGTTACCCAGAATGAGGAGTTCTACCATATGGTGTGAATGTCGTGGGTTTGTGCGAAAAATCGCATGATATACGATCTTATACGCATGTGAAAAACGTGAAGGCGCCCCCGGTGGCTGATTTCTTTCGAATTTCTCACAGGCCTCTAGAGCCGTGAGTCAAACCCCACCCACGAGTTTCGTTCCGATCTCCCTCCGTTAACCTCGTATGACAGCCGCTCGAACTTCATTGGCCGACGGTGGCCGTGTTTGAGATACGTGAATGTCCTCGTAGACAATCGTGGCACTTTGGACAAAGACACCGCATGCCAGTTTTCAAGTCAATCGGACTGACTGTTGCGCAGCTATAGACGTTTTTGTGTTTTTTTTTCCCCTTTTATAGTACCACCAAGTGGCCAATCGCCACGTCCTTTTTCGTGCGACTACAGACCGAGCCCATGCAGAGGTGTACCAAGTTTGGTGACATGATCTCATTCCATTCAAGAGGGATAGCCGTTTTAGTAAAAGTGGCCACGCCCACTTCCAAACGTTTTGACGTCCCGTCACAGACGTCAATCGAAATTTCAACTTTATTTTATGATTATTGACAATCAGACTCCAGAGACTCTTTCTGCACTGGTTTGGTTCCGATTGGCCGAAAAACCTAGGACTAGTTCGCAAAAGTCAAATCAAATCAAATCCGAGATGGTCTAATGCGAGACGTGTTTTGTTCATCTTGAACCAAGGATTCCAACTAGGGCTGTCACGATTCCTCGATTAAATGCAATTTACCCGTGTCGAGTAACCGGCAAAATACTGGAAGTGGTGCATTCCACAGACAAGAATCCATGAATTTTATGAGGAGTTTTGCTCAATCTCATTGCTGTCTAGGACTAACAGCTGAGATTAAAGATCTATGATTTGTCTTTCCTGTGTGTCTGCTGTCCTCGTGGCACCTTTTTCTACTTGAGAGTGTGTTTATTATGAATTGGCCGCTGCATCAGCTCTATCCAGCAACATTTCTGCGCTTAAACTCGTTATTTTCAGCCGTGGTATTAGGACTTGGATGTCACGCTTAGGGTTTGGATGATTCATGAAAGGCGAAATATTCTGACTTCATATTTTCTCTATGCCATGAGGTAGCTGCAAAATGAACATCTGGCAAACCACAGTCATTTAACGAACAGCACCAGAACTATAAAAACCAGCGAGCATGTGTTTGTCACCTAATCCAGTTTCTGTAGGGTTTTAGCTGCGACGTTATCGTTTTATTGACTTCATCAGCTAAATATTACACCAAATATATTGGTTATGTATGTAGTTAATTTAAGTTGCATTCAAAAGCCACATGTCTCTTCATTCTGAATGGGATTGGCAATTCTGCCTCAAATGACGACGTTTTATTTGGGATTGAAGAGCTGTTGAGAGGCCGTACTTCTGTTGTCTCTTTATAACTCTTTTAGTTTTTTCACTTTTATACCTTGTTAAATAGGCATTTTCTTCCTTAGCAGACCAGTTTTGCTTCCACTGAAAGAGAGAAAAGGGAAAATAAACACAAGCTTAACCCTGGGAAATCTGGAGTGAATTAGCAGCTCTTCTCTTACAGTTGTTCTCTGTTGAAAATTTAGTAAAGTGCTTTTTGATTGGGTGATAATCTTATTTTTCTTTCTCAGATCATTTCAGTTTTAATTTTTTATTTTTTCATAACACTTTTTATTATTATTTTAATAAATGCTCTGAACCTTATATATACTATGCTGTTTGTTTTAGCCATCATGACTCACATCCATTAATTTAATATCAGATTCCTTCACTGTATCATGGTAGAATCTCAGTCGTTTTTTGTAATGTATTTTTTATTAATTGAATCATTTTCCTCTCTTTTCTCAGTCTGTTTGGCATTTCTCCTGTGGTAAAGACTGACTGCTCCCACACCTGGATGTTCAAAGTGAACCCTGACCTGCCATGGCACCACTTTGTCAATCCCATCATGCTCTTAGTGCTGTATTACACTCTGGCCACACTCATCCGCCTTTGGCTGCAGGAGTCAGAAGACGTGGTCAGTCTGATTTAGACTCTTTTTTTCTTCAGTATTCTGTTTCACTTAGGTATTCATCTGAGTTTTGAACACTCTTTTATGTCATACCTATTTCTGATATATAGTCAAAGTGCCCCATTATGCTATTTTAAAGGTTCCTAATTTTGTTTTGGCGTCTAGTAGTTTTACATGCAACAATAGTTTTACATGCATCCAAGGTCAAAAACACAAATTTTCTCATAATATCCACTGCAGCATCAGCTCTTTTCTCTCAGAGTCTGAAACGGTTCAATCAAGGATTCAGTCTCTCTAAACCCTGCCTTTCTGAGAGCCTGCTCTGCTCTGATTGGTCAGATGGCCCAGTCTGTTGTGATTGGTCTACTCTGCTCTGATTGGTCAGATGGCTCAGTCTGTTGTGATTGGTCTACTCTGCTCTGATTGGTCAGATGGCCCAGTCTGTTGTGATTGGTCTACTCTGCTCTGATTGGTCAGATGGCCCAGTCTGTTGTGATTGGTCTACTCTGCTCTGATTGGTCAGATGGCTCAGTCTGTTGTGATTGGTCTACTCTGCTCTGATTGGTCAGACGGCCCAGTCTGTTGTGATTGGTCGACCGCTTACAGCACGTGTCAGCACGCTCATTATCATATCTGAATCTCAGCTCTTGACACACAGTGATACGAACAGTAACGATGGCGTGGGTTTTACCGTATCAATCTCATCAAAGTGGATTTGCTTTGGCAGCAGAAAACAGCGTCTTCTCCACATGAGCAACACCAACCAAACTCTTCAGTCTCAGATACAACTACAGTGATTGAGGGCGGGGCAAAGCAGACGCTGTTCACCGGCAGCCAATGAGGAGCATTATGCAAATTAGTTATAACCCTACAGAGGTTCAGCAGGAAGTGAGACTAGAATTACTGACGACTCGTTTCAGCTCAGAATCACTTCTTTCTGCACTTTGATCTGTGAAACTTTGCAGACCTTTTACATTCACAAACAGCTGCATTACAAAAAAGCATAACAGGGGCACTTCAAAGGGAAATTTCAATGTCAACATATACTGTGTATGTATATTAAGATGGTACATTTCTGTAACACATTTATGATTGTGACTCATCATCAGCAGGTCAAAGAGAAAGAGGGAGAGTCCGAGGGAGGAGAGGAACCCGAATCTCCTGAAAGCAATAATGCCGTTTACACTGCAGACAAGAAAAGACAGCTGTGGCGAATGGCACACTATCGCACAGATGAGAGAAATGTAGGAGTCTGTGTCTCACAATCAAACAATTGACCATTTCCATAATTCATTTTCACGTTTACTATTACAATCTTCCACCATTTAACCATTTAAAATGCTTGTTTGTGTAGCAAACACGTGCATATCACATATGTTTGCTGTGAGTTGTTTTTAAGTTGTGATGTATAGATAAATAGTCATCATGAATTGTTCTTTTGCATTTTTCAGCTGCTCACCACACAAGATGGCTACAACTCACCTGAGGTCTGTGTTTCAGATCAATCATCGTCTACTGATAACTGATAACCAAAGATTATTACATGAGCCTGTCAGTAATGAAAGCAGTGTAAATACTGTGATGTTATAGTGCTTCTGAACTCTCTCAGGTATTGATTGTCACATCCAACGGAGCTTCGCTGGACTTCACGTCAGTCCCTCATGAGAATGGACCAAAGTCTGTGGAGCTCTACTCAACCCCTCATTATAAACCAGGCCAGCCCGAGTCTGATCCACGTAAGTCTGCCTCTCTTCCTGTCCTGTGACTAAACAAATGCTCTGGAGTGGCTTAGAGTTTATGGGGTGAAAGTTCAGCCAAATGGTTTCCAGAAAAAAACTGACAAGACTTTTTTCCCTAAGCTAAACCATTTCCCAAGTAGATTCAATAACTTGCAAAAACTCTTGTCGTCTTGTAGTTAAACAATTTTATTATTTTCATGACAGTGTCTTATTTTCCAGTAAAATAAATTAAATAAACAAATAAATTTGCTTCAGATGCAAAGTGGCCTATATATATATATATATATATATATATATATAATTAATGCGATTAATCGCATCCAAAATAAAAGTTTGTGTTTATATAATATATGTGTATGTACTTTGTATAATTATTATGTATATATAAATACACACTCCTTCATGTGTATATATTTAAGAAATATTTGCTTGTATATACGGTATATATGTATATAATTTATCTTATATATAAATATAACATATTTTCTTAAATGTATACATGCGTGTGTGTGTGTGTGTATTTATATATACATAATAATTATACACAGTACACACACATATTATGTAAACACACACTTATTTTGGATGCGATTAATCGCGATTAATCAATTTGACAGCACTTGTATATAGAATAAGTATAGATCGATTATAGATAGATTAATATATTCTATATCATATTATTTTTTTATTTATTGTTAAAAGAAAAAAGATTGGCAATGGTGTAAAAATTAATTGAAATATATTCTCGGAAAACAGTATCTTGCACAATTTTGCCTAAACTTTTTAGGGATGTTTAGATATATTTACTTGAAAACAAGACAAAAATACAGATTTTTAAGATTTGTGGTTATGGTGGTAGTGGAAAAGGATTTGATCCACCACATACTGTACATAGTCTCACAGTTTTGCCATAAACATCTGCACTCTATCCCCTAAATATTCCCCATACATTTCGGGAAGTTTTTTTTTTTTTAATTCTTGGAAATGCCCAAATTTTCCAGATATACGCATGCAAAGCCTCCATTCATGTTCAAGGGCTAAGATATTAGATGATTCACAGAATCCGACTCTAATGTTTGACAGCCAACCTCCGTTTTCTTAGAATACATGCTTCTTTTTCAGAGAAAATGGACTGCGGTGTTTACAAGATCGACTCGACGTATGTTGAGCTTTCCGAGGTTCCCCAGTCGTTTGGTGTTGTTCGTGTGAACTCGGTGGTGAAGGCCTTCAGGTTTATCATGAAGCAGAGCTACATCTGCGCTCTCATTGCAATGATGGTGAGTCCTGCATGACAGTCCTCCCTTTCAGAAGTCCTTTAGACCCCCTATTCAGCGGCCGACCACCCGCACCTGCTTTCCTTAGGTGGCCAATTTGGTCGTTACACATGACAGATCTGCACGGACAAGGTAAATGTGTACCATGTGCACAAACTTTCGTCTTGGGCTCATGCCAAATCTTTGAGATGTGATGTACTAAAGTATGGTTGGATCTCACATGCCTCGTTCATTTAAAGACATTATTTTAAAGGTGAAGTATGTATGATATTTTATGTTAAAATACATTCTCTTCACCCAGTTTATTGTTCATTGACTACTATTAGTATGCCATTCATGAGTTTATCTCCCCCAAAAGTGTAAACATTGAGCCTCCCAGCCACCATTTAAACTTTGAGTGTCTGCTCAGATCTGTCAATCACTTTCCAGCTCAATGTATAGTGATAGTTTGGGGCATGGCTACTATAGCAAGCTGAGAGATTGGGGCGTGGCTACTGTAGCAGGCTGAGAGTTTGGGGCGTGGCTACTGTAGCAGGCTGAGAGTTTGGGGCGTGGCTACTGTAGCAGACTGAGAGATTGGGGCGTGGCTACTGTAGCAGACTGAGAGATTGGGGCGTGGCTACTGTAGCAGATGGAGAGATTGGGGCGTGGCTACTGCAGCAGACGGAGAGATTGGGGCGTGGCTACTGTAGCAGACTGAGAGATTGGGGCGTGGCTACTGTAGCAGACTGAGAGATTGGGGCGTGGCTACTGTAGCAGATGGAGAGATTGGGGCGTGGCTACTGTAGCAGACTGAATTTGTGGCGTGGCTACTGTAGCAGGCTGAGAGTTTGGGGCATGGCTACTGGGGAATTAATTCAATGAATTGAGAGTTTGGGGCGTGGCTACTGTAGCAGGCTGAGAGTTTGGGGCATGGCTACTGGGGAATTAATTCAATGAATTGAGAGTTTGGGGCGTGGCTACTGTAGCAGGCTGAGAGTTTGGGGCATGGCTACTGGGGAATTAATTCAATGAATTGAGAGTTTGGGGCGTGGCTACTGTAGCAGGCTGAGAGATTGGGGCGTGGCTACTGTAGCAGGCTGAGAGTTTGGGGCGTGGCTACTGTAGCAGGCTGAGAGATTGGGGCGTGGCTACTGTAGCAGGCTGAGAGTTTGGGGCGTGGCTACTGTAGCAGACGGAGGGATTGGGGCGTGGCTACTGTAGCAGGCTGAGAGATTGGGGCGTGGCTACTGTAGCAGGCTGAGAGATTGGGGCGTGGCTACTGTAGCAGGCGGAGAGATTGGGGCGTGGCTACTGTAGCAGGCTGAGAGGTTGGGGCGTGGCTACTGTAGCAGACGGAGGGATTGGGGCGTGGCTACTGTAGCAGACGGAGGGATTGGGGCGTGGCTACTGTAGCAGGCTGAGAGTTTGGGGCGTGGCTACTGTAGCAGATGGAGGGATTGGGGCGTGGCTACTGTAGCAGGCGGAGAGATTGGGGCGTGGCTACTGTAGCAGGCTGAGAGTTTGGGGCGTGGCTACGGAGGGATTGGGGCGTGGCTACTGTAGCAGGCTGAGAGATTGCGGCGTGGCTACTGTAGCAGGCGGAGAGATTTGGGGCGTGGCTACTGTAGCAGGCTGAGAGATTGGGGCGTGGCTACTGTAGCAGGCTGAGAGTTTGGGGCGTGGCTACTGTAGCAGGCGGAGCCAGAGGGTGTTTAGCCGGTGAGGGACCATGACTGAGCATTACATGGGAAAAGACATTCAGCTTTGGTTACAGAAGTGCAAGCCAAATGGGGCATTGTGATGAAACGCGCTACAATTCAATACAACAGCATCATGCGCCTGTTGAGAAAGACAATTGTACCAGTTTATATTGTTTCCTTTGTGTCCAGTGTAGACAGTCTCAAACAGTTGTGGTGTGTCGTGTCAAAAATGCGTCAGGTGCAGGTACATTGGATGGGTTTATTATAAGCGAGACGCTTGCATTCGCTCTAGACAGAGTATTAGTTACTCAGTTGTTACTCATGACACACAGCAACACAGCTAAAAGTATTCCTAATATGTTGGACCCGCAAGAGCTGTGTTTGTGATGTTTGAGTTGGGGGAGGCGCGACGCACAAAAGGGGCCTTTTCAAAATATGCTGTATTTTTGTAATTCTGTTAGAATCCACCAGAAACTACATACTTCACCTTTAAGACTTTTTAAAATTCAGTATTTTTCCTTCATTTCCCCTGAACTTCCTTCCAGGCTTGGAGCATCACATACGTGAGCTGGCTGACCTTCGTCTTCCTCATCTGGTCGTGTACTCTGTGGATGGTGAGGGACCGGAGGAAATATTCAATGATCACCTCTCCATTCATGGTGTTTTATGGGAACTTGCTCATCATCCTGCAATACATCTGGAGCTTTGAGTCACTGCAGCCAGTGCCTGGGCTCTTCCTGAAGAAAGAAGTGCCCTTTCGGGAACTGGGATCTAAAGTAAGACCAGTTTACGTGTGTTGATGTATTTGTTTAAAGTCAACATGAAGTTGCGCTGGTCTTTTCTTCCCTATTGTGCCGTATATCCGAGTGAAACGCTTCTCAAACAAGAACAAATGTAGGGCGGGGCTTGATTTTGTCCGTGGGGAATTGATTGGATGGTTGTGGTTTGCTATTGGTGGATCTCATGTGAGTGACAGGTTGCCCCGCCCTCGTCATCAGAGAAGAGATGAGATGAAGTTATTCTGATTCAAGATTACCAGGAACATGAATTAAAAACAATAATAATGTGCATGAATAAATCATTTAGAATAAATACCGCAGTATTCCATATGAATGACAGTGAATGGCGAATGCAGTACGTCCAGATTACATTCATATTAGCTTTTGCAAAGTATTTACTTATTCAAAATAAGTACTCAAAACATGCACCTACTCAAGAGAGTATGCGGTTTTGGACGCAGCCACAGACTCTTGTGAATGAATGATGTTATTGTTTGACTTGAATAATATAAGTGTGTTTGTGTGTGCAGACTCTGTGCCTCCTCAGTTTCTGGCTGTTGGTGAGACAGTTTTTGACTGAGAGGAGAGAGAGACAGACAGATGAAAGCCAGCTGTCTGACGTCAAGGTGGAGGGACGCACACTTGGTGAGAGAGACAGTCAGTCCACCTGTGCAGAAATATCATGTTTATCACTTATTTGATGTATTGCTGTTCCAAGAAATGCACTGTTTCTTTGTTATAAATATGCCGTAAACATGGCACAGTTGGTCGGGCTGTCCAGGTTAACTTGTTTAACTCAGACAGCTCATCCTACTTAATATCCTACTTAGTATTTCCAAGCTTCCATCCACATATTGACAGAGAAAATGCATTAAAAAGGTTTGCATAGTCCAGTCTATTTCCATTCACTTGGCCTTTTACTGATAAAATGAAGTGCTTAAGATATCATCATTAAATAAACTAATTGTTGCATCGCAAAAGAAATCTGCCTTAGAAATAATATTGTGTATATCACAAATTTGTTATCTTTCATGTCTCAGATATCTCCAAATCTTTGTAAAATGGAGAGTAATGAGACTTACAGCGTACAAATTTCACAAATAATGTAATATTATTAAAATAATTATAATTGATTTATTATATCCACAGATATAAACAAATACATATATTAAATAATATTATTATTATTTATTATATATATATTTGTTTACATCTGTGGAGGAATGTGTGTATATTTATTTATTTATTTATTAATATTTTTATATTTTATTTATTAAGAGCTCACTAAAGTTAAACAAAAAAAACAACTACCAACAATTTTATCAATAATTAGCATTTCCATCAGTTATATTGGTAACCATTTTAATGCTCTAAACCTTTTTTCCCAAAAATCTTTGGGTGGAAACTTGGCTATAGTTAAAATAGTAAATATACAAAAACATTAGTAGCTACGGTGCACACTGAGAACCTAAGATTAATAACTACAAAGACTGTTGCGATGATATTCACATATATGTATTTAAATCTTTGTGCATATATGAGTGTGTGTGTTTGTGTGTGTCTGTTGTAGAGGGGTTGGAGGACGAGGCCGGCGGACACCGAGAGATGATGGACGTGTTGGCCAGTACAGTCATGGCCATGCTCAACAAATACTGGATCTACATCTGTGGAGGAATGTTCTTCTTCGTCAGCTTTGAGGGACGCATCGTCATGTACAAGATCATCTACATGATGATGTTTCTTTTTTGCGTCGCACTTTATCAGGTTTGTGTTGCGCTCTGTAGCTCTGATACAGTAACTCTGACAACAGCCTAATAGATGCATTATCGCTGGGATGTTTACAAATAACATGCATTTAACTGCTCTTTATATTAATGACAGTAAGAAACAGTAAAGAAATTATTAGACCATAATAATCCGTGTATCATTCGTTCAGTCGTCGAAGTAATTTGCTATATTCTACCGTATTTTCCGGACTGTAAAGTCACGTTTTTTATTGTGAATCATGCTGTGATTTATTCCAAAGTGACTTATATAATGCATTTAACGCCAATTTTTCAAAGGCATGACATTTTTTAGTAATTTTAAATGTACACAAATAAAATAAACATTTTACTGTTTCGAATGAGGAATAAATTAAAGTGATGTCGCCGGCACCTCGCGCTCACATAACGTATCAGTTCTGGCATTGCTAACTTGACATCGCAGCCTGTTCATTATCAAAATAAAACCAAACATATAAAAAGTTATTCTGCTTAATTTAATATTAATATTAAGGCTGTGCCAGTCAGTACTTGCTGTTATTCCAAACTCATATCTCTGCATGTGAAGATGCTGATTTAGCCTATACGCCTATACGCAGACTCGACGGAAGTATGAATCCTTCTTTACATTAATATAAAGTATAATAGCATCCAAATGTTACATTGCAAATATGGAAACTTTGGACCGAATGAGAGATGCACGAGCCCAACGTCGATACAGTTTCAGTTCAAATAAATTCATTTAGGCTTGGCATTTAAAATAAATGTTGTTTGTAATAAATGGCACAGTATAGGCTATAGACTATTTTTATATATAGGCTTCTATGTATATTTTTATTATATGGCACATATATCTTTCATTCTTGTTGTTTTCTGAATACCATTCATTTAAGGATTTGTCATACAGTGAGGGGAAGTAAAATAGCTACGCATAGCCTACACGTTAATAGTGTTTATAATGTTAATGTTGTATTTTATTTACCGGTGTTTTACACTACTTCTGAATGTAGGCTAATAATAAAATGCAGTTCGCGTGTTTCTCTCTCAACATGACCCGGTGTCGTGTGAATTTCACTCCGTGCGACTTTTCTGGCAAATACGGTCAATTATAAAATGTGCTGTATTATTACAAAATGCATAGGATGCATTATAGCTATATATTGTGTTCATTACCCCCACCCACATGAACTTTGGGCTTAATCACTGTTATAGCCTAATTATATGGGGGTCATTGGACATTTATTTTGGTGTAGACAAATTCACTAATACTCAATATGAAATAAACTCAAAGTAATAACTGCTGCGTATTTCCTGAACACTACTGGTCTGCGCCTGACTGGTGCGTTTATCTGCTTATTTCGTTTATTAAATTTATTTAACCCATTGCGATTTATTGTAACTGTGTGAACTAGGGTAACTGCTTTGATGTTATGCTTATTGCCTTCTTTTTTCGGAACACACACAAATGTTTTTTTTTTTTTTTTTTTTTTAAAGCAGATGCAAATATGTCATAACATAATCCATATATGCAACTCGTGCCATATATTCCAAGCGCTCTGAAGGTATACTGTAGGGTTTGGTGAGAAACAAACCGAAACGGCAAGTTATTACAGGCTTTGATGAAAATCTTGTGTTGCAGTCCTGTGTGCGAGTGTGGAACAGCTTGCGCTGCGCACAAACACCCTTTTGAGATATCAATTATAATCAATTTTAATAAAACACAAGGCATAGATCATAAAATAAAAGAGTAGCCTATGTATTTTAATATCTCTGTTGTTCTTGGGTTGTCTGGTTGCAACGCATTATTCTTTCCTTTTTGTATTAGTGTTTAAAATATTTATTTATTTTGTTTACTTAATATGGGACGGGTTGTGTCGAGCCATTCGTTAGTCTGGTTGTTTGATGAGAAAAATATGAAATGTAGTTGCAATAAACGCGTTAAGAAGCCGTACAGCTGTAGCAGCGCAGGACTTTTATTCTGCTGTGCGGAACTGAGGAAGAACTGATGATGGAATAGTTTGATCTTCAGCAGAAAGGGGCGTATAATTCCCGCCCATGTGTAGAAATCGAATATTTGTTTTTTGAATAACGAAAAATCAAGCCGAAATCTCGTTTTTCTACTTTCAATGTTAAATCAAAAAAACGACTGAACGAATGATACACGGATTCATAATCAATGTGGAGTTTGTTTGTTTTTCTATCATCTATTTGTTTCTGTTTGTATGTCATCCTTTTGTTTGTCTGTCATCATTGTTTTTTGTTTGTTTAACATTTGTTGGTTTGTTTGTTTTGTTTGTCTCATCTATTTGTTTTTTTGTTTGTTTTTCCGTCTGTTTGTTTATCATCTGTTTGTTTTTGTTTGTTTTTCCGTCTGTTTGTTTTTGTTTATCATCTGTTTGTTTTTGTTTGTTTTTCCGTCTGTTTGTTTTTGTTTATCTATCATATGTTTGTTTTTGTTTGTTTACATCCATTTGTTTGTTTGTTTTTGTGTTTAACATCTGTTTGTTTTGTGTTTGTTTAACATCAATTTGTTTGTTTTGTTTGTCTATCATCTATTTGTTTTTCTTTGTTTACCATCCATTTGTTTATCATCTGTTTGTTTTGTTTTCTCTATTTGTTTTTTGTCTATTTTTTCATGTTTTTGTTTGTTTATCATCTGTTTGTTTGTTTTGTTTTCTCTATTTGTTTTGTCTATTTTTTTTTCATCTTTGTTTTTGTTTGTTTATCATCTGTTGGTTTGTTTGTTTATCATCTGTTTGTTTTGTTTTCTCTATTTGTTTTGTCTATTTTTTCATCTGTTTGTTTTTGTTTATCATCTGTTTTTGTTTATCTATCATTTGTTTTTTGTTTGTTTATCATCTCTTTGTATGTTTGTTTTATTTGTCTAATCTATTTTTTTTGTTTTTTTTTGTTTGTCTATCATCTTTGTTTTTTGTTTGTTTATCGTCCATTTGTTTGTTTTTGTTTGTCTGTCATCTATCAGATTTTTGTTTGTTTACATCCATTTGTTTGTTTGTCTACCATCCATTTGTTTGCATAGTCTTTGTCTATCGTCTATTTGTTTTTTGTTTGTTTAACATCCGTTTTTTTTGTTTGCTTTGTCTTTATCATCCATTCGTTTTTTTGTATGCCCCCCCATTCATCTACTCTTCTGTCTGTCTGTAGCAGCACACATCATTATAATTAAAGTCATTAACGACTCTTGTTTCAGTTGCACTATGAGAGGTGGCGATGGATGCTGAAGTATTTCTGGATGTCAGTGGTGGTTTACACCATGCTGGTGCTGATTCTGGTCTACACTTTCCAGTTCGAGTCCTCCATAAATGTGTGGTCCAACATGACTGGCATGAGCAGAGAGAAGTATGCCTTTAAGACGTCTGCTATCTGGACTAATATTTGTGCAATTATGTGATGTATTTTACAATATGACAGATTGATTTTTGGTGTCATAACTGAGCTCATGGTCTGTGCAGGCTGGGAGATCTCGGTCTGGAGAAATTCTCGGTTCCTGCTCTGTTCACACGGATCTTCATTCCCACTTCCTTCCTGCTGGTTTGTATCCTGCACCTGCACTACTTCCACGAGCGCTTCCTGGAGCTCACCGACATCAAAAGTGTGGCCGACAAACAGAAGAGCACTATCTCCAGGTACAGTGGCGCTTGTTTAAATCACTATTCACCATCACCTTACGGTCTGTGTGGATGGGCGTCTATCGGCTTTGCACATCTGGCCAGTTGTTTTCCCATTCTTCTCCACAGAGCTGCTCAAGCTCAGACTGGAGATTGCGAGTTGACAGCCTTTTTCAAGTCCAGCCATACATTCTCAGTTGGACTGAGATCTGGACTCCAGGAAATTAACAATGTTGCTTATAAAGCCTTCCTGTGACGCTGGAAGCTTTAGCGTCATATTTGGGGTCAATGTGTTGCTGAGAAACAGGTCTTCCATAAGATTTTCCGCCAAGATTTCCCTGGAGTAAATAGGGAAATCTTTTGATAAGATTTCCCTATTTTGATCTGATCATTATGCCCGTCACAATCATGCATTTTGTGCGTACTGTTAATTGTCAAATAATACAAATAATTGCATTAACGAGTTTTATTCATGTCTTTATACTTAGAATTGTATATAATATAAGGTTACACTTTATGTTAAGGTGTCAATGTTATACATACATTTAAGTACTGATTAATAATATTAATGAACTACGTGTACTTACTATAGGCTTTGTTTTAGGGTTAGTTGCGTGTAATTATGCATAATTTATAGTTATTACTACAGTAACTAAATGTAACGTGTAACAATGACACTGTAAAATAAAGTGTTACCTAATATAATTATAAAAATTATAATACAATAGGCCAGTATGATTTACTTTAATGCTGCGAAAATTATTAATATTTACATAATTATTTATAATATTGTTAATTATAATTTTATAATAATAATAATAGTTTATTATTATTTATTCTGGAGGGTTTAATGGTCTAATAAGATCAAAATGATTTATTATCTCTATTATTAATGGTAATATTGTCATAATATAATTAAATATTATCATAATCAAAGTAAACTAATGATCATGTAATTATAATTTATAAATTCTGTGTTTCTTACTTTGCAGAGATCTTTTTTTCAGTCTTTATTTATATTGATCAGTTGCAAAAAATCCAAATTACGTATGAAGTATCAATGCTGTAAAACACGAAACATGAAAAAATCAGAGGGGGTATTAAAATATAGATTTTTACGTCAACACTTGATGTTTAATACTTTTGGGTAACGCGTCATTCTAGGGTCCAATTCTCACTATTAACTAGTTGCTTATTATCATGCATATTACTAGGATATTGGCTGTTTATTATCACTTAATAATGCCTTATTCTGCATGATCATATTCTACATCCCTTAATCCTACACTTAACAACTACCTTACTAACTATTAATAAGCAGTAAATAGGAGTTTATTGAGGCAAAAGTTGCAGATAATAGAATTGGATCTTAATCTAAAGCGTGACCAACTTTTTTCTCTCAGCTTTTGGTTTTTAATTGGGTAAAAATGAATGTGAATCAGTGCATGGTTTCATCTTTCACACATAAACGGATGATTTTCCTCGATTTTCAGGCTGGTCCATCTGGATGGCAGTCTGGTGGATATCTCCATGGTCAAACCTACGCTCAGCTCCGCCATAAGCGAGGAGGAGGCTGAGGAGAGAGTAGATCTGGAGAAAGAGGAAGACGATCTCAAACAAATGGACGAGGAGGAGGAGCCACACGTCATTTCTGAAAGCTACACCTGCCAGATGATGCCAGATCCGGTGCCAGACCAGGGATCAGGTAGTTTTGACCTTCAGATTTTGTGCCGGAGTGCAGTTTTCCATCAGGTCCAGTTGGGTAGTTGACAAATAGGCAGTTAAAATGCTTTTTTTGTAAAACACAATTTTTGAAGGAAAAAAAACATATTTGTGACCCTGGACCACAAAACCAGTCATAAGGGTCAATTTTTTGAAATTGAGATTTATACATCATCTGAAAGCTGAATAAATAAGCATCATTGATGTGTGGTTTGTTAGGACAATATTTAGACGAGATACAACTATTTGAAAATCTGAGGGTGCAAAAAAATCTAAATATTGAGAAAATCTCCTTTAAAGTTGTCCAAATGAAGTCCTTAGCAATGCATATTACTAATAATAATAAATTTTTGATATATTTACAAAGTATCTTCATGGAACATGATCTTAATATCCTAATGATTTTTGGCATAAAAGAAAAACGCATAATTTTGACCCATACAATGTATTGTTGGCTATTGCCACAAATATACCCGTGAGACGCATGACTGGTGTTGTGCTCCAGGGTCACATTTATGTAATGTGAAGTCTGATGTTTGAGAAAATATAACATTTGGCTCAAAAATGTAAAAAATCTAATAACAAAGCAGTTTTTATATCAACAGGTCCATGTAAGACAAAGAAATGTTTAACCATTTACTGCATTTTAATTGATGACAATACTAATTATATTAATTTTTATCTTGTGAGACCATGAAAGTGCCATGTCACGTCAATAACCCAGTTAGAGATCATCTGTACTTTTTCCCATTTTTAACATTTTTCCCATGTTCATCTTTCTTAAGTGTTGCTGTTTGAGTCTTGCTTCTCTAGATCAGTGTCAGTGTTTCTGAACTCCCTGAAACGCCTCCATCTTGGAGTTTTCTTCCGGGAACCAACACGTCACAATATTCCTCATTTAAATAATTCATATGCAGAATAAAGGGGCGGGGCCTGGTTGAGTTAGTTAGTAGTGTGTTGAAACTGGCAGTTATGGTAAGGGGCGGGACATTTCCCAAACTTGACCAATCACAACGCACTGCTCCAGCCGACCAATCAGAGCACAGTGTGCTTTTCAGAAGGAGGGGCTTGGAGAATATGGGGAAATAATCAACATTCAAGCAGGAAAACCTTGAGCACAAACACAAGACTTTGTGAAAGGGCCTCTTTAAAATAAGAAAATAAACACCTTTTATACATATTCATGTTTATTTAAAATGTAATGCAGTAAAACCAGAGCATATCCCTGCAGATGGTGTCATTTAAACATATTAAATTAGATTAAATTACAAGACCAAATAATACTTTATATCTTGGCTTGAATGAAATGCACTATAAAAATCTGAATTCATATTGGTTGCTGTCACTGTAGCAATACAACTGGAAGAGGCTTTTATTGGCCTGACGGGGCAGGACAGGGCCAGCAGAGTAAACAGAGCGGGATAAAAATGTCTAGACTTGTTTAATGTGTAAACACTTTTTACAGTCGGGCATAAGGAAGAGCCCATGTGCTGTCTTTCACACTGTCGTATTAAATTCCTGCTTATAACTGGACTGAACAAAGACTATATACTTACAGAATCTTTCAGAAAAGCAAATAAGCATTTCTCTCTACATACGAAAATTTTGAGAGCTAATTTACGTTATTATTGCGTTATTATTTTCTGTGTAGTTTCTGTGTGTGGAGTTACACATTCCACAACAGGTCAAACTTTGGTTTTCTAAACTGTTGTTACTCAAACACTTGTGCTTTATGTATTTCATAAACACGTCAGAGACGTGTCGCTGTGATTCATCTACGGGTGTCGGTGCTTTATGACCGTTTTGAGATTGGAAATATTTTAACCATTATTGGCTGTTTTGTGGAGCTCCCTAAAATGTTTGAGCACAGCTCCTGCGTCGTAATGAAGACGGATGGCTCTCTGAGTGTTGCTGTGTTCAGGCCGTTATTTTACTGATAGTCCTGGAAACAGCTGACGGCTTCAAAACTTCCCCTGTCTTCCCAAAAATTACTAATGAATGTGATGTTTTCTGCACATGTGCAGATACTTACACACAGTGCAGACCTGCGTTATTTTATATACTATTATTGTATCTTTTATTTTTATATTTTCAGTTTTCATATTAATTAAACTTTTCTTCATTTGTGCTGTCAAAATTAACACATTTTATTTTTTCAGTTTAAAGGGTTAAAGGTGCAGTGTGTAGTATTTATGAGGATCGACTGAGAGAAATGCAATATAATATACATAACTATGTTTTCAGTGGTGTATAAAGACCTTACATAATGAACCGTTATGTTTTTATTACCTTAGAATGACCCGTCTCTATCTACACACACCGTGGGTCCCCTTACAGTGAAGTCGCCATTTTGCGCCGCAGTGTTTCTACAGTCGCCCTAAAGGGACAAACTTCTCTACAGAGCGCTAGTGACTCTCTGCTGTCTCAGACGACGACAACTTTGTCCTGTGTCAGCCACCGTAGCTTCTCTATGTGCTTCAAAAGGGAGGGGTGAGCGGTTGCAATTCACAACCTCACCACTAGATGCCGCTAAAATGTACACACTGCACCTTTAAAAATATATTTAACACAGTTAATGCAGAGCATCCGTTTTTCCCGTCATCCTTTGGCTGCACTACAGTATATGACCATACTATCATTAATTCAAGTGCTATTAAAACAATCAAGCGCAATAAGACACAAAAAAATTGCTTAATTCTGTACTGGCGTGCTGTCTGTGTGACACACACACACTCGTGTGCACAGAAAGCTGCTTCAGACAGCGCTTGAACAGACAAAAACGCACAAAATTATGCCAAAATACCCGTTTAGTCGAGTATCCTTGCAAGCACAGTTAAATTAGTTAAATGAAGTCTTAAATGACCGTAAAGTGTTTTGAGGACATTGGATATGTGTCAGATCCACGTGCAGCAGCGGCAGATCTTAAAGCGACAGCAGCCTAATAAACCTGCTCATAAAAGAACAAAAGACAGAGAAAATCACTCACTCCTCTTGACTCAATAACTTTTGTAGCTTTAATAAGGATTAATCTATATTAAATTTGTAATTTATGCAGTGAAGACTGTGAAGTGTTTGATAACTTTGTTCAATTTCTATATATTTCTTAACAGTGAAATTATTACAGTATAAAAATATATTAAAAACTTTAATGTTAGGTGCGATTAATCACGATTAATTACAGAAAAATGTGCGATTAATTAGTTAATTTTTCGATTGACAGCACTATTTTATTATACATTTCTTTTCAGCTTTTATTATTATTTTTAAAAAATGTTTAAACTTATTTTAGTAGTGTTTTATATACGATTATAGTATGTATTCATAATTTGAATTCGCTTTTATTTTTATATTTTCAGTTTTCATTTTATGAATGCTTTTTATGTGCTTTTTAATTAGTTTTTTATATTTATTTTCAGGTTTATTTTTCCCCAACTTATTTTATTTCTTTTGTTTTAAGTTTTTACATTTTCATCTAATATTTATTAGTGCTGTCAAATCGATTAATTGCAAATTAATCGCATCCAAAATAAAAGTTTGTGTTTACATAATATATGTGTGTGTACTATGTATAATTATTATGTATATTTGAATACACACTCATTCATGTATATATTTAAGCAATATTGCATGTACAGTATATATATTTATATAATTTATATTATATATAAATATAAATATTTTGTATATAAGTAAAATTATTCTTCTTAAATTTATACATGCGTGTGTATTTATATATACACATAATTATACACAGTACTCACATATATTATGTAAACAAACTTTTATTTTGGATGCGATTAAATCGCAATTAATCGATTTGACAGCACTAATTTATATTTTATTTTATTTCAGCATGATTTTAGTTAATGAAAATAATACAGATAGTTTTAGTTATCAATAACAGCTCTGATATTTATTCAAGTTGTGTCTCAAATGATGCACTGTACACTTTGCACTTATTCTGTGCACAATGTACTTTCCCGTCTTGAGTTTTATAAGATTATTTTGATGTTCAATGTTGGAGTCTGATAGCGTCTCTTCGTCTGCTGCGTAATTAAAGCCGTGTTGTTGTTTTTTGTACATGGACATTAAGTGCATCATCTGGGTATTTTAAGTGCACTATTTCTTGTTGGAATTTTCAGTGGGAACACACTATTTTTGCTTAGAGTATGCAAATTAGGATGCACTTTCAGTCTTCTGGTGTGAGTCATTCCTGAATATTTAATGTAAATTTACTAACCTTTCAAAACTCATATGGCATTGGCTTGGTACTTTTTTTCTTTAACAATGCATGTTTGTTTTTCTTGTGCAGAGCTGAGGAATAAGTGGCATCTGGTGGTGGAGCGTCTGACGGTGCTGTTCCTGAAGTTCCTGGAGTGCGTGCAGAAGCTGCAGCTCTTCATCTGGTGGCTGCTGGAGCTTCACATCATCAAGATCGTCTCCTCCTACATCATCTGGGTCTCCGTCAAAGAGGTGAACACTGCAAAGCAATGAAAAAAGTGCTCTTAAAACATGAACGTGAACATGATCTCTTTTGGACAATAGTACACTATATTGCCAAAAGTATTGGGACACCCCTCCAAATCACTGAATTCAGGTGTTCAATCACTTCATGGCCACAGGTGTATAAATCAAGCACTAGGCATGCAGACGCTTCTACAAACATTTGTGAGAGAATGGGTCGCTCTCAGGAGCTCAGTGAACTCAAGCGTGGTACCGTGATAGGTTGCCACCTGTGCAATAAGTCCATTCGTTAAACATTTCCTCACTACTAAACGCCGCCACTGGACTCTGGAGACGTGTTCTCTGGAGTGACCAATCACGCTTCTCTGTCTGCAAATCTGATGGACGAGTCTGGGTTTGGCGGTTGCCAGGAGAACGGTACTTGCCTGACTGCATTGTGCCAAGTGTAAAGTTTGGTGGAGGGGGATTATGGGGTGGGGTTGTTTTTCAGGGGTTGGGCTTGGCCCCTTAGTTCCAGTGAAAGGAACTCTTAATGCTTCAGCATACCAAGACATTTTGGACAATTTCATGCTCCCAACTTTGTGGGAACAGTTTGGGACGGCCCCTTCCTGTCCCAACATGACTGCGCACCAGTGCACAAAGCAAGGTCCATAAAGACATGGATGAGCGAGTTTGGTGTGGAGGAACTTGACTGGCCTGCACAGAGTCCTGACCTCAACCCGATAGAACAGCTTTGGGATGAATTAGAGCGGAGACTGCGAGCCAGGCCTTCTCGTCCAACATCAGTGCCTGACCTCACAAATGCGCTTCTAGAAGAATGGTCAAAAGTTCCCATAAACACTCCTAAACCTTGTGGAAAGCCTTCCCAGAAGAGTTGAAGCTGTTATAGCTGCAAAGGGTGGGCCAACTCCATATTAAACCCTACGGATTAAGAATGGGATGCCATTAAAGTTCATGTGCATGTAAAGGCAGACGTCCCAAAATTTTTGGCAATATAGTGTATCTGGTTTTACATGGTTTCTTACCTGACCTAGATGGGCTAGATGACCACCTTGGTCAAGTCAGTAAGAGCTGGTCAGACCAGCCAAAAACCTGCAACAGCTGTCAACATCTGTCAGGTTTTGCATCATCAACTCTCTATATTGTGAGTAAATTGTTATATTTCACTCTCCAGTGATTGAGTTGGAGGCTAAGAATAAGTTTAGCACATATATATTTTCACTTACCTAAACTTGAACTTACCATCTTTATACAGCTCACTGTTCCTATTGATATAATATAAATGGCTGTACATGCTATTCTTTCTTGTTTTTTTTCATATCAAAATAACTGCGTTCATTATGAATTATTCGGCTTTTAAGAACAAGCAGAAGCCACTATTGGTTCCTTTAGTAGTGGGCGGAACTAATGCGCAAACGGCAATCCCATTGGCTAGCGCTTACCTATTGCAGTCCACATAAAACAAATCATATCATGCGAATGCAGACAGCATAATTAATATTCATGAGCCCAGCAACTTATCAGACCATTAGCCCATAATTCTAGTTCTGTTTTATATGACAAATTTACCTACTATTCAAAAGTTTGGGGTTGGTTATTTGATTAGAAATACAGAAAAAACAGTAATATTGTGTAATATTACTCCAGTGTAAATCAGCTGTTCTCTATGTGAATATATAGTAAAGTGTAATTTATTCCTGTGATCAAAGCTGAATTTATCATCATTACTCCAGTCTTCAGTGTCACATGATCCTTCAGAAATCATTCAGATATGATGATTTGATGATCAAGAAACATTTATGATTATTATCAATGTTCATATTTTTGTGGAAACCGTCATGCATTATATTTTTAAGGGTTCTTTGATTAATAGAAAGTTTAAAAGAACAGAATATATTTGAAATGGAAATGTTTATTGAAAAAGAAATTATAAAATGTATTCATATATTTTTATTCATACATGTTTGCCACATTTACTAAGATTTATTAGTCAATGAGGATTCCCAGGTGTGCGTAAAAAGTTGATCATCACCAGAAACATGCCGTTCTTAGGTATCGCTGTTTAACTATGTGTTCCTGGTGAGCTGGGCCTTCGCGCTACCTTTCAGTCAGTTCAGACCGCTGGCGTCCAGCGTGTGCACCGTCTGGACCTGCGTCATCATCGTCTGCAAAATGCTGTACCAGCTGACCTCCATTAACCCTTCCTCATACTCAAAAACCTGCAATATGGTGAGCTGCGTGCACCCCTCAGTACATGCATGAAATGGAGATGCTCGTTCTTACTGTCTCTGGTTCTCTCCTCAAGCCTGATAACTACACAGATGCTCAGAGGCTGGACATGGCCAAGTCTCTTCTCTACAGCGGTCCGGTGGACCCAGCCAACTGGATCGGCCTCAGGAAGTTCTCTCCATTATTGGAGAATCTGAGAGTACGTAAGCACTCAACAATACACCAGCACACATGCTTAGCATCTAAAAGTAATGTTTTGGCCACACCTGCCAATGCTGGGTGATCTGAGAAAATATTCTGTTCATAAATATTTTTTACCAGCCATAAAACATGTATTTTGAATTTTTATTATTATAAATAGTAATATTAAAAATTATTTGTTTTTTAAAAATTATTTATTTAAAAAAAACACGCCCCAAACTCTCCGCCTGTTATAGTAGCCACACCCCAATCTCTCAGCCTGCTACAGTAGCCACGCCCCAATCTCTTAGCCTGCTACAGTAGCCACGCCCCAATCTCTCTGCCTGCTACAGTAGCCACGCCCCAATCTCTCAGCCTGCTACAGTAGCCACACCCCAATCTCTCTGCCTGCTACAGTAGCCACGCCCCAATCTCTCAGCCTGCTACAGTAGCCACGCCCCAATCTCTCTGCCTGCTACAGTAGCCACGCCCCAATCTCTCAGCCTGCTACAGTAGCCACACCCCAAACTCTCAGCCTGCTATAGTAACCACGCCCCAATCTTGCAGCCTGCTACAGTAGCCACGCCCCAAACTCTCAGCCTGCTACAGTAGTCACGCCCCAAACTCTCAGCCTGCTACAGTAGCCACGCCCCAAACTCTCAGCTTGCTACAGTAGCCACGCCCCAATCTCGTAGCCTGCTACAGTAGCCATGCCCCAATCTCTCAGCCTGCTACAGTAGCCACGCCCAATCTCTGTCTGCTACAGTAGCCACGCCCCAATCTCGTAGCTTGCTACTGTAGCCACGCCCCAATCTCGTAGCCTGCTACTGTAGCCACGCCCCAATCTCGTAGCCTGCTACTGTAGCCACGCCCCAATCTCTCAGCCTGCTACTGTAGCCACGCCCCAAACTCTCAGTCTGTTACAGTAGCCACGCCCCAAACTCTCAGCCTGCTACTGTAGCCACGCCCCAAACTCTCAGTCTGTTACAGTAGCCACGCCCCAATCTCTCAGCCTGCTACTGTAGCCACGCCCCAAACTCTCAGTCTGTTACAGTAGCCACGCCCCAAACTCTCAGCCTGCTACTGTAGCCACGCCCCAAACTTTCAGTCTGTTACAGTAGCCACACCGGGCGAAAGGGGCGTTTGCTCATTTGAAAAATGCTGTATTTTTGTAATTCCGCAAAGTGCCTATACTTCACCTTTAACCTGCATACACTCTTACACACTTCAATATCGTCCTTAACCTTTTTTTCCCCCACACAGAATAACTTATTGATGCTGGCCCTCTTGGCGTTTGAGGTGACAATTTACCGTCACCAGGATTTCTACCGTATGAAAAACAACCTCACCCCTCCAGTCACAAGAACCATTTTTCACAACATCACACGGCAACATTTGGACGACGGCATCGTCAACTGCGCCAAATATTTCATCAACTACTTCTTCTACAAATTTGGTCTTGAGGTAATTTCATTTATCTGATGAAAAAAAACAGTAAAAACAGTTAATTATTAGTCCAGTGTAAAACAGCTGTAATATATAATATAATAATATGTATAATAATAATATTATTAAAATGTAAAGCAGCTGTTTTCTATGTGAATATATAGTAAAGTGTAATTTATTCCTGTGATCAAAGCTGAATTTATCATCATTACTCCAGTCTTCAGTGTCACATGATCCTTCAGAAATCATTCTGATATGATGATTTGTGAACATATTTGTGAAATATTAGTGAACAGCACCACTGCTTTCTGGGGGACGTGTATAGTGATATGAAACGTTTGAATAGTGGATATGTTCCTGGATTAATATTTGTTGATCCTGGATTAACATTCCTTTCAGATTGGTTTAGGATAAGGCTTAGGGATGGAGTTACATTTAGGGTTAGGACTGTGTTTGATTGGTCCAGGAACATGCCCTACTTGGAAAAATCATGTTCGCCCTTTTAGGGGCCAGTTTTTGTTTTGTCCAGACACTGATTTACTTTGGATTGTCTCTAATAGATTATCTGCTGAAGCTCAGATTGCTAACACACTGTTGAGACGGATAAACCACAATATAATGGATCAGGGATACGTGATGGATATTGAATTTTAATTTGTGTGTAGTGATGCTATCAGATGTACCCATTATTATCCTAATTTGAAATCCTTGTCTGAATGTTGCTGCTCCAGACCTGTTTTCTGTTAGCGGTGAATGTGATTGGCCAGCGGATGGATTTCTATGCCATGCTGCACGCGTTCGGTCTGATTGCGGTGATGTATCAGCGTAGGAGGAAAGCCATCGCCTCCGTCTGGTCCAAGTATTGCTGCTTCCTGGCCTGCATGCTCGCCTTCCAGTACCTGATGTGCATCGGCATCCCTCCTGCCGCCTGCACAGGTGAGTGAGTGAGGTGTTCTTTTGAGTCTTTTCTTCTCTATTGTGACGTACACCGATCAGGCATAACATTATGACCACCTTCCTAATATTGTGTTGGTCCCCATTTTGCTGATAAAACAGCCCTGACCCGTCGAGGCATGGACTCCACTAGACCCCTGAAGGTGTGCTGTGGTATCTGGCACCAAGATGTTAGCAGCAGATCCTTTAAGTCCTGTAAGTTGCGAGGTAGGGCCTCCATGGATCGGACTTGTTTGTTCAGCACATCCCACAGATGCTCGATTGGATTGAGATCTGGGGAATTCGATGCCTTTGACACCTTTCTATCAGAACCAGCATTAACTTCTTGAGCAATTTGAGCTACAGTAGCTCGTCTGTTTGATCGGAACACACGGGCCAGCCTTCGCTCCCCACGTGCATCAATGAGCCTTGGCCGCCCATGACCCGGTTCACCACTGCTCCTTCCTTGGAGCACTTTTGATAGATACTGACCACTGCAGACCGGGAACACCCCACAAGAGCTGCAGTTTTGAAGATGCTCTGACCCAGTCGTCTAGCCATCACAATTTGGCCCTTGTCAAACTCGCTCAAATCCTTACGCTTGCCCATTTTTCCTGCTTCTAACACATCAACTTTGAGGACAAAATGTTCACTTGCTGCCTAATATATCCCACCCACTAACAGGTGCCGTGATGAAGAGATAATCAGTGTTATTCACTTCACCGGTCATAATGTTATGCCTGATCTGTGTATATCCGAATGAAATGCCTTCTGGAACAAGAACAAATGTAGGGCGGGGCTTGATTCTGTCTGTGGGCAATTGATTGGATGGTTGTGGTTTGCTATTGGCCGATCTCATGTGAGTGACAGGTTGCCCCGCCCTCGTCATCAGAGAAGAGAAGAGATGCTGTGAGAGGGAGGGGAAGTTATTCTGATTCAAGATTACGAGACACATGAATAAAAAAAAAAAAGACAAATTCAGGTCTTGAAGTTGACCATGACTATACTTCTGTCTGTGTCTGTTTTGCGTTAGACTATCCGTGGAGACGCCCGTCTTCCAGCATGGACTCCAACGTCATCAAGTGGCTTTACTTCCCAGACTTCCACACCAAACCCAACTCGCTCTTCCTCCTTTGTGAGTAATGATGTTAACGGCTGGTCAAATTTGTGTTGAAATTAAATTCTTCCCAGGGTTGTCATTAAGTAAAAAAAAAAAGTAATTACTTGAAATAAAACAAACATTTTTATTTATTTCAGCTAGTTGCCAAGGCAGCATTTCTCATTTTAGTTTAGCTTAAGTAATAAGTAGAACTAACTAAACTATAACTGTATAGCAGGGCTCGAGCTTTTCACTCGCATTTGTGACTAAAAATAGATGTGTGTGAACTGTAATGTATTTAGGAGTAAAATAATCAAATGTCTTAAGAGGTCTTCCATTTGGGGATTGAAAAACAGGGATATGTAAGTGATTTTTAAACCTCAAAAAGTGATGATTTAAATATGAGCGCTGTGTGTTTCATAGTAAAAATGTGGCGCTGTTGCGTGTTTTACAGGCTCGTGGTTCAGCAGTTCATGATCAGTGAATACATTATGAGCTACTGTTGATATGACAATGTGTACTTTATGGCATTTATGTTGTAGATGGTTTTAGAGTGCATATTTTATCTCCCTCATCTTTCTGAATGAGCAGCTGGCAATAGTAAAGCATAGTCATTTCAAAATAAGAGTCCCAGTGTATTTTGAGCTTGTTTATAATTAAAAGTCCCACATAAAGTTCTTATTTATTTGTTTATTTCCTCGTTATGACTGGTATTTTTGTAGGGATGCACCGCTATGAACATTTTGGCCGATAACAATAATTCTTTATATTTGAAAGCCGATAACTGATATATTGCCCGATAAATTTAAATCAAAATTTTTAGATAATTTTTGAGAGCCTGATTACAAAAACAAAAGTCTCACCATTAAAATCCATGTCCCAAACACACAATGTTGTTCTCATTATAATGTTATGTAGCCGATATGACAGACTTGCGCTGCATATGCAAACTGTATTTGCCTTTTTGAAGTGATTTCAATCATATTTCAAGCAATTCAAAACCATCATGGCGAACAGTGCACATCTGAAGTGTCTCAGCAGAAGGAAATAACACATTATTTATCGGCTTGAAGATATCGGACAAATTTTCTTATCAGGCCGATAACGATAACATTAAAAATGAACATATATCGGCCGATACCGATATGATTGCCGATATATTGTGCATCCCTAGTATTTTGATAATGCAATAAACTCTAATATCTAATAAAATGTCAAAAACACACAACAAATGTACTAGAAACAGAAGATATATAAATGAGATCCACCAGGTTCTGTGTTTTGACCTGTCCTCCTGTCTCTGTAGACGACTTCATGCTGCTGCTGTGCGCGTCGCTGCAGGGCCGCGTGTTCGAGGAGGAGGGCGTGACGCCCGTGCAGATGCTGGCGGGCGATAATGTGGAGATCTGTCGAGACCTGGATGCCGCCAGCTTCAGCCAGCACAACCCTGTGCCTGACTTCATCCACTGCAGGTCAGCCTGTGACCTCTGACCTTCATCTGACTCACTCAAAATATTTCTATATTCAGGGGTGCACATAAGTGGTGCGCATGTGCGACCAAAATAAAAAATACGCTGGGTAAAAAAGTTCAAACCACTCGTTTGCGTACCGACATGGTTGACAGCTGTTAATGCACAGTCACCGTTTTAGATCGGCTAACTGTAGTACTGTATTAGATTTCCATCTGAACTGAATGCATAATAAATCTGCCGGTTTCAGAGCAAAACGCAAAGCTGTGACATTCACTGACGTGCTTCACTCGGTAGTGCATATACTTACCAGTGTTGCCAACTCTCACGAGACAAATAAGCAACCGCAGCTTCAAAAACAAGCCCAATATTAAAGCTGCAAGCAGGGATGAAAGGGCCCTCGCACCCGGGAGCACCGCCACCCGGTGGCCTCAGGAAAACAGCGAATAGTGGGCGGCATGCATTTAAGTGGGTAAATGTAGAAGAAAAATGGCAAACTCAGTTCAATGTGCCACACTTCCTGCTGCCAGCAGGTGGCGCTTTGACTATAACCGAATATTGGCATGTAGATGTCTTTGGGCCAGGACATTGGATTTTTCAGTGACGCACCTAAAATGTCTTCATTTCGATGTTTTTGACCATCAATATAATGCATTATATTCATGACGCGAAACGTTATCAACATGAACTCGGTTTCTTCAGCACCCCAAAAGTGTGACGCCGCCTTTACAGCTATTTTTATGAATCTGTGCATGATCCGTGTTCCTCACAAGCACATATGCACACTTTGGTCATAGGTGCAATTAAAGTGTTTATCGTGATTAAAAGCAGCATAAGCCACATACACTCACCTAAAGGATTATTAGGAACACCATACTAATACTGTGTTTGACCCCCTTTCGCCTTCAGAACTGCCTTAATTCTACGTGGCATTGATTCAACAAGGTGCTGAAAGCAGTCTTTAGAAATGTTGGCCCATATTGATAGGATAGCATCTTGCAGTTGATGGAGATTTGTGGGATGCACATCCAGGGCACGAAGCTCCCGTTCCACCACATCCCAAAGATGCTCTATTGGGTTGAGATCTGGTGACTGTGGGGGCCATTTTAGTACAGTGAACTCATTGTCATGTTCAAGAAACCAATTTGAAATGATTCGAGCTTTGTGACATGGTGCATTATCCTGCTGGAAGTAGCCATCAGAGGATGGGTACATGGTGGTCATAAAGGGATGGACATGGTCAGAAACAATGCTCAGGTAGGCCGTGGCATTTAAACGATGCCCAATTGGCACTAAGGGGCCTAAAGTGTGCCAAGAAAACATCCCCCACACCATTACACCACCACCACCAGCCTGCACAGTGGTAACAAGGCATGATGGATCCATGTTCTCATTCTGTTTACGCCAAATTCTGACTCTACCATCTGAATGTCTCAACAGAAATCGAGACTCATCAGACCAGGCAACATTTTTCCAGTCTTCAACTGTCCAATTTTGGTGAGCTCGTGCAAATTGTAGCCTCTTTTTCCTATTTGTAGTGGAGATGAGTGGTACCCGGTGGGGTCTTCTGCTGTTGTAGCCCATCCGCCTCAAGGTTGTGCGTGTTGTGGCTTCACAAATGCTTTGCTGCATACCTCGGTTGTAACGAGTGGTTATTTCAGTCAAAGTTGCTCTTCTATCAGCTTGAATCAGTCGGCCCATTCTCCTCTGACCTCTAGCATCAACAAGGCATTTTGGCCCACAGGACTGCCGCATACTGGATGTTTTTCCCTTTTCACACCATTCTTTGTAAACTCTAGAAATGGTTGTGCGTGAAAATCCCAGTAACTGAGCAGATTGTGAAATACTCAGACCGGCCCGTCTGGCGCCAACAACCATGCCACGCTCAAAATTGTTTAAATCACCTTTCTTTCCCATTCTGACATTCAGTTTGGAGTTCAGGAGATTGTCTTGACCAGGACCACACCCCTAAATGCATTGAAGCAACTGCCATGTGATTGGTTGATTAGATAATTGCATTAATGAGAAATTGAACAGGTGTTCCTAATAATCCTTTAGGTGAGTGTATATCACTGCAATTTATGAGTTCAGTTTGATCCAAGTATTGTGTTTACATGAGGTGATATTGCCTAAATCTCATGAGAATGGCATTATGAGGGTGCATGTGAACTAGGGGTGCAACAGGTCAAATTACTCACGGTTCGGTTTTAGGGTCACGGTTTCGGTACGGTTCGGTATGTGCTGTATTCAGGGAAATTAGGACATTTGTCAAACAAAATAAGAACAAATAATCAAACTACAAGCAACAGCACAAATACATACAATAGAGCAAAGATGCATATAAAATAAACAGTGCTTTTCAGGTTTTTCAGGTACAGAAATCAAATAAAGTAATATTGCATATTTTAATCTTCACTGTATAAATTAAATAAAGATTAATCATTATTGAAGTTACAAAAGTTATTCAGTCAAGAGCAGTGAGTGATTTCTGTGTCATTTGTTGTTTGATTAACATTAAAAACACAGACAGCAGGAAAAGGCTTCTGTCCCTTTAAGAAATAATGCACGGATCCAGTACACACTACACATGAACACACGTCTTTCTCCACTGTTTACGTTTTACTTAAGACTTAACCTCCTATGTTTGCTAGGATACTCGCCAAGACGGGCATGTTGATGTATTTTTGTCCGTTCAAGCGAATAGAACTCAATATTTGCTTCAGATGGGTGCATGCCAAGGTTATTATAGTTTTGCATTTTTAAATTAGTTTTTATTTTATTATCGTTTTCAATTTTGCTATAAATTTCAGTTTAGTTTTAGTTAGTTTCATAAATGGTTTTGCTAGTTTTAGTTGAGTTTTTAGTTATATATTTAGTTTCAGTTTTAGTTTTAGTAATAGTTATAGTTTAGCAGAGTTACCAGAACACTTCCAGTGTAGACCAAAGCAAGATTTTTAATCAAGTTTGCACAGATTAGAGTTAACTCTTGTGCAGACATCTTAGTAAAAATAAAATAATGGTCTGAGATTGAACAAAGAACCAAATGCAACTTAAAAATATACAAGTAAAAATGATGAAAATGAATAAAACTCATTCATATTAAAGATTAAAGCCCGGTTTCACAGACAGGGCTTAACTTAAACCAGGATTAGGCCTTATTTCAATTATATACAAGTAGCTTTTATAAATGTGTTTTAGAAACACATTTTTTGCTTGAGACGAAACAATGGCACTGACATATTTTAAGATATATCAGTGCAGGTTGCTTTCAGTTAAAACCGCTCAATAATGCATTTTAGTCTTGGACTAGCTTAAGCCTTGTCTGTGAAACCGGGGGGAAATCTTGCAAACATGCCTATTTTAATTTATTCAGCAATACAATTAGGGATGCACCGAAATGAAATTTCTGGGCCGAAACTGAAACCAAAAATTCTGGATACACTTGGCCGAAAACCGAAACCGAAACAGAAAATTGCTTTTTTAAAATAATTATTCATTTATTTTAAATTTGTTTTTGTATAATTGTATTATTATTAGATGTTTTAATTTTACTGAATCGGAATAAAAAAAAAATACAAGCCAATAAAATAAAATAACCACACTTTTATTTAAAGTAACACACATTAATTAGACAGAAAATAGGCCTATATTCAAATAATAATAAATATCAATATATTAATATTAGTGCTGGGGAAAAATTTATCGTGATTAATCACATCCAAAAATAAAAGTTTGTATTTACATAATATATGTGTGTGTACTGTGTATAATTAGTATGTATATAGAAATACACACACATGCATGTATATATTTAAGAAAAATGTTATATTTTTTATACAAAAAAATTATATTTATATATAAGATAAATTATATATACAGTATATACATGCAAATATTTCTTAAATATATACATGCGTGTGTATTTATATATACATAATTATACACAGTACACACACATATATTATGTAAACACAATCTTTTTTTTGGATGCAATTAATCACGATTAATTTTTCCCCAGCACTAATTAATATCAATATATTATTCTTCATTCAGTTCAGTTCAAATCAGATTTAACAGATTTATTTTTTGACCAATTATCAAAATAATGTATAGTCCTAGAAAACTATTATTATCAGAGCATGTGAGCAGAGAGCGAGGAACGGGTCAGTGAATGAGAGGGTAGCATCATTTTACCCCAGCGCGGCTATACCATACCATATTACAGCACGGCTATACCATACCATATTACAGCACAGGCTATACCATACCATATTACAGCACAGGCTATACCATACCATATTACAGCACAGGCTATACCATACCATATTACAGCACAGGCTATACCACACCATATTACAGCACAGGCTATACCACACCATATTACAGCACAGGCTATACCACACCATATTACAGCACAGGCTATACCATACCATATTACAGCACAGGCTATACCACACCATATTACAGCACAGGCTATACCATACCATATTACAGCACAGGCTATACCATACCATATTACAGCACGGCTATACCATACCATATTACAGCACAGGCTATACCATACCATATTACAGCACAGGCTATACCATAACATATTACAGCACAGGCTATACCATACCATATTACAGCACGGCTATACCATACCATATTACAGCACAGGCTATACCATACCATATTACAGCACGGCTATACCATACCATATTACAGCACAGGCTATACCATACCATATTACAGCACAGGCTATACCATACCATATTACAGCACGGCTATACCATACCATATTACAGCACAGGCTATACCATACCATATTACAGCACAGGCTATACCATACCATATTACAGCACGGCTATACCATACCATATTACAGCACAGGCTATACCATACCATATTACAGCACGGCTATACCATACCATATTACAGCACAGGCTATACCATACCATATTACAGCACAGGCTATACCATACCATATTACAGCACAGGCTATACCATACCATATTACAGCACAGGCTCTACCATACCATATTACAGCACAGGCTATACCATACCATATTACAGCACAGGCTATACCATACCATATTACAGCACAGGCTATACCATACCATACCATATTACAGCACAGGCTATACCATACCATACCATATTACAGCACAGGCTCTACCATACCATACCATATTACAGCACAGGCTATACCATACCATACCATATTACAGCACAGGCTATACCATACCATACCATATTACAGCACAGGCTATACCATACCATATTACAGCACAGGCTATACCATACCATATTACAGCACAGGCTATACCACACCATATTACAGCACAGGCTATACCATACCATATTACAGCACAGGCTATACCATACCATATTACAGCACAGGCTATACCATACCATATTACAGCACAGGCTATACCACACCATATTACAGCACAGGCTATACCACACCATATTACAGCACAGGCTATACCATACCATATTACAGCACAGGCTATACCACACCATATTACAGCACAGGCTATACCATACCATATTACAGCACAGGCTATACCATACCATATTACAGCACAGGCTATACCATACCATACCATATTACAGCACAGGCTATACCATACCATACCATACCATATTACAGCACAGGCTCTACCATACCATACCATATTACAGCACAGGCTATACCATACCATACCATATTACAGCACAGGCTATACCATACCATACCATATTACAGCACAGGCTATACCATACCATATTACAGCACAGGCTATACCATACCATATTACAGCACAGGCTATACCATACCATAGCATATTACAGCACAGGCTATACCATACCATATTACAGCACAGGCTAGTGCAAACAGAAACAAGGCTAGAGAAATGTCATGTCTGCACACGGTGCACACACGGCGCAGAGAGCGCAGCGCACACACACACACGGAGAGGAACACGGAGCAGTCGTTTCGAAGCTGTGCATCTTCGGAAGCGGAGCCGCTCGCAAAGTTACAAAACATGCTGCGAGAGAGTGAAACCTGATCGCGAACACGGATGGGCGGGGCGGCATATTTTCGGCTCATATTTTCGGCCTTTTTTCTCTTTCGGCCAAAAACCGAAAATGCCATTTTCGGCCGATAATTTTCGGCGGCCGAATTTTCGGTGCATCCCTAAACACAGTGTAGCAGTGTGACCACTGGTACATAAAAAAAACAGCTAAAGTCATCTGACTACAGCCAACACAACCTGCTGTGAAGCCAGTGTGATTAAATAATGAAGTGTATATGCTCTGTGTGTGTGTGTGTGTGTGTGTGTGTGTGTGTGCGCGCGTCCTGATATTCCCTACATTGTGGAGAAATGTCTCCACGTGGATAATAATATTATTAGTAGTAAATGATTTGTAAAAACAATGATACTAACAGCACCTTTCAGCCTGTCACCGTCATGCAAACGTGAAATCTCAAACATACAGTAGTAACGTTAGTACTTTACAGTTTTTTTTACTTGTTTTGCTGTTGCGCCCGCGTCTCTCGTCGCGCATGAAACGGCATTCTAAAAACAGTGCGCTCAAGTTAAAAGAAGTTCAACTTTACATTACCTTGTGTCATTTCACATTTCACTGCCACAAATACATTTTTTGTGACCTGCCGCTTAGGACTAGCGATGTGTTCTACGTTTCGGTCCTTCACTGAGCGCGTCACAGGACAGCGGTTATCGGTTAATCGCCTCAGCTCGCTTCAGTAATCACTCCGCTCCAGCTCTGCTCCGGGTTCACCATTTCCCGCTCCCCGCTCCACTCCTCGCTCACTCATATAAGAAACAGCGCTCCATCTTCGCTCCAAGGAAATTTGCGGCTAAAGTATTTAAGTAAGCTCTGAATATCACAAAAGTTCGGTTTATAACATAGCCTACATTAAATGAAAAAATTTATAAACAAAAGGAGATAGTTTCAATGTGGTTTATTGGAGCACTAGTGTGCAAAGATTTGTTCCTACGACATGCTAAGCTTATTACACTTATCAGCATCAAAAGTATAAAACGTATGTTGTTAAATGGGAAACTCAAGAAAGTTAAAACATAAAGCAACTCTAATACTCTAATACTGATTACTTTTACTGCCATCCGATATGGCCCAGAATACACTATAATTGTAATTACATCGTTACTTTTTCAAACCTGCAGTCTTAGTTTGTGGTCTCAGGATCAGCTCATCTTCCTCTGCTTGTTATTGTAGAGTAAAAGACACAATGAATAGTGATTCTAGATCAGGACAGCGCAGTCTATCTCTGCTCAAGTCATCCATCGGCTGTAGTGATTCTGCTGCCTCCAGCCAGTTCAAACTGTTAGAAATGATGGTGGCGATGAAGGAATTTGGAGATTTTCTGCTCTTAATGATGCCTGTCTGCTGCTCTGATCTTATTTAATTTAGAGGATATCACAAGTGTGGTTAGTTTTTCCACTTCATCATCATTATACTTATTATTATAGTTGAACATTACAATAAATCCAAATAATTAAGCTAATGTGATATGGGTAATTCTGAGGGAAGCATGACTGCTCTTACATTTGAACATAACGGCTGTAGGTCAGAGATAAAATGGCCAATATAATATAATATAATATAGTCATATCACACCACATATTTACAGTCAGTGTTCTTGAACTTTTTGCCAAAGAAAATATTTTACTCTGATAACAGAACTAAACTTTTGAGCCTGACTATACCAATATTACAGTAAACACATGAAAATACTAATAACGATGCATATATACATTAATCATTTTATGTTTTTGAAAGAGTCTCTTCTGCTCACCAAGGCTGCGTTTATGTGATCATAAATACAGTAAAAACAGTGAAATATTACTCCAGCTGTTTTCTATGTGAATATATAGTAAAGTGTAATTTATTCCTGTGATCAAAGCTGAATTTATCATCTTCAGTGTCACATGATCCTTCAGAAATCATTCTGATATGCTGATTTGCTGCTCAAGAAACATTTATGATTATTATCAGTGTTGAAAACAGCTTTATATTTTTGTGGAAACCGAGATTTTTGATCAGTTTAATGCGTCCATGCTGAATAAAACTCTTCAAGGTGCAATATGTAAGATTTTTGCAGTAAAATATCCAAAAACCACTAGGCCAGTGTTATATATTTTGTTCAGTCAAGTACTTATAATATCCCAAATGTTTCCAACTATTTGTAAATCGTGAGAAAATTGCGATTTTAACCAAGGAACCGGGACGTGTGAGGGAGTCGCCTGTCAATGGCGTCATATCCGCGTTACCCTCGGTTTACGCTTTTACTGCCGTAGAAACCATGGCAACACACGTGGACGACTGTGTAACGTCTAGCGCTGTTGTAGTTTCATTCAAACATTATGGACCATGGCAAGCAGACTTTGGAACAAAAAGAGAAATCAAAAGAGGACCAGTATCGACGTGACGTTTTCGAGATGGCGAGAGCTTCACAACAAACTTCGACTTGACAGAGATGCCGTTCTGCATGTGCTTTATTAGACAGGTGAGCAAATGTACATAAACAAATCAATGTTATGTAGCTCAACACGATGAAATATTAGAATATCATCAGTATGATGAAGCTACCGCTAGTCTCATACAGCCAACAAACTAACACACAGAATAACATTATAACACTCAACACACTCAAACGCAGTTTAGATAGTGGAGACCGAGTGAAACAGCACAGCAAATAAACGGACCTGTATGAGCAGTAATTCAGCACTCGCGGGTCGTTCGGTAGAGTGAAATGTCCTCATTTCTTTATATCCCCCGGGACTCGTGTGTGGCGCTGATATCTGTCTCTTATTAGTAATCGCGCCCTGCTTCATACCACAGTCATGTTAAAAACACTCATCCAGAAACATTATTTCCCCATAAACATTATTAGATCCATCAGTATGATTCTACGCTCATTCATCAGTCTACGCCTTTGTTATTGTTCTGACGAGGTTAGCGACCCCTAGCGGCGGAAAAATACATAGTGTAGCTTTCATTTCTTTCAAAAAACTCAACTGTTTGAACAGGAATATATAAGTTCGATTTATAAAAGTATGATCGTGTTTGCAGGTCGTATTTGGATATGCTGAAGGTGATCATGTTCAGTTACCTGTTCTGGTTCGTCCTGACCATCATCTTCATCACGGGCACCACGCGCATCAGCATCTTCTGTATGGGTTACCTGGTCGCCTGTTTCTACTTCCTGATCTTTGGGGGCGAGCTGTTACTGAAGCCAATCAAAAGCATCCTTCATTACTGGGACTTCCTCATCGCGTACAACGTGTTTGTGATCACCATGAAAAACATTCTCTCGGTAAGTATCTGCTCGGTGCAGGTTCATTCAAATCTTTAATTCGAAGGTGTAGCTTTAAATATGTCCGTGGGCTGACATAAATGATAACATCTGGGCCGTTCTGTTCAAAAATGCTCTGAATTCAGAGGGTGTGAAGTGAAAAGAAGTGACTAATACTTACACAAATGGAAACTATTTCTCATAAACAAACAATGTTCTCTTTCAGAGAGGTTCATCCAGCATTTACAATATCACAGAGATGATATTTTTGCTGGATGTCATTATGGTTTCTGTTCTCTTGGCTCTCAGGTAGCGGCCTGTGGATATATAAAAGCGCTGGTGGCGAATCACTGCTGGCTGATCCAGTTGTTCAGTCTGGCTTGCACTATAAAAGGATATTCAAAACGTAAGTTATGCCTTCATTTCCTCACTTTCAACATTCATTGTCCCATGACTTTTCGGTGCCACAAATTCTATGTTTTTATGCTGGAAACGATTCGATGCGTTTTATTAAATGTTCTTAATCTAACCTAAAATTAACCTAGTATGACAAATAACACAAATTGTAAAAATGGGGCATTTGGACTCACGTTATAGGTTCTGATTGTATTGTATCAAACAATTAAAAAATATACAATGAATATACAATAGTGCCCCTATTTTGCGGATACTATGGATACTTCATGTATTGTGTAATGCAGCTGTTTGTGAACGTAAAAGGTCTGCAAAGTTTCACAGATCAAAGTGCAGAAAGAAGTGATTCTGAACTGAAACGAGTCGTCAGTAATTCCAGTCTCACTTCCTGCTGAACCTCTGTAGGGTTATAACTAATTTGCATAATGCTCCTCATTGGCTGCCGGTGAACAGCGTCTGCTTTGCCCCGCCCTCAATCGCTGTAGTTGTATCTGAGACTGAAGAGTTTGGTTGGTGTTGCTCATGTGGAGAAGACGCTGTTTTCTGCTGCCAAAGCAAATCCACTTTGATGAGATTGATACGGTAAAACCCACGCCATCGTTACTGTTCATATCACTGTGTGTCAAGAGCTGAGATTCAGATATGATAATGAGCGTTTCATTTCTGACACGCGCTGTAAGTGGTCGACCAGTCAAACAGAATGGGCCGTCTGACCAATCAGAGCAGAGTAGACCAATCACAACAGACTGGGCCATCTGACCAATCAGAGCAGAGCAGACCAATCACAACAGACTGGGCCATCTGACCAATCAGAGCAGAGTAGACCAATCACAACAGACTGGGCCATCTGACCAATCAGAGCAGAGTAGACCAATCACAACAGACTGGGCCATCTGACCAATCAGAGCAGGCTCTCAGAAAGGCGGGGTTTAGAGAGACTGAATCCTTGATCAAACCGTTTCAGACTCTGAGAGAAAAGAGCTGATGCTGAAATGTGTATTATGAGAAAATTAAAGTGTTTTTGACCCTTGGATGCATGTAAACCTGTTGTAGAAAACAAAACAAAATTAGGGACTTTTAAAATGGCGCAATATGGGCACTTTAACTTAATGTTTTTACAATATGCAGTTAATTGTAGTAAAAAATGCTAAGGGCTAAGGTTTTTGAAAATGTTCTTTTTTTATGCCCACATGATTTTTTTTGTTTGTTTGTTTGATTGATCAAAAATTGCATATCTGATCAAGGAAATCATTTTTATATTAAAAAAAAAAACGGCCAAAAATGACTGAAAAGCTTATAAAGGTTAATTATTAGCTCATTTTAATATCAGTTTTAATAGGAGAACTTGATAGTGTTCTGATGATTGTAATGTGTGACGCAGCGGAGCAGCACGCAAACAAACAGTGTGAGTTGCCGAGTGACGAGGCCGGGATCATCTGGGATAGCATCTGCTTCGCTTTCCTGCTGCTGCAGAGGAGAGTTTTCATGAGCTACTACTTCCTGCACGTCGTAGCCGACATCCGTTCTTCTCAGGTCCTTGCCTCCAGGTACACACACATCACACATCCTCCACGTTACTGCTGTTTGCTTTTCATCTGTACCTGTGTGTGAATGTAATCACAATCGTCTGGGGTTTTATTAACTTAACGTCTAGGAAATATCAAGACCACATGACCATGAAACAAACAAAATCACTAAATGATACATAAATATGTATATAAAAGCACTCCAGTTCGGCTCCATATTTCAGAATGTAATAATTTTTATTATGAGCACATCATGTTTTGTATGTTTGTTCATTATTTCTCATCCGTCAGAGGAGCGGAGTTGTTTCAGGCGACCATCGTGAAGGCGGTTAAAGCCAGAATAGAAGAAGAGAAGAAGTCCATGGATCTGCTGAAGAGACAGTGAGTTCATGAAAGGTTCAGTGTGGGACTCACAATGTCTCATTGTTTCGCTGACAACTGCTGCATTCTTTTTCATACAGTCGATGAAATCATGTGCTTATGGATGCGTGAACGCTTGAATAAATGCTTATTGGTTCTTAAAGAGGACCTATTACAGGGCTCCAGACTAACATTTGAGAGCAGTCGCACCAGCGCTGGAGAAAAATGTATCATAAATTTAATTTAATCATGAAATTACTATTGTTTTGCATTGTTTTGTTAATAACTGCAGTTACTAATAATATTACAATAATAATACTTATTGCTATTGAAAGTAGTTAATTTATTTACTTAGGTAGGTATTTATTTATTTTGCTCTATTGAAATTATTTATTTAATGATTTGTGTACAATACAATTGATAAAGCAATATTTTCTCCGTCTTTTAGTGGATGTACTGTAAGAGAGATCTAGCTTTGTTTAAAAACAAGTTGTTCTATTTGGATTTGTATTGTAAACCTTAAATAAAAGTTAAGAAGTGAATATTTTATATTTTATTTGTAATGTTTTCAGTTCCAATACTCTTAGATCTTTTTAACACATTTAAAACCATTCCGCAGATTTTCCCAAAAATTCAGCGCAGAAAATCACAAAAAAAGTCCATTCAAAAAGATTCCGTGTGGCCCTGCTAGGAAGTCAATAAGTGCTCCTCTGCCGCCATCTACTGGTTATAGTGGTAACTTCATGTCTTTTTAAAATAAAAGTGCTTGTTTGCCAAAGTGTTAGTTTTCCTACACCTTTAAACTTTTAGATTTCTGCCACAATACCATGTGGCGTTACTACAGTAAATGATGTGGTGTCACTACAGTAAATCATGTGGCGTCACTACAGTAAATCATGTGCCGTCACTACAGTAAATCATGTGGGGTCACTACAGTAAATCATGTGGGGTCACTACAGTAAATCATGTGGCGTCGCTACAGTAAATCATGTGGCGTCACTACAGTAAATCATGTGGCGTCACTACAGTAAATCATGTGGCGTCGCTACAGTAAATCATGTGGGGTCGCTACAGTAAATCATGAGGTGTCACTACAGTAAATCATGTGGCGTCACTACAGTAAATCATGTGGTGTCACTACAGTAAATCATGTGGCGTCACTACAGTAAATCATGTGGCGTCGCTACAGTAAATCATGTGGCGTCGCTACAGTAAATCATGTGGTGTCACTACAGTAAATCATGTGGCGTCACTACAGTAAATCATGTGGCGTCACTACAGTAAATCATGTGGCGTCACTACAGTAAATCATGTGGCGTCACTACAGTAAATCATGTGGCGTCACTACAGTAAATCATGTGGCGTCACTACAGTAAATCATGTGGCGTCGCTACAGTAAATCATGTGGGGTCGCTACAGTAAATCATGAGGTGTCACTACAGTAAATCATGTGGTGTCACTACAGTAAATCATGTGGTGTCACTACAGTAAATCATGTGGCGTCACTACAGTAAATCATGTGGCGTCGCTACAGTAAATCATGTGGCGTCGCTACAGTAAATCATGTGGTGTCACTACAGTAAATCATGTGGTGTCGCTACAGTAAATCATGTGGGGTCGCTACAGTAAATCATGTGGTGTCACTACAGTAAATCATGTGGGGTCGCTACAGTAAATCATGTGGTGTCACTACAGTAAATCATGTGGCGTCACTACAGTAAATCATGAGGTGTCACTACAGTAAATCATGTGGCGTCACTACAGTAAATCATGTGGGGTCGCTACAGTAAATCATGTGGTGTCGCTACAGTAAATCATGTGGGGTCGCTACAGTAAATCATGTGGTGTCACTACAGTAAATCATGTGGCGTCACTACAGTAAATCATGTGGTGTCACTACAGTAAATCATGTAGGGTCACTACAGTAAATCATGTGGCGTCGCTACAGTAAATCATGTGGGGTCGCTACAGTAAATCATGTGGTGTCACTACAGTAAATCATGTGGGGTCGCTACAGTAAATCATGTGGAGTCACTACAGTAAATCATGTGGGGTCACTACAGTAAATCATGTGGCGTCACTACAGTAAATCATGAGGTGTCACTACAGTAAATCATGTGGTGTCACTACAGTAAATCATGTGGGGTCACTACAGTAAATCATGTGGTGTCACTACAGTAAATCATGTGGGGTCGCTACAGTAAATCATGTGGTGTCACTACAGTAAATCATGTGGCGTCACTACAGTAAATCATGTGGGGTCGCTACAGTAAATCATGTGGAGTCACTACAGTAAATCATGTGGAGTCACTACAGTAAATCATGTGCCGTCACTACAGTAAATCATGTGGCGTCACTACAGTAAATCATGTGGCGTCGCTACAGTAAATCATGTGGGGTCGCTACAGTAAATCATGTGGTGTCACTACAGTAAATCATACTACAAATAATCAACAATCAAGCAGGAAAACCTGTTATAGTAGAGCCCAAGCTGTTTTCTTAGCTTGTCCTGACATTAAGACATACTCAAACTCTCTGCCTCTTTATTTTCAATTATACTCTGATTGTGTTCAAGGGAAAAGCTAAATTAGGTCAACTCAAGCAACCATCATCTGTTTTCCTCTGTCTGTTTCTCTCAGGATGGACCGCATCAAAAACCGACAGCAGAAGTTTAAGAGAGGGAAAGAGAGGATGTTGTCTTTGGCTCAGGAAAGTGGGGAGAGTCACTCAGTAGTGAAGGAGGAAGAGGATGAAGATGAAGGTATATTTTAAGCATTTATTTGAAAACATTACTGATGAACTCTAGAAATCAAGTTTTCCCACCGAACACGCATTAAATTGATCAAACGTGACAGTAAAGACATTTATAATGTTACAAAAGATTCTATTTCAACTTTCTTTTGAACTTTCTATTCATCAAAAAATCCTGAGAAATAAAATGTATCACCGTTTCCACAAAAACATGAGCTATATTCAACATTGATGATAATCATAAATGTTTGTTGATCATCAAATCCTCATATTAGAATGATTTCTGAAGGATCATGTGACACTGAAGACTGGAGTAATGATGATAAATTCAGCTTTGATCACAGGAATAAATTACACTTTACTATATATTCACATAGAGAACAGATGATTTACACTGGAGTAATATTTCACTGTTTTACTGTATTTATGATCAAATTAATGCAGCCTTGGTGAGACTCTTTCAGAAACATTAAAATGGCAGTGTATGTTTTTCATTATTATATACTAAATACTTTTTTTAAGTATACTATAAACAGAATTAAATTTATCAAATAATACTTGTATAATTAAAGAATAAGTATAATTCAGTATGCAGTTAATTGTAATATTAGTAATTCATGGGCACGTTTCCTGAGAATAATCCAAATATATTAATAATGTTACGTCTCCCTATTTAAGACGTCTATAGGGTATGTAACATAAATGTTAAAGTTAGATAAATTTAAAATAATAATAATAATAAAAAACGGGTTCAGTTACTGATGACTTGTGTGATAAGAATTTATGTTTCTTTTCTTTAGTAGTTCAAAATCATGAGGAAAACACCCGATTGTTTTTACAAAGTAATAGTGAACCGAAAAAATGAATATTTACAGAATATATAAACAAATAATAAAACAAAAACATGGAACACAAGAGCGAGGGACAATGAGCGGTGCTAAAGCAAAGAAATCAACAAAACAATACAACTTATCATTCAAAGTACTAAACTAACAAAGAAATAAAGTACAAAAATAATCATCTTCCACAACTAAACTACACTAACAAACATAAATGGGGTAGCATCCGCTCCTTACCTGGTGTGTATAAACAACTCAGTGTCTAACGTGTTGTATGTAGGTCATGTGACATACTACTATCCCGCCGCTCTGAGTCTGGGAAGATTTCAGATGAACAGTAGAGTCACGTCCCAAAATAATCCAACAATACAAACTTAAAGTAATAATCAGAAGAAACTTTCAAAACAAAGTTTCACCAACGAAACAAACAGTCGGGCAGGCTGGCAACAAACAGCAAGACTCAAATCAAACACGCGCCTCCTTTCTCTTGTCACTTCCGGGTCTTTATACAGTGACCCGGAAGTGGCAAATGATGATTGACGTGATAACCAACCAATCGTGAAACCGAAGAATGAATGACAGCCAAGAATAAAAGAAAGGGGAAAAAGAAAACACAACCAAAATGCGCTGCAGATGTAACAAATAACTAGAAAACATTTCATTCCATAAACTAAAAATAAAAGTGTGTCTTGTCCTACACACACGTTTGAGTGTATCTTTGTCAAAGCACACACTTTAGTCCAACATCAGTGTCAGACTGAAGATTTGTAAATTCCACAAGTGCCTGCGCTTAACAGCGGCGTTAAATGCATTGCAATCAAATCTAAAACACATGAAACGCGCATACCAGACCTCCGAGTAAATGTGCGCTCTTTGAAATGGTTTTAATGTTTCTGTGTGTGTGTGTGTGTGTGTGTGTGTGTGTTCATGAAACAATGTTTCTGCATTACAGGAGAGGCCAGCAAAGAGAAGAAGAAAGGCAGGAGGAAGCAGTGGTGGAAGCCGTGGGTTGATCATGCATCCAGTTAGTGTCTCTTCTTCTTTGCATGTTCATAATTTTAATTTGCAACCGAAATAAAAATGATTTCACCAGATCCCAATGCTGATCTGATATCATTCGGATGAATGTTGCAGTTCAGATTCACATAGGAAAGGGAAAAAGCACACAACTGTTTCTTCTAGATGGCGGTGAGATTAAATGAAGAGCTTGTCTCCAGAGAGAAATACACCACCAGTCTCACACAGTTTCCCAGAGATCTCAACAATGTCTCAGATTGAGCTCAGATTTGCCAAAATACCAGCGTATGCAATCAAAAATCACAAAAGAGATCTGTGTATTTCACATCAAAGCATCATTTGTTTTCAAATTAAACAAAATAAATAATTGAATTTAAACTTTCCTAAAATTAATTTAATGTCAAGAAAAATATCATTAAAAATAAATATATATATATATATATATATATATATATATATATAATGTGTGTGTGTGTGTGTATATATATTGTATTGACTTCAAAACAGGGTTATTTTATTTTTTCATTTTAGTTTTATTATGTATTTTTTTAATATTTTGAGTTTTTATATTTTTATATTTTTTATGTTAATTTTAGTTTAATTTTTAGTCATTTTGTTATGTGCTTTTGCCATTTTGCTTTTATTGTTTAATATTGCTATTTAGGTTTAATTTAATTTTTTATTTAATTTTTAGATATTATTTATTTCCAGTTAAAAATGTTAATGCTTCAACATAAACTTATTTCAATTTATTGCCAAGGCAGCATTTCTAATTTTCTTTCAGTTTTTTTTACAACTAATATTTATATTTTTATTTCAATTAACAGAGCTGTTTTTAATAGTTCTAGTTAATGATACTAACCCTGCTTCAAAGGAAGTGATGTGTGATTGTTGCCTCTTTTAGTGGTTCGAAGTGGCAATTATTACTTATTTGAGACCGATAGTGAGGAAGAAGAGGAGGAGGAGGACAAAAAGGATGATGATCCTCCCAAAAGATCAGCGTTCCAGGTAAATATTCCAGAAACTTCTGTGCTATAGTGCATGTGCTCCATTAACATCCCCATTTTTTGGGTACGTCTTGTAACATTGTGCTTCATTGTGTCGTTCCCAACTAAAATGTGTGTAACCTAAATGGCTCAATGGTATGAAAATGTTTTCTTCAATGTGTTCTTGTTTTGTTCCCTCAGCACTTAACAATGTTTCGTTATTTACCAGACCACTAACTGCTCGCTTCCTGCGTGGAAGAGCGGTAACAGCAATAGCGCAGACCCTCACGCCCGACTAACTCAATCCCTGCTCTGTCGTCTCTTATAGAGAGCTATCCGAAAGTTTGCCTCTGCTTTGCTGGCTTTACCAAAGTCTGTCATTAAACTGCCCAAAACTGTACTGCAGTATGTAATCAGGGCAGCCAAGGTACTTCACAATGCCTGATATATCTCCTCTCTTCCTGTATGCTATAGTGTGTGTCAGCTCTGTCCTCTATGAGCATCGATGGCCATTGTGCTCCACTGCATTTTCCTGCTCCCCAGTTGCACAATATACATGCATTTATGGCTCTGACCTGTACCTCTTGTGCTCATTTAACGGAAGAGCAGATTGAGGCGAAACGGCAGATTATTACAGTTGCACGTCAATCTGAACAGAGCGGATACGGTGCATTGCATGCCAAGGAAATGCAGTGTATTATGCAGTAGATTGCAGTAGCATGCAGGGCTGGGTGATATATTAAATATTCATGATATATTTGAAATAATGGTGCTGGAAATATAAAATTAGTTTCCAGCATACTGTTATTATTACCTTGCTAGTATGACATTGTGAAGATGGTAAGATGTTGGTAAGTTTGATTTAATTTCTAAAACTTTCTAAAATTAGTAAACAGTCCATCAAAACCATGTGCCTTGATGACAGATGATAGATGGATGGATGGATGGATGGATAGATGGATGGATAGATAGACGGATGGATGGATGCTCGTGCACTACACCCGGGTGATGACGGTGAAAATGACTGGTCATATTTGAACATACGGCGCACTCCTATGCATTGAACAAAGTTTACAAAGAGTGATTGTTTTGACCACGTTTTTTTTATTATCGCTGTTGTAATGTATCATTGGGGAGCCAGCACGTGTATCCATCGACAGAAACATACATTATTAGCGGAACTGTCTGTTTTACATGTTGTCCTAATACATGTTTTACACAGTACGGTTCGATTTTTTTTTTTTTTTTTTTTTTTTTTTTTTTTTTTTACCGAGAACCGTTACATCCCTAATTGATGGATAAATGGATGGATGGATGGATGGATGGATGGATGGACGGATGGATGGATGGATAGACAGACGGATGGATGGATGGATGGATGGATGGATGGATAGACGGACGGACGGATAGATAGACGGATGGATGGATGGATAGATAGACGGACTGACAGATAGATAGACGGATGGATGGACGGACAGATAGATAGATAGATAGATAGATGGACGGACAGACGGATTGATGGATGGATGGATGGATAGATAGATAGACGGATGGATGTATAGATAGACTAATGGATGGAAGGACGGATGGATAGATGGATAGATAGATGGATGGACGGACGTATGGATAGACGGATGGATGGATGGATAGATAGATAGATAGATAGATAGATAGATAGATAGATAGATAGATAGATAGATAGACAGACAGATGACGAATAGATAGATAGACAGATGGATGATAGATAGACGGACAGATAGAAAGTTAGACGGATGTATGGATGGATAGATGGATAGATAGATGGACGGATAGATAGATGGACGGATAGATGGACGGATGGACGGATGGATAGATAGATAGATAGATAGATAGATAGATAGATAGATAGACGGACGGATGGATGGATAGATAGACAGATGGATGGATGGATGGATAGATAGACAGATGGATGGATGGAATAATGGACGGACGGACGGATGGATGGATAGATGGACGGATGGATGGACGGACGGATGGACGGACCGATGAATGGATGAATGGACGGATAGATAGATGGATGTATAGATAGATAGACGGATAGATGGACAGACAGATGGACGGACAGATGAATGGATGGATGGATGGATGGATAGACGGATGGATGGATGGATAGATAGACGGATGGATGGACGGACAGATGAATGGACGGATAGATGGATGGATGTATAGATAGATAGATGAATAGATAGACGGATAGATGGACGGACAGATGAATGGATGAATGGACGGATAGATGGACGGATGGATGGATGGATGGATGGATAGATAGATAGATAGATAGATAGATAGATAGATAGATAGATAGACATGCAGACAGACTGAATACTATCAAAAGTCTGAAAAAATATTAAGATATCATATTTTTAGTGATATCATCCAGCCCTCGGTGCATGTTGAGCTGCAGAGGTTTTCCTGGGAGGTTTTTCTGGGGTTTGGTTGTGGCAGTCAAACAAAGGCTGTGTTTTTCTCCTCTGTGAACAGTGGAATCAGTCGTTTTTGGACGAGACCTGACATCAGAATTCCTGTTCTTTGGAGCAAAACATCCCCTAAAGCTGGTTTCCTGTCTTGTGCATTGTGTTGGTGTCTTTGATTGACAGGAATATCTAAAGTGATGCTTTTCTTAAATAATCTGTTTTGCCAGCTCAGCTAAAGGCTAGTTTTCATCCTGTACTGGAACGTTTATTCCCTGCATGTATAAGACTCTTTATTTTTCAGTAGGGGAACAATTCAATTGGGCTCAAACACTGATTGGAAATACCGATCTGTAGATAAATTCAAAACAAATTAAACGTGGCATAACTCACTACTTAGATTCCCGCACTGTCCATATGTTTGTCTGACGTGACTCTTTGCTTCTCAGTTTGTGTATCATGCCTGGATAACTGACTCGAAAACCGCCATGAAAGAGCGGAGTAAGGAAAGACGCCGATTCTGGCAGAGGTACACGGAGAGCAGCACAACCAAGAAGGAGCCGAAGGAAGGTATGCTCAACCTCTCATTTAAAGTGATCATACACTTCGCACTCATTGGGGTTTGTTTTGACAGTGGTTACGGCTCTAGGCAGTGCTGGGTAGATTACTTAATCCATTACTGATTACAGATTACATAATGAAAATTGTAGTTGTAATCTTTTGGATTTTAGGAAACAAGAAAATCCTGCACACTCTCCCAACTTCCAAAAAGTATCTCAATATATATTTAGCAACATTTCAGTCCCATGTCCTTCATCAGGCATTTGTTTAATGGGACCGAAACATTGCTGAATAAATTGCGTTTTGCAAGTTGGGAGAGTGTGCAGGATTTTCTTGTTTCTACAGTGCATCTGGAAAGTATTCACAGCGCTTCACTTTTTCCACATTTTTTTATGTTACAGCCTTAATCCAAAATGGATTAAATTCATTATTTTCCTCAAAGTTCTACAAACAATACCCCATAATGACAACGTGAAAGAAGTTTGTTTGAAATCTTTACAAATTTATAAAAAAAAATATGAAAAAAATCACATGTACATAAGTATTCACAGCCTTTGCCATGACACTAAAAAATGAGCTCAGGTGCTCCTGTTTCCACTGATCATCCTTGAGATGTTTCTACAACTTGATTGGAGTCCACCTGTGGTAAATTCAGTTGATTGGACATGATTTGGAAAGGCACACACCTGTCTATATAAGGTCCCACAGGTTAACAGTGCATGTCAGAGCACAAACCAAGCCATGAAGTCCAAGGAATTGTCTGTAGACCTCCGAGACAGGATTGTATCGAGGCACAGATCTGGGGAAGGGTACAGAAACATTTCTGCAGCATTGAAGGTCCCACAGTGGCCATCATCCATACATGGAAGAAGTTTGGAACCACCAGGACTTTTCCTAGAGCTGGCCGCCCGGCCAAACTGAGGGATCAAGGAGATGGGCCTTAGTCAGGGAGGTGACCAAGAACCCGATGGTCACTCTGACAGAGCTCCAGCATTTCTCTGTGGAGAGAGGAGAACCTTCCAGAAGAACAACCATCTCTGCAGCACTCCACCAATCAGGCCTGTATGGTAGAGTGGCCAGACGGCACATGACAGCCCGCCTGGAGTTTGCCAGAAGGCACCTGAAGGACTCTCAGACCATGAGAAACAAAATTCTCTGGTCTGATGAAACAAAGATGGAACTCTTTGGCCTGAATGGCAAGCGTCATGTCTGGAGGAAACCAGGCACCGCTCATCACCTGGCCAATCCCATCCCTACAGTGAAGCATGGTGGTGGCAGCATCATGCTGTGGGGATGTTTTTCAGCGGCAGGAACTGGGAGACTAGTCAGGATCGAGGGAATGATGAACGCAGCAATGTACAGAGACGTCCTTGATGAAAACCTGCTCCAGAGCGCTCTGGACCTCAGACTGGGGCGACGGTTCCTCTTCCAACAGGACAACGACCCTAAGCACACAGCCAAGATAACAAAGGAGTGGCTACGGGACAACTCTGTGAATGTCCTTGAGTGGCCCAGCCAGAGCCCAGACTTGAACCCGATTGAACATCTCTGGAGAGATCTGAAAATGGCTGTGCACCGACGTTCCCCATCCAACCTGATGGAGCTTGAGAGGTCCTGCAAAGAAGAATGGGAGAAACTGCCCAAAAATGGGTGTGCCAAGCTTGTAGCATCATACTCAAAAAGACTTGAGGCTGTAATTGGTGCCAAAGGTGCTTCAACAAAGTATTGAGCAAAGGCTGTGAATACTTATGGACGTGATTTTTTTTTTTTTTTTTTTTTATAAATTTGCAAAGATTTCAAACAAACTTCTTTCACGTTGTCATTATGGGGTATTGTTTGTAGACTTTTGAGGAAAATAATGAATTTTATCCAATTTGGAATAAGGCTGTAACATAACAAAATGTGGAAAAAGTGAAGCGCTGTGAATACTTTCCGGATGCACTGTATATTGAGTTTTGGCAATAGCCTACGTCCTTCGCACCTATCGATTATCCGCAGATGTGAACGGTTTATTGAAGATAATGTATTCTGACTACTTTTGACCTAACTCATTTATCACATAGATTTGACCAGAAATTTGTACCATATTGATATCAAAATATTAACTTAAAGTAAATAACATTACTTTAAGTCAGGGTTTTCCAAACTGGGGTTTGTGAGTTGATAAAAAAGCTAATACTTGATTAACCATCTGGTGCTGTTTGGTCATTTTTGACCAAAACATTTTTATGTTTTGTTTAATTTTTTACTTCATCGGAATGGTACGGAACTTGGTTTTGGCACTTTCTGTGTGAAAAAAAAAATTGATGATTCGAAAATAATAAATGTCCTGAAAAAAATAGTCACTTGTGTTGTTCGCGGTCAAAAATGAGGGCATTGGAAATGAAAGGGAGGCGAATTTCATCTAGTGGAAGCGTTTGGTACTGCGCACAAACAAAATCTTACAGAAAGCTCATTTTTTGAGATCTCAAGCTCAGATTTGGAACACAACTTGTTTAGATTTATGGCTTTGATTTTTCTCACGGTTTTAGAGTAAAACGTGTTTTGGAGAATATGTATTTCACATAAAAATTGAAAATTTTTGTGCATTTTTCATAACTATAAATGTAAAATTTTACAACTATTTTTATATATACAAGTTCGCTTTTTAAAAAAAAATTAATTTCAGCAATAATCTGCCAAGTGTATTCTTTGAAAAGAGACCAAATTTCATTTTCAGGTCGATGCTCAAAAAGTGAATAAATGAATTATAACTACTGTATAAATATAATTTAGTACCGTAAAATCCCCTAAAAATACAAAATATTAAACAAAAAACATTATCGAACCAAAATATAGTACAATCATTTTTTGAATGACACACGAGCAGTACCAGAGGGTTAAATCATTCAAATGTAACATTAAGGAAAGAAAGATACTTATAAAATTAGTGAAGGATAGACTTTACAATGATATGAAGCCCCGAGATCACGTAAACTTTCAAAACTATTTTTATGTAAAGGGGAAAAAAGAAATAGGGAAAATAAAAAGTAACTGTAATCTGATTATGAGCATTTTAAAATGTAATATAATCTAATTACTTTGGAATCTTGTTATGTAATCAGATTACAGATAATCAGTTACTGATCCAGCCCTCGGTGAGATCATGAAAATGCAGCCCTCCGGTGTAAAAAAGATCCATAAAACTACTTATGACAAGCGGATATGCGTCAGAAGTTATGATCCGCTGGCTTATTTTGGACCGTCTTGCTGTGGCCCCTGGCGCGTCTGGGCCCTCGATGACTGTTTATATCAACTCTAGGACTGGTCTCGACCGCTCTATAGCGCTCTGTTCCTCAGAATGCCACGCTTGGGTCATTAATAGACATTTTGTACACACAAACGCGACTCTGCTGGGAACATCAAGTACCTCATTAAATCCCCTTTGCTGCAGTGTGTAAATAGAGGCCTTGCAGTCGCGGTCTCTGCCAGCTCCCTCCTGGTGGGCGGCTTCTAGGCCCTGGCATTCTTGGGACTGTGTTGCATTCGCTACGGTCAATTCATCCCATATGATGGCTGGACAGGGTTTCAGCCGCCTCGCCAGCCAGCGGATTCAGACCCAAAGCTAAGGCCGCCAGCTAGAGCCAATAAAACATTCAGTTAATATATTTAAGGCAAGACACTACAGGTGAAAAATGTGACTAATAGACATCAGCATACTTCCACAGTTGATTGATTGCACAAGGAATTGCAAACATTTTTTTGCATTACAAGTTTTATGAAATGTTATGTTTAAATATGTAAATGAGGCATTATGTAATGAAATGTAATGCCCTAATTTGCATATATTTAATAATAATAATATTTAATAAAAGAAATATGAACATTTGGATAAAACTGTGAAGTTTGGTAGACAGTCAGACGGATGGATGGATGGATGGATGGATGGATGGATGGATGGACGGATAGACGGATGGATGGATGGATGGATAGACGGATGGATGGACAGATAGATGGATGGATAGATAGACGGATGGATGGATGGATAGACAGATGGATGGACGGATAGATGGATGGACGGACAGACGGACAGATAGACAGATGGATGGATAGATAGACGGATGAATGGATGGATGGACAGATGGATGGACGGACAGATGGATGGACGGACAGACGGACAGATAGACAGATGGATGGATAGATAGACGGATGGATGGATGGATGGACAGATGGATGGACGGACAGATAGACAGATGGATGGACAGATAGATAGACGGATGGATGGATGGATGGATGGATGGACAGACGGATGGATGGATGGACAGATGGAAGGACGGACAGATAGATAGACAGATGGATGGACGGACAGATAGATAGACGGATGGACGGATAGATAGACGGATGGATGGATGGATGGACGGACGGACGGACGGACGGACGGACAGATAGATAGACGGACGGATGGATGGATGGATGGATGGATGGATGGACAGATGGATGGATGGATGGATGGACAGATGGATGGATGGATGGATGGATGGATGGATAGATAGATAGATAGATAGATAGATAGATAGATAGATAGATAGATAGATAGATAGATAGATAGATTTTAGATATATATATACATACAAACCCGATTCCAAAAAAGTTGGGACACTGTACAAATTGTGAATAAAAACAGAATGCAATGATGTGGAAGTTTCAAATTTCAATATTTTATTCAGAATACAACATAGATGACATATCAAATGTTTAAACTGAGAAAATGGATCATTTTAAGGGAAAAATAAGTTGATTTTAAATTTCATGGCATCAACACATCTCAAAAAAGTTGGGACAAGGCCATGTTTACCACTGTGTGGCATCCCCTCTTCTTTTTATAACAGTCTGCAAACGTCTGGGGACTGAGGAGACAAGTTGCTCAAGTTTAGGAATAGGAATGTTGTCCCATTCTTGTCTAATACAGGCTTCTAGTTGCTCAACTGTCTTAGGTCTTCTTTGTCGCATCTTCCTCTTTATGATGCGCCAAATGTTTTCTATGGGTGAAAGATCTGGACTGCAGGCTGGCCATTTCAGTACCCGGATCCTTCTTCTACGCAGCCATGATGTTGTAATTGATGCAGTATGTGGTCTGGCATTGCCATGTTGGAAAATGCAAGGTCTTCCCTGAAAGAGACGACGTCTGGATGGGAGCATATGTTGTTCTAGAACTTGGATATACCTTTCAGCATTGATGGTGCCTTTCCAGATGTGTAAGCTGCCCATGCCACACACACTCATGCAACCCCATACCATCAGAGATGCAGGCTTCTGAACTGAGCGCTGATAACAACTTGGGTTGTCCTTGTCCTCTTTAGTCCGGATGACATGGCGTCCCAGTTTTCCAAAAAGAACTTCAAATTTTGATTCGTCTGACCACAGAACAGTTTTCCACTTTGCCACAGTCCATTTTAAATGAGCCTTGGCCCAGAGAAAACGCCTGCGCTTCTGGATCATGTTTAGATATGGCTTCTTTTTTGACCTATAGAGTTTTAGCCGGCAACGGCGAATGGCACGGTGGATTGTGTTCACCGACAATGTTTTCTGGAAGTATTCCTGAGCCCATGTTGTGATTTCCATTACAGTAGCATTCCTGTATGTGATGCAGTGCCGTCTAAGGGCCCGAAGATCACGGGCATCCAGTATGGTTTTCTGGCCTTGACCCTTACGCACAGAGATTGTTCCAGATTCTCTGAATCTTTGGATGATATTATGGACTGTAGATGATGATAACTTCAAACTCTTTGTAATTTTTCTCTGAGAAACTCCTTTCTGATATTGCTCCACTATTTTTCGCCGCAGCATTGGAGGAATTGGTGATCCTCTGCCCATCTTGACTTCTGAGAGACACTGCCACTCTGAGAGGCTCTTTTTATACCCAATCATGTTGCCAATTGACCTAATAAGTTGCAAATTGGTCCTCCAGTTGTTCCTTATATGTACATTTAACTTTTCCGGCCTCTTATTGCTACCTGTCCCAACTTTTTTGGAATGTGTAGCTCTCATGAAATCCAAAATGAGCCAATATTTGGCATGACATTTCAAAATGTCTCACTTTCAACATTTGATATGTTATCTATATTCTATTGTGAATAAAATATAAGTTTATGAGATTTGTAAATTATTGCATTCCTTTTTTATTTACAATTTGTACAGTGGCCCAACTTTTTTGAAATCGGGTTTGTAGATAGATAGATTTTAGATAGATAGATAGATAGATTAGACTTTTCCCAGCACACTCACATTTTGTAAACATTTTTCACTGCAGAAGTGACATGCTGTGTAATGAATCAGGGGTATTTTGTGCTTATTACATGGTAATAACATTGTTATTGCATATTAATGTAGTTTGTTGTTTCTTTGCAGTGCATGTGGCCGTTGAGGAGGGCAGTCAGGAGGAAGGGGTTGCGGAGGAGGAGGTATCTGAAGGTCCAGGTATGACCACACATCAACGGCCTCCTCGTATTATAATAACCTCGATGAGTTACGGCGTCACATTCATCAGTCCAGCGGCACTGAAGCTCTGCTCTCTCTGCTCCAGATAACATCCTGAAGCGCGTGTTAAACATTCTCAAGTTCTCCTGGGTGCTCTTCCTGGCCCTGCTGGACAGTTTCACTGCCTGGCTCAACTCCATCGGTCAGGAGCACATCGACATCTCCACCGTCCTGCGCATCGAGCGCTGCATGCTCACTCACGAGGTCAAAAAGGTAGTGCTGTCACGAGAATCACACACTATTGAGTGCTATTCTGCATTTGTGTTTTATTATCTGATATTGGTTGCACATGACAAATATTCATCTTTATTTTGTTTTCTATCTCTTTTATATGTCCTTTTTTAATTCTCAGTTAATATTTTAACTTTGAAATACTGTAACCACAACTTAACATTGAGATCTTAATTAAATTATATCATTATTTTATATCATTCTTATAATGCAGATAGTGTTTATACTCATGCCAATATTTATAAATGGCATGACACATTTTTCATGTTTTTATATACATGGAAAACCTAAAAAATAAATTAATTTATGGATGGATGGATGGGAAAAAAATAATAATGGAAATTAATAAAATCTAATGTTATTGTCTTAAATAACTAAATATATATATATATATATATATACTGTATATAATAATAATTATTATTATTAATTAAATTTTTTTGACAATACTGCATGTTTTAAAGCAGTGTTGGTGAAATAAGTAATAGTGTTTATACTCATGCCAATATTTATAAATGTCATGACACTTTTTCATATTTTTATATACATGAAAAACCTAAAAAATAATTAATTAATTTATGGATGGAAAAAAATAATAATGGAAATTAATAAAATCTAATGTTATTGTCTTAAATAACTATATATATATATATATATATATATTATATACACACACTGGGGAGAACAAGTATTTGATACACTGCCGATTTTGCAGGTTTGCCCACTTACAAAGCATGTAGAAGTCTGTAATTTTTATCATAGGTACTCTTCAACTGTGAGAGACGGAATCTAAAACAAAAATCCAGAAAATCACATTGTATGATTTTTAAGTAATTGATTTGCATTTTATTGCATGACATAAGTATTTGATACATCAGAAAAGCAGAACTTAATATTTGGTACAGAAACCTTTGTTTGCAATTACAGAGATCATACGTTTCCTGTAGTTCTTGACCAGGTTTGCACACACTGCAGCAGGGATTTTGGCCCACTCCTCCATACAGACCTTCTCCAGATCCTTCAGGTTTCGGGGCTGTCGCTGGGCAATACGGACTTTCAGCTCCCTCCAAAGATTTTCTATTGGGTTCAGGTCTGGAGACTGGCTAGGCCACTCCAGGACCTTGAGATGCTTCTTACGGAGCCACTCCTTAGTTGCCCTGGCTGTGTGTTTCGGGTCGTTGTCATGCTGGAAGACCCAGCCACGACCCATCTTCAATGCTCTTACTGAGGGAAGGAGGTTGTTGGCCAAGATCTCGCGATACATGGCCCCATCCATCCTCCCCTCAATACGGTGCAGTCGTCCTGTCCCCTTTGCAGAAAAGCATCCCCAAAGAATGATGTTTCCACCTCCATGCTTCACGGTTGGGATGGTGTTCTTGGGGTTGTACTCATCCTTCTTCTTCCTCCAAACACGGCGAGTGGAGTTTAGACCAAAAAGCTCTATTTTTGTCTCCTCAGACCACATGACCTTCTCCCATTCCTCCTCTGGATCATCCAGATGGTCATTGGCAAACTTCAGACGGGCCTGTACATGCGCTGGCTTGAGCAGGGGGACCTTGCGTGCGCTGCAGGATTTTAATCCATGACGGCGTAGTGTGTTACTAATGGTTTTCTTTGAGACTGTGGTCCCAGCTCTCTTCAGGTCATTGACCAGGTCCTGCCGTGTAGTTCTGGGCTGATCCCTCACCTTCCTCATGATCATTGATGCCCCACGAGGTGAGATCTTGCATGGTGCCCCAGACCGAGGGAGATTGACCGTCATCTTGAACTTCTTCCATTTTCTAATAATTGCGCCAACAGTTGTTGCCTTCTCACCAAGCTGCTTGCCTATTGTCCTGTAGCCCATCCCAGCCTTGTGCAGGTCTACAATTTTATCCCTGATGTCCTTACACAGCTCTCTGGTCTTGGCCATTGTGGAGAGGTTGGAGTCTGTTTGATTGAGTGTGTGGACAGGTGTCTTTTATACAGGTAACGAGTTCAAACAGGTGCAGTTAATACAGGTAATGAGTGGAGAACAGGAGGGCTTCTTAAAGAAAAACTAACAGGTCTGTGAGAGCCGGAATTCTTACTGGTTGGTAGGTGATCAAATACTTATGTCATGCAATAAAATGCAAATTAATTATTTAAAAATCATACAATGTGATTTTCTGGATTTTTGTTTTAGATTCCGTCTCTCACAGTTGAAGAGTACCTATGATAAAAATTACAGACTTCTACATGCTTTTGTAAGTGGGCAAACCTGCAAAATCGGCAGTGTATCAAATACTTGTTCTCCCCACTGTATATATATATATATATGTATATATATATATATATATATATATATATAATTATTTATATAAATTTTATTTTTTTGACAATACTGCATGTTTTAAAGCAGTGTTGTTGAAATAAGTAATAGAAATAAAGCTAAAATAAAATATTAATATTAATAAACTATTAAAAAACTTAGACAGAAATCAAATAAATAAATACGTTTAAGTTGAAGTAATAACATAAAAAATAAAGCTAAACTTAAATATAAAAAAATTATAAAAATGACACATAGTATATTGACTATATGACAATAACATTAGATTTTATTAATCCATCCATAAATTAATTAATTAATTTTATTAATATTTTTAGGTTTTCCATGTATATAAAAACATGAAAAAGTGTATGTCCATATGGCCATATATATATATACACGTTAACTATTAACTGCGACTTTTGCCTCAATAAACTCCTAATTACTGCTTATTAATAGTTAGTAAGGTTGTTAAGTGTAGGATTAAGGGATGTAGATTATGATCATGCAGAATAAGGCTTTAATATGTGCTTTATAAATACTAATAAACAGCCAATATCCTAGTAATATGCATGATAATAAGCAACTAGTTAATAGTGAGAATTAAACCCTAAACTAAAGTGTACCATATGCCCTAACTTAAACTAAAAATAAAACTGAAAATATAAAAATAAAAATAATTTCAAGATATTGATATTATAGTAGTATTTCAATAATACTGAAGTAACACTGTTATGAAGTGTCATTGCATCTTTTAGGCAAAATCAGTATAGCACCACTTATATAGTCACTCCTATGATGAATGAGCATCATGCTCGTAATGGACAGAACTGCAAACCTTGAGGTTAACACCTCGTCTGCTTCCCTGCAGGGGAACATTCCATCACGGGACAGCATACACATGTACTACCAGAGACAGATGTGCCGGCCAGCGTCCCCTCAGTCCAGCCTGGACAGAACGGAGGACGTGTGCTCGGACTTCAGCCCTCTGCGGAGCGACATTCCACCGCAAGGTTACGGGACGGACGGCGGAGAGTCCGATCTCTCCAGAGAAAATCTGTCCAGGTACAGAAACGGCACTCAGTAGCCATGTGTTGTGAATAAAACATTTGGGAATAAAGCAGCGTTTCCATCCCATGTGTTCAAGAGAACAAAATCGTCACTTCCTGGGAAACTGGCACAAAATATCAGCAGGACTCCAGACATTTTGCGACCTTTTTTCCTGTTCGTGCAACTAATCTTTGTTAGAGGTGCGACCACCATGTTCCCCAACTGATCAGAGCTGCCATTTCTGTTACATATGAGAAACATCAAACGAAAGCGGAACGGAACCGCGCTACTCGTTTGAGTGCGCGAGCTCACACACAGGCCGATCTCGATCACATGACACCGTCACTACACAGCGCTGGAGATCCAGTGAGAAAGAGTGAATTCACCACTGAATTAATAACATCGAGATCTAGTGGAAGCGTTCGGCGCAGAATTCTCTGTTATAAACCACAGATATCAGATCAAACAGATCCCCAAGCAAAACATGACTTAGTACTTGGTGGAGAAACCCTTGTTGGCAAGCACAGAGGTAAAACGTTTCTTGTAGTTGGTCACCAGGTTTGCACACATCTCAGGAGGGATTTTGGTCCACTCCTCTTTACAGATCCTCACTAAATCATTAAGGTTTCTTGGCTGTCGCTTGGCAATTCAAAGTTTCAGCTCCCTCCACAGGTTTTCTATAGGATTAATGTCTGGAGACTGGCTAGGCCACTCCATGACCTTAATGTGCTTCTTCTTGAACCACTCCTTTGTTGCCTTGGCTGTAAATTTGGGGTCATTGTCATGCTGGAAGACCCATCCACGACTCGTCTTCAGTGTTCTGGCTGAGGGAAGGAGGTTCTCATCCAAGATTTTATAGTACATGGCCCCGTCCATCTGCCCCCTCAATGTGGTGAAGTCGTCCTGTACCCTTAGCAGAGAAACAGCCCCAAAGCATAATGTTTCCACCACCGCGCTTGACTGTAGGGATGGTGTTCTTGGGGTCATAGTCAGCATTTCTCTCCCTCCAAATACAGCGAGTTGAGTTGATGCCAAAGAGCTCAATTTTGGTCTCAATTGACCACAGCACTTTCTTCCAAGCCTATTCTGAATCATTTAGATGTTCATTGGCAAACTTAAGACGGGCCTGTACATGTGCCTTCTTGAGCAGGGGGAGAAACATTGAGCCATGAGCGAATATCAGGGGTTTTAGTCACAAATCACCAACATTCACCATGATTTACTGTAGTGACACCACATGATTTACTGTAGGGACACCACATGGGATTGTGGGAGAAATAGTCAAATGTTTTTTTTTAATGTTGTCATTATTCATCTCAGGGGTTCGTACAACCTTTTGAGAGTGAAATTCAAGCACATTTCAAGGGCTTCACAGCACAAACAAACAAGCACTTTTATTTTTAAAAAAAGACATGAAATGGCTCAGGCGTCTCAGAGCCACCAAACCAACATTTGAGATGCTGCGATGCCATTGGTCCACTGGTTAGTCCAGTCGTCCAATCACAGCCTCTGTTGAGTTTTTTGTTGCGCATCGAGGGATTTAATCTGTAAATGTGTTTCCATCATATTTTATATTCATGTCTTATTATCGGATAAAAAAAATTCTGCATCAATTGAGCGTGCACATTTTTAGAATTTATGCGCATCTTGGCGTTTCCATCCAGCGTCTTTTGTCATTTTCATGTGATATCGCAAAATCCACTTAAAATAGGTGGATGGAAACATCCCTAATCTGTTCTAGATGTGTTTGAGACTCGGAAAGGAACAAAAAGAATATCAAATTTATGCACATGTAATTTAATTAGATCTGAAAATATTATTGTCAGCTTCATAAAGTTTAAAGGTGCAGTGTGTAAATTTTAGCGGCATCTAGCGGTGAGGTTGTGAATGGCAATCACCGACCACTCACCCCTCCCTTTTGAAGCACATAGAGAAGCTACGGTGGCCGACACAGGACAAAGATGCCATCGTCTGAGACAGCAGAGAGTAGCTAGCGCTCTGTAGAGCAGTTTGTCCCTTTAGGGCTACTGTAGAAACATGACTCCGCAAAATGGTGACTTCACTGTAAGGGGACCCGCGGTGTGTATAGATAGAAACAGCTCATTCTAAGGTAATAAAAACATAACGGTTCATTATATAAGGTCTTTATACACTGAAAACATAGTTATGTATATTATATTGCATTTCTGTCAATAGATCCTCATAAATACTACACACTGCACCTTTAAGTAACATTCTTCATGCCTCCAGACGGATCGCACACTAATCCAGAAGGTCCCACTGACTTATTTCAGGGTTGATTTACCTCCAAGGAAACGGCTGCTTTGTTTTCTTATACATGAAGAGAAAATAAAGTGTGGCTGAGATCGTGCTTTTCAAGGCTCAGTAAAGCAAAAGTGTTGAGTGTCAGGATGAGATGAAGAGGATTCTTAAAACAGTGGTTTCGGTTAACTAATGGTACCTTATTGTAAAAAACATGGTATATAAAACAATCATACTTTATTTTGATGCACCCTAACAGACGTTCTACTAACTAACTTTGCAACTACATGTCGTCTAGCAGTCAGTAATGGTGTAACCGCTTTTAACTTGAGCTCTTGAGTGAGCGTGAACTGTAAACTAAGTTAAATGCAGCAGCCTGTTATTTTGCAGCATGACTTATTTTGATCTATGTTTACTCTCGTTACACCCTGTGTAAGGCGCGACGGCAGATAAGGGTCTAGTGCGCCAGGTTTAAACAACCGCCGTCTGTCTCAGGCCTCGTGTAGACTGGACATGCTCTTCCTTGTTCCTCACACTGATGCCAAATCATCACGGCTGAGATATGCCTTTGCTAGTTCATAAATTAGTTGGCCAAACATGTGCTGTATAAATATTGCCAAACTCTGGCGGTATAAAATGGTAATAACAGTAAATTTTGCATAATTACATGCAGCTAACCCTCAACCAAACCCTAATCCTACCCTAACCCTATAGTAAGTGTATGTTAATTAATATTACTCAGTACTTAAATATATAATTACACTGTAACAATGACACCTTAAAATAAAGTGCAATCTTTTGTTACAATGTAACAATGTCTTTACTGGCACTTTTGATCCATTTAATGCATCCTTGCTGAATAAATGTATTAATTTATTGGGAAAAAACATCATTTTGAGTGATAGTATGTATATCACGGTATTTTAAGGTACATCAAAGAATACCATGGTACATATCTGGCAAATACGGCAATCCCACAATAGCATGTCAATAAACTGTAGTAATTCCATATTCCTTATTGTACTTTGATATACCATGGTACTAATCGATTACTGTGTTTGGTTACACTTTATTTTAAGGTGTCATTGTTACAGTGTAATTATATATTTAAGTACTGAGTAATATTAATTAACTACATGTACTTACTATAGGGTTATGGTTAGTTGCATGTAATTATGCATAATTTACTGTTATTACTATGGTAAGTACATGTAACATAGGACACTAAAATAAAGTGTTACACTTTATTTTAAGGTGTCATTGTTACAGTGTAATTTTGTATTTAAGTACTGAGTAATATTAATTAACAACATGTACTTACTATAGGGTTAGGGTTAGTTACATGTAATTATGCACTAATAATCTATAGTTATTACTACATGTAACACTGTAAAATAAATTGGGTAACACACATCCTTGTTACACGTTACATGTAGTTACTAGAGTAATAACAGTAAATTATGCATAATTACATGCAACAAACACCCTAATCTTAAAAGTTAATTAATATTACTCGGTACTTAAATGTGTAATTACAGTGTAACAAAGACACCTTAAAATAAAGGGTTACACTGAGTAATATTAATTAACTACATGTACTTACTATAGGGTTTGGTTTAGGGTTAGTTGCATGTAATTATGCATAATTTATAATTATTACTATAGTAACTACATGTAACATATGTAACAATGACACTGTAAAATAAAGTGTTACCCATAGTAAATATATTCCATAATACTTTTAAACGTCACTATACCATGGTAGGGAATAATTACCATATGTTTCCAAGACTCTTGAAAGAATACCACGTTGCCTTATCTAACAAAACCTGGTAGTTTGATGTTATTGTAAGTGAATCATGTCTGTGTGTGTGTTTTCTGCAGTGTGTACACAGAGTCCACTGTGCTGTACGAGTCCACACTGGACCAGCCCCAGGCCGACCGCGTCCTCAAAACCAGCCAGCGAGCTCGACCCAGACTTTACCGACTTCCCAGTGTAGACCTGCAGTCGTCGTCTGCGGACAGTGCCGCGTCGAGGTGTGTGTCTGTCGAGTGTGTGTGTGTGATTACAGCTCTGTCAGTAACACTTAAGAGGCAGGTGACTCTATTATTCTTGTCAACGAATCTGTCCTGAATGTTAAAACACACACAGCTGTGGATGGTTACTGTAGCCCTGCGCTGACAGACAGACAGCGTTTCTACAACCTTCTGCTCACACACACACACAACGGACAGTCTCTTCAGAGTGAATTCAGTCACAACACCAATCAGGTTACATGCATAATGTATGTATAATTTATTTATTAGTGGTGGTTTCTCAGGCACTATTAATTCAACACTGTTTGCACTGCATACATGAATTATTACTCAAATCATGCAGCTTGTTTATAATTTCTGTTTTTCTTTGAAGAGCCAGGATTCCCACATGAAGAAGCCTAATTTTAAAAGTGTGAACCTGAAACAAAATTATGTAAATTAATAAAATCTTAAAACGCAGTTTTTTTTTTCGTTATTCCAAGATGTGAAATATTTTAGCATGTAGAAATTGTGCCTGAGGCACAAAATTTGAAAAAACGATATTAACTAATATCGGCTTTTTAATCCATTTCTTTTATCACTGTTTGATTGGACTCCAAAAACAAACATTTTTACGTTTTAAATTGCATATTTATTTACCTAAATGTATGTATTTAGTTCAGATGACTGGCTTGCACTCACTGAATTTGAGGTCACGTGACAACAATATAGCATACTGTGTTAAATGTTTAATTTTGTGTATTGCACACTGTTTCACATACTTAAAAACAGCAGGCACTATGTTGTGTATCCACCTTATTTTTAATATAAGAGCGGCGTTTGTAACTGCACAAAAACTGGTATTTGTTATATTATTTTAATTTATTGGCATATTCATAAACATTGATTTTTAGTGCAAATATAGTTGTAGCGTTTACTGCTCTTTGTTATTCTTGTAGTTATTTCCCTGCAGTGGATAATGAATATGAACAGCTTCCACACTGCAAAATAAGGTTGATTTTGAGTAGTATTATAATCCTTTCTTTAGGAACTCAGAAACTCACACTTTATATAAGGTGTCTTTAACTACTAAACACTGCTGTTGTGATGGGATACGGGTAAGGTTAGGACAGGTTTGGCATTATGGGTAGGTTTCAGGGTGGGTTAAAGTGTAAGGGAAGATCAGCAGTATTTTTTAAATACATGTCCAGTGTAGAAGCTCACAATAAGTGCATTGAATCAAATGATTAGTAGACAAAAACAAGTGGGATGAGACTTCCCCCTTGTGGTTGATCTCATGAATCACACACAACGGCCTCATTGCTTCTGTCTAACCTGCGCTCTCTCTGCTCTCTGACAGTGAACACACACACTGCACTGAGCTCTACTCGCGGCAGGGCACCAGCGACACCGCCGAGGAGGCCGTGAGCGAACGAGAGCATCCACACAAACTCTGGACCAGCACTTCCTCGCCCCGGGCAGCCGCTGCAGACTGGGACAGCGCGCTCGCCACCGACATCCCTCCGTCATACAGTAAAGCCACGGGCCTGGATTCAGTAGGTGACGCGGATGGCAGGAGGCTGAGGATCCAAACCCCTGATGAGAAGTCCGGCTGTCAGAGTCAGTCTCTGCTCTCCATGAGCCATCAGCTGACAGCCAGTGAGCTTCTGCGGAGCAGGTGAGGCCACGTCATGTGACCTTAACTAACCACCTGGAACTCAAGGTGATCTGTGTGTGATCGACTTCTATAATACTATACCTTTCCATTTCATTATGGCACACTACTGTTCAAAAGTATTTTATGCACACCATTTTTAACATCAAAAATACAGTAAAAACAGTGAAATATTACTCCAGTGTAAAGCAGCTGTGAATATATAGTAAAGTGTAGTTTATTCCTGTTATTTTCAGCATCATTACTCCAGTCTTCAGTGTCACATGATCCTTCAGAAATCATTCTAATATGATGATTTGATGCTCGAGAAACATTTATGATTATTATCAGTATTGAAAGCAGCTCATATTTTTGTGGAAATCTTACATTTTATTTTTCAGGATTCTTTGATGAATAGAAAGTTCAAAAGAACAGCATTTATCTGAAATAGAATCTTTTGTAACATTATAAATGTCTTTACTGTCACTTTTGATCAATTTAATGTGTCCTTGGTGAGTAAAAGTATTCATTTCTTTAAAAAAGAAAAAAAATTTGAACTGTAGTGTATGTAAAAATACAAGTATGTAACACCTGAGACACGTGTTTCAACACATCATGCATTAGTTTTGCTAACAACACTTACAATTATGAAAATAATTGCTTAAATGCTTGTTTTTAAAAGGTTGAGTTATGTTCTGAAAACAAGGCTGTTTAAGTGTGGCAATTTAAAAAAATGACTAATCTATTTTTTGGTTAATTTTTAAACTTACATTAATTGTGTTTCCTTTTTTTTTAAAAAAAAGCTATTAGTCTGTAACCCATTTAAAAACAAACATGTTGTGGAAGATTGTCACTGCTTTAGATAATATTTCATATTTCAAAAATTTCACCTATTGTGACAACCCCATATAGTGTGACAACAGCAAAAATCTGATAAATATTATTTGGGCAATAACAGTGGAACTGTTCAAAAGCCTTTTGTGGTCAACACTTATCTATGTAGACTTTTAATTAAAAAAAAATTGGAAACGTTACAAATATATTTAAAAATATTAGAAGTTAAAAAGTGTGACAAATAGCCCCAGTCTTCCCTGTATACACTGCTGTTCAAAAGTTTTTGATCGGTAAGATTTTTAATGTTCTTAGAAGAAGTCTCTTCTGCTCATCAAGGCTGCATTTATTTTATTAAAAAACAGTAATATTGTGTAATATTACTCCAGTGTACTCCAGTGTCATAAATGTTTGTTGATCATCAAATCCTCATATGAGAATGATTTGTGAAGGATCATGTGACACTGAAGACTGGAGTAATGATGATAAATTCAGCTTTGATCACAGGAATAAATTACACTTTACTATATATTCACATAGAGAACAGCTGATTTACATTTTAATAATATTTCACAATATTACATTTTTTTTTGTATTTTTAATAAAATAAACACAGTCTTGGTGAGCAGAAGAGTCTTCTAAAAACATAAAAAATCTTACCGATCAAAAACGTTTGAACGGCAGTGTATGTAGGTACACCACAAAAGTGCACTAAAGCGGATTGTTTTATATATTGAGGTGTAATCCATGCTGTCCTTCTGTCCGTCAGGATGTTCTACGACGAGGAGCTGGAGGAGTCGGAGCACTTCTACCGCTCTCAGCCGCAGTTCCTCCAGCTCTGCTACGCTCTCTATAACATGCTGGTGGCTCATTCTGAGATGGTGTGTTACCTGGTCATCATCCTCAACCACATGATCTCGGCGTCGGTGGCCACGCTGGTGCTGCCCATCCTCATATTCCTCTGGGCCATGCTGTCGGTTCCCCGGCCCAGCAAACGCTTCTGGATGACGGCCATCGTCTATACGGAGGTATGAGATCTGTGATCGTCAGCTGAGGAGTGACACAGTAAACACGTCCCATTCATGCATTAACCAACATTAAAGGGTCCATAACACACACAGTTTCTGCCAGTCTCATGTTAATCTTGAGTATCTATAGAGTAGTGTTGATCCTTCATATCTTCCAAGAGTCTTTAGTTTATCATATTTATAAAAGACAGATACACTGTACCGACTCTTTCTGAAAACAGCCGAGTCCGTGGAGGCGGGCAGTGGGCGGAGCTAAAGAGACACGAGCACACACACACACACACTAATGGTGGAGGTCTGCGCGGGACTGTTTTTTCCGTCCCGCTCCCACAAGGTTCTATTCCGCACCCTCCCTCTCCCGCTTAAAATTCACTCTGCGTTCACCCGCTTACCGCTTAGAATGATTTCCTTCCCAACCCGACCGATCCCGCAAAATTTAGACCTCGTTTCCAGATTAAAATTTCCCCTAAAGAAAGAGAGTGACTGGGATAATAAATATAAAATGTTGGCTATACAATAATTTTATTTGTTATTTTTGTCTTATGATACTGTCAACACCGTAAAATGTCACAGAGAAAAATAGGCTAAATCAAAGTCACTCAAAATAAGCCAAAAATACAAATAAACGAAAACTGTCGGCCTACTAGCTAATGCTACTGCAAAATGAAATTTTTTTTTTTAACATGCAAGAACAGAATGTCGCTGACTGACTCCAAAATCCGAGCACAAAGGCTGAATGTTCTCTCTGAAGGTGGTCTCGTGGACGGGATGCAAAGAACATATATTGCCAGGTTCAGGGCAGAGAACTGGGAACTGTTTGAACGCCACCATTGCAGAAAGTTTTGTTCACTTCAAGTTCAAGCGCGGATACTCTGTTGTCAAAGGATGTCGGGAGCGGCCGGGCTATTGTCAGACCGCCCGCTCCCGTCCAAAGTACACCAGAGGTACCGACCGCTACCGTCTTTGATTTGGAAATGTACTCCCGCGCAGCAAGAAAACTGATCGGGAGAGCCGCGGGAATGCAGACCTCTACATCATGGCATTATCCCTGGATAACTCTCGATTCACTATACGTTGGTGTTGTTCACATTATATGCACTTACGCGCCGATTCCCAACAAAACACACACATTTGATGCAGTTTCACTCACCGCCTGCGGTTTCCACTCATGACCGGGAACAAACACACACACTTGCAGAACTTCGGAAACACAAACTGCGTCCACTGTTCCCTTAACGCTGGGTTATTTGTGAAGCTGAACAAGGTGATCTTTCCCTCACACCAGAAACACACTTCTTTAGTGACATTGTTGATCTCGTGTCTAAACACACAACGCCAGCGCCGCCAACGGCTCCCGTAACCCGAACGAAGCTCGTTGATGGGCGTGCTCTTGCTCTCGCTCTGGTTGATGTGTGTGTGTGTGTGTGTGTGTGTGCTCATCCGGGAGAATTGCCCATATAAGGAATTCCGCCCTTTATGACATCATACAGGGCCATACTCGAAAAAAACTTTCCGAAACTTGTTCTAATCCTGAAGGAGTGTATTTGGCACAGAAATACTCCGTCATACGTCCAACTCGTTTTTTGAAATGTTGTCCATGTTTATCATGAGAATCAACTCTTTAACAGTGTAAATAAGGAAGAATGCATGAAATAGCTTTAGACCCCCCCTTTAAATAACAATGAACAATACATTTGTTACAGTAGCCTATTTTTACGGGTTCAACTCTATTGCAGCCTTGATGAAAGGCAAGATCTACCTATAGATTTTTCATGGCTGATTCAGTTTTTTTTTTTTTTACAAGCAAATTGGCTATTTCCGATACCAGCTGCCGATTTTTTTTTTTCTTTAAGCAAATGTATTTGTTGTTTATTTGCTCTATAACAGGCCAAACTGGCCTTAAAAAATGTAGCCATTTGAAATGAGAGGCAACCAGTGCATTTTAATCACGATCCAAACAAAGATACACACATGTAGCATGAGCAGTTGTTTTTGACATTAGATTGCATAATTTCAAGACTTAGAGCAAATACAGAATGGTCTGACTTTAGCTTTGTGAAATTGCTACATAAGACACACCTACACAAAACAAAAACAGATGGACTGAATAAAAATGCAAATTCAGTCTCTGACAGTAGGTGATGCACATGGAAAAGAAGCGTTTCTTTGGGTACCACTGTAAAAATGCCATCAAAACTATTCTGAAGACAGTTTCATTCAGAGATACATTCATGTAACCCCCCTCCCCAATTCAATATTTATGTTTTTCTTCCTATATTTCAAGCATCGTGAACAGTGATCTTGCTGGGCCTATTTATACCTGGTCCACTTCATGCGTTTTTTTTTTTACCTGTATTTTTTACAGTCTATGGTTTTTACAGATCAGATATCTATCTGATTTATCAGAACGATTCCATTTACACTTACGGATATAAATCCGATCTTCAATTCCCGCACTATATGCAGATTTAATGGAGTTCACTGAAATCAACAGATATGAGCTGCATTTTATTAATCATCAGCTAATTTCAAAAATCAAAGACCGCAATAGGAGAGAGAGTGGCATAAGCACTGGTAAGATCATTCAGTTTCTTTACTTTTAATGATGATGATTGTGTGTTGAGCGTCTGCAACTTTCACTCTCATTTGCGGCAGTTTGATGAAGAGATACTCAGCTGCTCGTCTGCGGCGATGCGTGCTGCAGTGTGCTGTCATATCTGGCTATAACATGACATATAGCCCATAACACGCTCTCACACATTTATTTATTAGCATTGTTGGGATAAGTAAAATTTACAGATGTGGTTTCAACAACCAGATGCATTTGGACTTGTCCAGTTTCGTCTGGAATGCGGCCCAGACCTCCTGTAGTGGTTTGAGCGATCGGATTTAAATCCGTCTCGAATGCGTGTCGGAGGGCATTTACACCTGGTCTTTTCACGATTGGATCCAGCTATCCGATCAGAGAAAACGCAAGTGACCACGTGTAAACAGGCCCACTGTGTCTGGTATTTTCTCTGCTCTGTGTCTGCACTCTCCTCTTTGCGTCCGTCTTCAGCGTGTCCCATCTCTGGGCCGTGTTAACGTCCTGTTAATAGACTTAGTAATATTTTCACACAAATGACATTCGGGAAATGATTGCAATGCAGTTTGTGTGCAAGTCCGGAATAGAGATCAGCCAAAATGAAACTAAAAACCGTCTGGTTGCTAATTGTGTGTTCGGAGCACAAATTAACCGGCTGTTTCCGATTTGTGCGGTGCGAATTTTAAGGTTGCAGAGAATACATTTTGGGAGCAATTTCGAGCCTTGATAATGTGTTGTTACTTATTTTTCGGTTATTTATCGGGAGCTACCGGGACAGTGATAAAGATCGCGATCGACGGGTTGGCGACCACTGTAATTGTTAAATTTTCCAAGGATCATCATTCTCCTCTAAAACTGATCGGGCAGACCAAACCGTAAGTCGTAGAGACTTGAAACTTTAAGGGCTGGTAGTACTCACACCGTCTACAACGGCACCAAAGCTCGCCCCAATCGGCCTGATGGTGGCGCTACAGCGGGCAAAAGCACGCAATGGCTCATGACTCCTAAACCGTTAGGCTCAAGTGTCTTATATTGTTGGAATCCTTGGCTCAAGACGGACAAAATGCATGCCTCGGATTTGCTTGTCGTTCTGGAGAAATTTATGGGTATTTTCGATTTTTTTTAAAAAAACCTACTATTGCAAACTAGTCCTAGGTTTTTGGCCCGATTGGAACCAAATCTGATGAACCGGAGTCTGATTGTCAATAGTTACCTTAAAAAAGTTGAAATTTCGATTCACGGTCCCTAAGGGCCGCCAAACTGTTTGATGTGGACTGGGCCACTTTTACTAAAATGGCTATAAATCGTGAACGGAATGAGATATTTTCACCAAACTCGGGACATGTGTACAGGCTCAATTTGAGGTCACGTGAAAAAAATCGCGTCAATTGGCCACTTGCTGGCACTATAACGGGAAAAAAAACATGAAAATGGCTATAACCACCCCAACCGCTAGTCCGATTGACTTAAGCATTGGCATGCAGTGTCTTTGTCCAAAGTGCCATGATTGTCTATGAGGACATTGGCGTATCTCAAAAAACATGGCAAATGAAGTTTGAGCACCTATTAGACAAGGTTAACGAAACTCGGTGTGCATGTTCGACTCAATTTTGAAACAAATCAGGTGGTGCTAACGAGTTTTACACCTCTGTAATCACGTGGTGTTTCACACATCCACACAATATTCATATAATTTGATAGATCTCTTCATACCGAACAACTTTGCCTCAAGAACCACCGCTGTCAATCAAATCGTTCATTAAATATTTGCGACTATGTAAAAACCTTTTGCGATCTAGTGCTAGGATTTTCTGAAATAAAATCTGAATAAAACCAATGCAGTACAATTCTCTGGACTCTCTAGATCAATAATTATCCAAAAAAAAGTTGAACTTTACCCCTTGGGTAGCTATAACAGGGTCATTTAGAAAATGGGTGTGGCAAAAAATATACTCAAAAGCCTATAAATCCTCAACGAAAGCTCGGAACTTCACGAAAATAGGTGAGCACATGCAGCATATGATTCTAAGGAAACATGCAAACTTTTAGGGAGATCGGACCATAGGTGACGCTTTACCTGTTAAAAGCTTTAATGACCATATGTTTCCTGTGGTAAATTGCCTGTATTAGCTGTAAATGGTCTTTTCCATCTATGATCTAAGTGGTTACATGCTTGCTAAATGAAACAATATCCTTTTACGCATATGTGCTTAAAGGCCTTGAACACTTGACCTTTGTTAACATTAATAAAAATACTACTGTTCATTGTTAGTTCATGTTGTCCATTAAAGAATATTGCAGGTACTGCAGGTAGTTTCCCAGTTGGGCTGCGTGTGCAACTGTATCCTATCAGGGGAGAGAGGGGTGTGGCTTCTGGGGTAGCTCCGCCCATGAGGAGGGGCCACGATTGAATGCTGTGTTTACTAAAAATCCTGCATAGTGCAGCTTTAATAAGAGTGAAGCTTAGTTGACAGCATTAGCAGACCTGCCTCTAATCATTAACGTGTTATTGAGTGAATTTTCATGTCACGTCGCTCTTTGCTGTTGCTTTTTACACACAGGTCACCATAGTGATAAAATACTTCTTCCAGTTTGGCTTCTTCCCATTTAACCAAACCATAGAGCGGGACAAGTCCAAACCATTCCACCCGCCCAACATCATCGGTGTGGAGAAGAAAGAGGGATACGTCCACTACGACCTGGTCCAGCTCCTCGCACTCTTCTTCCATCGATCTATTCTGAAGGTAGAAAGATAAACTTTGATTTGTTTAACCTGTTAACCCGGTGCCTTTTTTCCTATCCGTAATCATCATAACTTGGGTATCATTCGAAAAGCTTAAACACTGAAAATCCATCCTGGAAAACGGTTTTGAAACTGGACTTTAAATCCTTTTATTAAATTTTTTTTTTTTTATCCCTTTAATTTTAGCACACAAATTATTTTTTCAAACACGACAACATGCATAAGCAATGCTTTTATCACTTGTTTTTGCTTCTTTTTTGTCTGATACTGTACTCTTTCAGAAGATGTGTGATAGCGCCCCCACCATATAACAGTGAAAACACAGAAAGCCAGAAAATTCCATCAATGGCAAGGAAAGAGTTGAAGTCTATTGCCACAGAAAGCTCTTGATTTCCCTCGTTTTCTTCTTCCTCAGTGCTATGGACTGTGGGATGAAGACGAGCCCAGGTCAGGTGGTCGGACGTCCCTCTCTCATGATTCAGACAGTGAAGAGAATGCAGACGCCTCGCCGGTGTCCACACACGTACGGCTGCCCAGAAAACACCACCAGAGAGACTCGGTGCTCCGCCGTCAGAGCTCCAGCGCCTCACAGCGCTCAGTCCGCTCTAAAGCAGGTGCATATGAAGAGAGAGCATCCAAATACCCTCTTTTACGTGTACACAAGGGCAAAACTTCACAGGCAAAAAAGCAATGCATGAAGCACAGCCCGCACAGAAGTCACTCTCAAACCAAGCATGTTTTCAAGCACATCATGGCCAATTAACAATCACTATATATGCTTTGTAAATGCATTGTGAAATGGCAAAACAGCTAACAACTACACTGACTTAAAGGAGTAGTTCACTTCAAAATGAAAATGTCCTGATAATTTACTCACCCCCATGTCATTCAAGATGTTCATGTCTTTCTTTCTTCAGTCGAAAAGAAATTAAGTTTTTTGAGGAAAACATTCCAGGATTTTTCTCCACATAATGGACTTCAATGGCAACCAACGGTTGAAGGTCCAAATCAATGCAGTTTCAGAGGAAGGGCTTCAGAGGCTCTGCACGATCCCAGACGAGGAATAGGGTCTTATCTAGACAAACCATCGGACATTTTCAAGAAAAAAAATAACATTTATATACTTTTTAACCACGAATGCTCGACTTCGGTGTTCTTCTTCACGGCGTGTGACGTCATTACGTTGGAAAGGTCGCGGCCGTGACGGACGTGGAAGTACCAATCCAGTGTTAAAACGAACGTGCAAAGACTAAATCAAATGCCCTTTACAAAAATAAAGGTAAAACAGCGATGTCGGACGATTTTGAAGTTGGAGGAGAACATGAGATGGAGTTTTACTGAACTGGGACGGTACTTCCACGTACATCACGCGTGACCTTTCCGGCGTGATGACTTCATACGCTGTGAAGAATCACAACACTGAAGTCGCGCATTCGTGGTTAAAAAGTATATAAATGTTATTTTTTCTTGAAAATGTCCGATGGTTTGTCTAGATAAGACCCTATTCCTCGTCTGGGATCGTGCAGAGCCTCTGAAGCCCTTCCTCTGAAACTGCATTGATTTGGACCTTCAACCGTTGGTTGCCATTGAAGTCCATTATGTGGAGAAAAATCCTGGAATGTTTTCCTCAAAAAACGTAATTTCTTTCCGACTGAAGAAAGAAAGACATGAACATCTTGGATGAGATGGGGTGAGTAAATTATCAGTTTATCATTTTGAGGTGAACTACTCCTTTAAGTCTAGGGCTGCAGTTATCGATTGTTTTAGTAATCGAGTATTCTACCGATTATTTAATCGAGTAATCGGATAAGTAGTACTTTTTCTTTATTAAAGAGCAATACTAAATATACAAGAGAAAATAAGACAGGTCTCTTAAAATGAGCAACTCATTTGTATCCTTTTTAGAAAAATTTACATTTTTATTGCTGAAATTGCATTCATTAATATCTGTGAAAACTATTTTAGTGCATTCAATTGCCATATTACATTCAAAATGCCAATATAAATAAAAAATCATAAATAAAAATATGAAAATCTATTTCAAATTACTTTAAAAAAGGTAAACATAGTACAACCTAAAACTAAACCTACAACCTATAAATCAATATAACAATACAATATAATCAAAATAATAATAATACCTAAACATTGCATTTGTTGTGCAACTTGCACGTTTCAGCCTAACTACAGCTCAGGGATGACATAATCCTTTACTGTCTTCTTGGAAGGCTTTGTGGCTTTTGTAAGAGGCAAAAATGAGTGGACCGGAAGGAAACAAGAAGAACAAGAGTCCATACTAGAGATGCGCGGATCAGCTCTAACGTCACCCTCAGTGTTAAACACGATGCTAGCGTAACAAATTACACTGTAGTAGGTGCTTTAAAAAAAACTTCTTTGGCGAAATTAAATTTCTTAAATAACCTAAACCAGGGGTCGACAACCTATTAGCACACGGAGGAGTAATTGCTGGAATGTGAGCAAAAGCGAGAGATGTGTTTGTATTTAATTCAGATGAAGTACATCGCACATACAGAGCTACATTTTGAGGTAATCATTCATCATAGTAACACAGCTTGTTTTATTAAGTTAGGAGCTGTACAGATGATTAAAGTGTGAGATTTAAATTACGCAAATCAATGAAAGCACGCAGCTCTGAAGTTTTTTTTATTCGAGCTACTCGAGCAATCGTTTCAGCCCTACTTATAGTGGGGAGAACAAGTATTTGATACACTGCCGATTTTGCAGGTTTGCCCACTTACAAAGCATGTAGAAGTCTGTAATTTTTATCATAGGTACACTTCAACTGTGAGTGACGGAATCTAAAACAAAAATCCAGAAAATCACATTGTATGATTTTTAAGTAATTAATTTGCATTTTATTGCATGACATAAGTATTTGATACATCAGAAAAGCAGAACTTAATATTTGGTACAGAAACCTTTGTTTGCAATTACAGAGATCGTATGTTTCCTGTAGTTCTTGACCAGGTTTGCACACACTGCAGCAGGGATTTTGGCCCACTCCTCCATACAGACCTTCTCCAGATCCTTCAGGTTTCGGGGCTGTTGCTGGGCAATACGGACTTTCAGCTCCCTCTAAAGATTTTCTATTGGGTTCAGGTCTGGAGACTGGCTAGGCCACTCCAGGACCTTGAGATGCTTCTTACGGAGCCACTCCTTAGTTGCCCTGGCTGTGTGTTTTTGGGCCGTTGTCATTCTGGAAGACCCAGCCACGACCCATCTTCAATGCTCTTACTGAGGGAAGGAGGTTGTTGGCCAAGATCTCGCGATACATGGCCCCATCCATCCTCCCCTCAATACGGTGCAGTCGTCCTGTCCCCTTTGCAGAAAAGCATCCCCAAAGAATGATGTTTCCACCTCCATGCTTCACGGTTGGGATGGTGTTCTTGGGGTTGTACTCATCCTTCTTCCTCCAAACACGGCGAGTGGAGTTTAGATCAAAAAGCTCTATTTTTGTCTCATCAGACCACATGACCTTCTCCCATTCCTCCTCTGGATCATCCAGATGGTCATTGGCAAACTTCAGACGGGCCTGGACATGCGCTGGCTTGAGCAGGGGGACCTTGCGTGCGCTGCAGGATTTTAATCCATGACGGCGTAGTGTGTTACTAATGGTTTTCTTTGAGACTGTGGTCCCAGCTCTCTTCAGGTCATTGACCAGGTCCTGCTGTGTAGTTCTGGGCTGATCCCTCACCTTCCTCATGATCATTGATGCCCCACGAGGTGAGATCTTGCATGGTGCCCCAGACCGAGGGAGATTGACCGTCATCTTGAACTTCTTCCATTTTCTAATAATTGCGCCAACAGTTGTTGCCTTCTCACCAAGCTGCTTGCCTATTGTCCTGTAGCCCATCCCAGCCTTGTGCAGGTCTACAATTTTATCCCTGATGTCCTTACACAGCTCTCTGGTCTTGGCCATTGTGGAGAGGTTGGAGTCTGTTTGATTGAGTGTGTGGACAGGTGTCTTTTATACAGGTAACGAGTTCAAACAGGTGCAGTTAATACAGGTAATGAGTGGAGAACAGGAGGGCTTCAGGTCTGTGAGAGCCGGAATTCTTACTGGCTGGTAGGTGGTCAAATACTTATGTCATGCAATAAAATGCAAATTAATTATTTAAAAATCATACAATGTGATTTTCTGGATTTTTGTTTTAGATTCTGTCTCTCACAGTTGAAGAGTACCTATGATAAAAATTACAGACTTCTACATGCTTTTGTAAGTGGGCAAACCTGCAAAATCGGCAGTGTATCAAATACTTGTTCTCCCCACTGTAAGTCATAAAATAATAAAATATGTATAAAATTAATTATATTAGGTGTTAGTAGAGTGATTCGCCTACATGCCAAATTCCCAAATGCATGGATTCCTATTGAAATGACTGGATTTCACCTGCGGAGATTCACTGAACAACAGTAAATGAGACGTGTGTGTAAATGTGTGTGTCCGCAGGCAGCAGGGCGAGTGTGCGTCACTCACTGAGCGCTCTACAGAAAAGCCGCAAGGAACTGATTTTGGACAAGCTCAGAGAGCAGCTCATCAAAGCGAAGCGCTTCACTGTCAAAACGTAAGGCATCGTGACATCATCATATCACTGTTTTAATTCTTCAGTCTGCTGACCGACGGCTGTGGCTTTCTGTTGTTTCAGGGTTCTGGATATCTACATTCCCATCCGGCAGTTCTTCTATAACCTGATCCACCCGGAGTACAGCGCTGTCACAGACGTTTACGTGCTCATGTTTCTGGCCGACACGGTCGACTTCATCATCATCGTTTTCGGATTTTGGGCCTTCGGGGTTTGTAGAGCTTCACTGGCGCTTCATGTGGCAGCTTCATTTAAGAAATCCTTAAAGTTAAAGTTGCGACGACAGATCTTTTCTTACGGACTATCAGAAATGAAAAAATGTAGGGCGGCACTTGGTTCTGTCCATCAGTTGTTGAGTGGATTTAGAGATGTCAAGTCAAGTCTGCTTTATTTAATAGTGCTTTATACAATACAGATTGTTTCAATGCAGCTTCAGTGTAATAAACAGGAAAATAACAGAATCAATGATGCAAACTTCATCAGATATGAGACATTCAAATTCAGTGTAAAGCAAGTTTTGTTCTCATCCGATCAGTGATGTCAGTGCAAAAAAAGCGAACCCAAACTCCCATCATGTGACAGAAATTGAGGGAAAAAACAGATGTGGGCGTGGCACTTAAAAACAAATGAGAGTTTGTAGTCGATTATAAGAAATGGGCGTGGTTTAAGCGGGCTAAATGATTGGAGAAGTTCTGCATAATTATATCCGTTGTTTCACCGGACGATCGAGTTACGACATTTTGATTAAAATAGTAAAAAATAAAACTCAAACATGGATAACATGCATTTAGAGTAAGAGATAAGAGACTTTAACTCTCCCTGTCATGTCATGGCCCCCAGAATATTATATTATATGAATATGCAATATATCAAAAGATAGAGCAGAACTAGGGCTGCAACAACTAGTCGATAAAATCGATAATGAAAATCATCGACAACGATTCTCATTATTGATTAGTCGGGTCTGCTCTCACACACACAAAGCTTCCACCAGTCGTGCCAAATTACAGCACTGAATAACGCATTTCTGTGGGCAAAATTCATCTAAAAATAGTGGAGGAAACAGAGCGAGCTGATGCTGGAAAGGTACGTGATCAAGCGCCCAAAACATGAGAATTCTTTATTTTAAGCTTCAAGCGAATGCATTAGCGTTTAACATACCCTGCCATGTGCTTTGGTGCATGTGTGTCCTCAGCGCAAAAGGGAGGGGGGGGGGCATGTTTTTGCTTTTCTTTAACATAATTTTAATGTAGGGATTTAAACTGTCCTTTTGCTTAGTAACTTTATATACTTTTTTGCACATAATGTATAGCACAGACATACCCTTACGAAAATATCCATAAAACCATGTTTTTGGCGTATTGATTACCATTTGTATAATCACACAAATACCATAGTTAAACTATGGATTTGAAGCAAAACATGGTTAATTTGTGGTTACCATGGAATAACTACAATAACCCTGTTATTTATTATTATTATTATTTATTTTTTGCTTGTTTTGTTCGATGTAAAACCATGGTTAATTTATGTAATGGTAGATATATTCACAATGTATGTTTTCATAGCACTCAGCTGACACGTTTGTTTGAAGGACAGCATTGGGCAGGATGTGGAATAGTGTGTTTTGTCAATAAAATAAAAAATTGGCTTTTTATCCGATTAATCGGAAAAATAATCGGCTAACTAATCAATTATCAAAATAGCCCTAAACAGAACAAGAAAAAAAAAAACATTTTCTAGCTTCGTGCATTCTTTTTTATCAGCACTTGAATGTGGGTACGTTTCATAGAAAAGTAACATTTTTAACAAAACGCTGAGAAAATCACGTTTTTGTCAAAGACTACAAAGTGCATAAGCAATGCTTTTATCGCTTGTTTCTGCTTCTTCTTGGCCTGTGTTTTGATCTGGAGATTCTGTACTCTTTCAGAAGATGTAATAGCGCCCCCTACCGTATAACAGTGGAAACATGGAAATTTGTTCAGTCAATGGCAGGGAAAGAGTTAAAAACAATACAATTCATAACCATCTGAGCCTCTTCATTTTGGGGTCCTTTCGGTCAAAAGTGACCGAAGCCTTGAAATGTAACTTTTTTTATTTTATTTTCAGTAAAATCAATGTAATACGTTTTTGTTCAATGATTTTTTTCTCTTTTTTATTTTGAGAGAATTTTAAGGTACTAAGTAATATTTGTGCAATAATTATGATACATTTTTCCCCATTAAAAATAATAAAAAGTTTTACAATTATTTTTCAATTAAAGCAGTATTTCATTTTAGTAAAAAAGAAAAACTTGTGTAATGCCACTAGATTCCTATATAACTCTATATAAAGAGGCTAAAAATTCTCTAGTTGTTTTTAGACATAAATACTTTTGTTATACTAAATACTAATTTTTATTAAGTTGTGGACTTTCTCAAAGACTTTTTGTTATTTTGAAGTGTCAGTTTTTGCATAAATCTTACTACAGTCAAACCTGAACACAGAGAAAGACATTTTGTTACACATCAAAATTCAATAAGAATCTAACAAAAAATTATTAGGAATGCTTTATCAGAGCTTAATCAATCTGGGTCTGATCTGATTTCAATCTCTTGAGTCTTTTGGCTCAATTTCACCATATCGTTACAGTCACACCAGTTCATTTGTGTGTGTGAGTGTGTGTGTTTTGTACTCTGTACTCTTGATGTTTTAGAGTGTAACCCCTTCATTGCTGTGCACTTTTTTCTGCACAGTGGCTGAGATGTAGTTTTCATTTTGGGGTGAACTATTCCTTTAAACTCTATAAATGCAATGAAACTGAAATGAAATCTCTTTCTCCACAGAAACACTCTGCTGCTGCTGACATCACTTCCTCCCTGTCAGAAGACCAGGTTCCCGAGGCGTTCCTGGTGATGGTGCTGATCCAGTTCGGCACCATGGTAGTGGATCGTGCGCTGTATCTGAGGAAGACCGTGATGGGAAAGGTCATCTTTCAGGTCATCCTGGTCTTCGGCATTCACTTCTGGATGTTCTTTATTCTCCCGGGCGTCACTGATAGGTCTCTATCGCTATATAACCAATCACAGCATTTCAATATTGTTGGTGTTTAAGACGCTCAAGGTGATCTAACATATGATTGGATGATTTAATCTCACAGGCGTTTCAGTCAGAACACAGTCGCCCAGCTCTGGTACTTTGTGAAGTGCATCTACTTCGGTCTGTCGGCCTATCAGATCCGCTGCGGTTACCCGACCCGTGTGCTGGGCAACTTCCTGACCAAGAGCTATAACTACGTCAATCTCTTCCTGTTCCAGGGGTGAGAAACAAAGACTCCGAACCGCCTCATTACAGTCAGACACATCCATTCTCTCCATTGCTGTTGTTCAGAGCGGGGTGTCTGTGGAAGCTTGTTTCTGCCACAGAATAAAAAATAAAAACGTTAATCCATCTGTTTATATCTAAACTCAGAATTGCGAGGAAAAACTCAGAATTGTGGGATAAAAAGTTGCAATTGCCATTTTATTTGATTTTTTTTATACAAACCTGCAACTGCAAAGAAAAAAGTTCTAGAGTATCTCATAATTCTGACTTTTTTACTTCAAATTCTGAGATATATAAACTCGCAATTCGGAGAATAAAATCCAGAATTGTGAAATATAAACACAATTGTGAGAAAGTTGGAATTGTGAGATAAAAAGATTACCTTTATTATTTTTTTTTTCCCATGGTGGAAACACTTTCATAGATGTCAATAATGTGTCTAAAATATATTAATGTTATTATATATACACTATCATTAAAAAGTTTGGGTATTTTTCTTTAAAAAATAATACTTTTATTCACCAAGGACACATTAAATTGATCAAAAGTGACAGTAAAGACATTTATAATGTTACAAAAGATTCTATTTCTAATAAATGCTGTTCTTTTGAACTTTCTATTCATCAAAGAATCCTGAAAAACAAAATGTATCACCGTTTCCACCAAAATATGAGCTGTTTTCAACATTGATAATAATCATAAATGTTTGTTGATCATCAAATCATCATATGAGAATGATTTCTGAAGGATCATGTGACACTGAAGACTGGAGTAATGATAATAAATTCAGGAATAAATTACACTTTACTATATATTCACATAGAAAACAGCTGCTTTACATTATAATAATATTTCATATTTTTTACTGTATTTTTGACCAAATAAATGCAGCCTTGATGAGCCGAAGAGACTCTTTTAAAAACATTAAAAAATCCCCAAACTTTTGAACGCTAGTGTATAAAGTGCATAGTGAGGCTAATTAACTATATTGTTTTAATTTTTATATTGCCGGTATCATTGTTCATAAAAGTCATAGGCTAACACATGCGTTACAGTGATTTTACCACGGTTAGGCTTCATATCATCTCTACCAGCATCATCATAAAATCCCTGTAACGCACAGCCTCTTATTACTTTATGCCAAAGATGATTCACATTCTTTTCAATACTAGACATAATGTTGAAGTGCATGTTAATACACAACATTGAGAAGTGCTGAAGTGCTCATTGAGTTTGCTATCTCTGAATGAATGTTCAGCTTCCGGCTGGTGCCGTTCCTGACGGAGCTGCGTGCGGTGATGGACTGGGTCTGGACCGACACCACGCTCAGCCTGTCCAGCTGGATCTGTGTGGAGGACATCTACGCTCACATCTTTGTGCTCAAGTGCTGGAGAGAGTCGGAAAAGGTGAGACTTCTTTCCAAACAGGGAATGCTGGTATCTGTCCATCAGCCTGTCAGCTTCTAGTCGTTCTAGCTGATGCACTGAACAAGTTTTCCGCTTGTGTTTTCAGAGGTATCCTCAGCCGCGAGGACAGAAGAAGAAGAAGGTGGTGAAGTACGGGATGGGCGGGATGATCGTGATGCTGCTCATCTGTATCGTCTGGTTTCCTCTGCTCTTCATGTCTCTGGTCAAATCTGTGGCTGGAGTCGTTAACAAACCGCTGGACGTGTCCGTCACCATCACACTGGGCGGCTTTCAGGTACTCAAATCACAGTTATTATTCTCAACTGAAACCCAAACCAGAAACATTTTACTTAAAGCCTTTATGTATAATGCATTATATCTTTTCATAAATAATTGTAACCAGTTTTTAAAATGCACTATATGTGCAGATTTCTTGTAACATCTGAAATTGGTTGTTTGCCATGTGTTTTAATGCATTATACTTTCTAAATGTGTGTTCAATTAATAGATTTAATATATTATAACGGTGGTTACAATTATTCATAAGAATATACAATGCATTATAAGACATGATTGATTCATTAAAATATTTTTATTATGCATTTTATATGCTTTAAACCAACCTTTATTGGACATTAATTACATTCATATTCAGTGTTCCTTAAAATGTTTCACACACACACTCACACACACATATATATATATATACACCACCAGTCAAAAGTTTGGACACACTTTCCCATTCTCTTTGATATCTCATCATAATATATATATATATATATATATATATTTAGTAAAGTGTTACCAAAAATGCATTACTTGCTATATACACCGATCAGGCATAACATAATGACCACTGAAAAGTGAAGTGAATAACACTGATTATCTCTTCATCACGGCACCTGTTAGTGGGTGGGATATATTAGGCAGCAAGTGAACATTTTGTCCTTAAAGTTGATGTGTTAGAAGCAGGAAAAATGGGCAAGCGTAAGGATTTGAGCGAGTTTGACAAGGGCCAAATGGTGATGGCTAGACGACTGGGTCAGAGCATCTCCAAAACTGCAGCTCTTGTGGGGTGTTCCCGGTCTGCAGTGGTCAGTATCTATCAAAAGTGCTCCAAGGAAGGAACAGTGGTGAACCGGCGACAGGGTCATGGGCGGCCAAGGCTCATTGATGCACGTGGGGAGCGAAGGCTGGCCCGTGTGGTCCGATCAAACAGACGAGCTGCTGTAGCTCAAATTGCTCAAGAAGTTAATGCTGGTTCTGATAGAAAGGTGTCAGAATACACAGTGCATCGCAGTTTGTTGCGTATGGGGCTGCATAGCCGCAGAACGGTCAGGGTGCCCATGTTGACCCGTCCACCGCCGAAAGAGCCAACAGTGGCACGTGAGCATCAGAACTGGACCACGGTGCAATGGAAGAAGGTGGCCTGGTCTGACGAATCACGTTTTCTTTTATATCACATGGATACCTGGGGAACACATGGCACCGGGATGCACTATGGGAAGAAGGCAAGCCGTGCAGAGGCAGTGTGATGCTTTGGGCAATGTTCTGCTGGGAAACCTTGGGTCCTGCCATCCATGTGGATGTTACTTTGACACGTACCACCTACCTAAGCATTGTTGCAGACCATGTACACCCTTTCATGGAAACGGTATTCCCTGGTGGCTGTGGCTCTTTCAGCAGGATAATGCGCCTGCCACAAAGCAAAAATGGTTCAGGAATGGTTTGAGGAGCACAACAACGAGTTTGAGGTGTTGACTTGGCCTCCAGATTCCCCAGATCTCAATCCAATCGAGCATCTGTGGGATGTGCTGAACAAACAAGTCCGATCCATGGAGGCCCTACCTCACAACTTACAGGACTTAAAGGATCTGCTGCTAACATCTTGGTGTCAGATACCACAGCACACCTTCAGGGGTCTAGTGGAGTCCATGCCTCAATTGGTCAAGGCTGTTTTGGCAGAAAAAGGGGGACCAACACAATATTAGTTATGCCTGATTGGAAAAATAAAATACATTAAAAAAAAAAATGTATATATATGTAAATGTATATTTTTAAATGTATGCAAAATTATATTTGCATACATTTCCAGAACAGAAATCTGAACATTAGATAAAGTCAGTTTCAAAATGATTGTTTGATTTTGTTGACATATTAAAGGCTTTTAGAGCGGGGATGTTGGATTTCTCTTTATATTACTCCATAAAAAAAAGAAAAAAATGTCAACAGAAAACAAATAATTTTCATGTTTTTAGGAATACAATTTTATATAAATCAGGTTAATGTTACATGAACAAACCCCTCAGTAAAAATATAGATATGAATATGAATATAGATAGGAATAAAACTGTGAAGTTTGGTCTGTGTAGAGCTGCTGAAGTGCAGATTTCTGACTCAAACTCACAGCCTTTAATGAGATGCATTGAGATTAAAATCTGAGGATGAAGTGCAAGAAAATAAACACTTAAAAGTGTATTTGGGCTGTTTATTTCCACTCGTCTGAAACAACACTTTATGAAAAGCCGAATAGCCCACAATCTCAAAATTGAGTAATGCATGTAATGTAAATATAATGTGTATATGGATTCTCCTCGTTCCAGCCCATCTTCACTATGAGCGCGCAGCAGAATCAGCTGAAGGAAATCACAGACAAGGATTTCCAGACGTTCATGACATCATACAAATTCATCCCTGTAAGTGTGTGGAGAATCATCAGTGCAGAGCATCTTCATTTACAAACTGTATTCACTGCGCAGTGTGTCAAGTGTAGTGCAATCCCTTTCCCAGAGTGCACTGCAGTTTTTGGAGGCGTATACAGCGGAGGATGTGACGGTGGCAGAGCTGGAAGGAAGCTCGAACTCCCTGTGGACCATCAGCCCTCCCAGCAGGAAGAATCTAATGGACGTCCTGAGCAAAGAGGACCAGTTTCCTGTCACCATGTCCTGGAGCATCCAGAGGTACAAACACAGCAAATCACCCGATCACAGGATTCAGATATGAGTATCAGTACACAGACGCAAATTTCCAAATCTATCTGTAGGTTTTTCAGCCCATATTTAACACTGAAAAAAAAAATTCAAGGCCCTGGAAAGTTTTTGAAAATACACATACATAGATACAGGTCCTTGAAAGTGCTTGAATTTATTTTGTGCAAGAAGTTTTCTGGAAAAAAAATCCATAATAATGTGTTATTTCGCCAACACTTCGTGGCTTATGCATACTATTGATTTACGTTAGGTGTTTCCTGCGTGAGGTATTTTGTGTTGTACGTTCACGCGCGCACAAATATGTTCAGTCAATGACTGTATATTGTGTTCAATAAACATTAAACATTTGTGATAATCTGTTGCCCAAATATTTTATTTAATGTAATGTTGAATTGCTTTGCTTGTTAAGATAATGTAAACCCATGAGGCAAGAAAAACTCAGAAGCATATATCTTAAAACTTCTGGTTACATGAGCCTCAGCTCTTTTCAATCAAATCCATGCAAAAGTCAATATCAGATCATTGTAGAATACAGTGTAGGATGTGCCGAATATTCTTCAGTTTTATGCAAAACAGAAATATGACAAATATCAGATCTCTGTCATATGGCCAAAAAAAAAATAATAATTTTGCATTTTGACACATGAAAACTGTGCCAATGTCTCTTACGCGGTAACACGATGTAACCGTGCTCTCACTCGAAATGTGTCCCCACATTAAGTCCTTGAGTTTGAGGGTATTGGACCTGGAAAGTCCTTAAATTTGAAGTTAACCAAAGTGTGGGAACCCTGTTTACACGAATGGTTCATACAGTATCATATTTAGTATATAGTAGTTGTCTGCAATTCTTTTATTTTCTCTTTTTTTCATGAAGTGATAACATGCATTCACATGTTATAAGAGTCTAAAACGCTTTATAACCTGCATATACTCACCTCGGACACATCGGTTGGATTCTTCAGATGTGGTTTGATCACCGAACAGCATTGAATGATCGTGTGCTCCATCATCTGCTGCTCGTTTGAGTGACACATGTACATTTGTTTAGTGGGGTTCAAAAGAGACTCGCTTATGGTAAAGATGAACCGTTTTGTGTAATAAAAATGTGTTCAACAATCACTAAACTTTTGCCATTAATTCACTCTGCTTGTAAGATTAATTATTTTTTAGAAATTCTTAATTTTCTATTTTAGAAAACTGAATACGGGCAATATTCTTGAAACAACATTTGCTTTTATTTGATCATAAATACAGTAAAAGAGTGAAATATTACTCCAGTGTAAAGCAGCTGTGAATATATAGTAAAGTGTAATTTATTCCTGTTATTTTCAGCATCATTACTCCAGTCTTCAGTGTCACATGATCCTTCAGAAATCATTCTCATATGAGGATTTGATGCTCAACAAACATTTATGATTATTATCAATGTTCATATTTTAGTGGAAACTGATACATTTTGTTTCTCAGGATTCTTTGATGAATAGAAAGTTCAAAAGAACAGCATTTATCTGAAATAGAATCTTTTGTAACATTATAAATGTCTTTACTGTCACTTTTGATCAATTTAATGCGTCCTTGATGAATAAACGTATGAATTTATTACTTTTGAAGTAGTGTAGTGTACCATGTTATGTACCATGCAGTGTCCATGGTAATTCTGGCTAGTGCACTACTGTGGCACATCACAGCATTGCATTAGGGAAATATATCCCATGATCCTTCTCTCTCCTGCAGGAATCTGAGTCTGGGAGCAAAGGCTGAATTTGCAGTGGACAAACACGTCACATATCTAGACATGAACACCAGACAAGAGCTGATCGCTTTACTCAATGGAACCAGAAATAAAGCCGTGTAAGTGCAAACTCAACATAAATGATCAATGTCACACTTGCTTAAATATTTACTGTATATTTCCTCATTTATAGGGTGATAGAGAAAGTGTTTCCCTGCTTCATTCGAGCACCGAGCGACTCAAACGCCAAACCAATAGATCAGCTTTATGCAGGTGATGTAGAGTCCAGATGACCTTTCTACATTAACATCACCTGTAACCCGTACTCAATCACAATCTCTCCTCAGATGATGGTTATAAGAGCGTTCTGCTGGACCTGGAGAGGTCTCGGAACAGCAGCGAACAGATCCAGGAGTGGTGGATCGTGGACCAGCCGTCGGCAGGGAAGATCCAGATGAGATCCGAGGCCAAGCTGGAGAAGAAGAGCGAGGCTGGGCTGCAGCTTTACGTCTTCAGTGATAAAGTCAGTCCTCCCAGCCTGGGCTTCCTGGCAGGATACGGGTGAGTCGCATAAACTGCTTAGACTAGTCTTACACGTTAGTTTCTTTCTGGTCATAACTTTAAGTCAGTTTTATAAACAGGGGTGCAAACGGTGACAAAAACAGTTTTCATCGAATCCTAATTGATCTGCAATCAAATCAAAAGCGCCATCTACTGTCAGGGAGTGAATTTGCACGTTCGCTCGGCGCATCGCCTGTGAAAATCGCTTGGGTATGAACACAAAGACGCGTCGAAAAAGACGGGCGATAATCGCCCCGGTGTGCACGAGGCTTCAGAGTGCATTTTAATACTGATACACACGTCTTAGCACCTAATTAGCTGGGAGAGCACGGTAGGGCTGCGCGAGTTGGGGGAAATGTCTAGTTGCGATTATTCTGGTTAAAATTGTGATTTGCGATTTAAAATGCGAATTTAAAAAAAAAAAAAATTAATGAAAAGTGTGTATATAACATTTAGTGTTTATATATTAATATAACTAATAATAATTATTATGATTATTATAATTGCTAAATAAAAATATTTAACAAAATAAGAAATATTACTGTTACTGTTTTATAATATATTAAAAATTAAAAATAAAGTATTTAAGAATAAAATTAACATTTATATTTTACAGAAAACTTATTTTACAAAAAAACTGCTGGGTTACCTGTTAATATGCAGAAAGCCTATGATTAAAAATCACTAGAAAGGTCTAAGGATGAAATATGAGCCTCTTATGCATCCACTGTGGGGAAAAAACTCCTGTACATTGAAAAAAAAAAACATGGATTGTCAATTTATTTAGAGAGAAGTAATATTTTTATTTTTTACCCAAAAGTTCCATTCATACTGAAGCCAGAGGGCGCCCTCGAGCAGAAACTTCACATTTGCCTCAGAGAAGTAATAGTTTTCAGGAAATCCCTAATGTGAAGCTCGCGCTGTAGCTGAATAAAAAGAAGATAGAAACTAGGGATGGGCGATACCACTTATTTTGTTTTCGATACGATACCGATACTTTCAAGGCCAGTATCGCCGATATCGATACGATACTTCTTTAAATTATTAAAGTAAAATAAAGATACCCACTTATCATATTTGAAAGGCATTTTAATATTCAATACGCCTTAATTACAATTTGATTATATTTTTGTTTACACATGGTTAAAATATGTTTACTTGTAGTGGTAACCATAGAAATCTACAAATACTATAGTTGAACTACGGCCACTGTAGTAAAAACATGGTTCATTTTCATAAGGGACTGCCAGTGACAGGCCATTGCACCCATAAAATGCAACCTTTTTATTCTGATAGTGTATGATTTATATTAACATTAGTTACAGAATAGAATGATCAATATGAACGTTTAACATTAAGTGTAATTGCACACTATGTAGGCTACAATTTTAAATTTGTTTATTGTGAAATAACTTTTTTTTTCTGTCTTCTGATGAGCATTGCTCTGGGCTGCGTTTACAAAAGCATCAATGGTTTCTTATGATAGTTTTGGGGAAACTCAGCCCTGTTTGAATAGTGTCATCAGTGAGCGAACCTCTGTGATTGATTGGTTCTGTCTCGCAGCATTTGCGTGCGTTCATATCATGGTTCAGATGAGCAGGAAAATAGTTCTATACTACACAATTTTTCACTAACATAGGTTATGCGTATTGTACGCTTTAAATACACACGATTACTGGTAAAAAAAACCAAAACACCTTAGTATCGATATTTTTATTTGAGTATCGATACTTTTTGATACTCACTCAAGTATCGATACGCCCATCCCTAATAGAAACGCTTTGATTGATTAAACAAAGACAATAAACACACGACTGCAACAATATATGGTGTATTTGAGTTCTTCGAGCCTTCTCGGGTATTTTTCATAATAATAAAAGTATGCAGTGCTGATTGACAGACTTTATCACTGTATAGAATACTATAAAATAATGCATCGTCTGCCTCATTCTGTGATCAGAGGCCACATCAGCTCTCAAACACTCGACAGACGATATGAAGAGTTAATACGTTATTAAACGTTGACTTTTGTTGAACAGGTTTATGAACGCTCGCAGTGTTTCAGACGGAGCAGCGTTTACTCCTGATCACAGAGCTGCTCTTCACTGACACTGGGCATATATTTATTTCATTAAAATCCCAGCCTTTGCGCTTTCATAATCGCACATAAACCAAATCGCGATTGCATTTAATCGTGCAGCCCTAGAGCGCGGTGAGAGCTGTGGAGAATTATGCAAGATTGGCAAAAATTGTTTCAAAAATCTTTTTTGATTTAACATTTTCGCATAGTGAGTTAATTCTGTGATGGTTGAACACGTCAACTTTTTGAGATTATTTTGCAGTTAAATCACAAATTATGCAGGATCGCAAACGCCGTGCTCTGTGATCACAGATGTGTCAATAACTCAAGTTTTGTGATCGATTGGTGGTTAAATGGTGAATTGCACAGAATGTGGAGGGACACAGATGTAAGTAACACACGACTGTCTCTTGCAGGATCATGGGACTCTATGCATCCGTGGTGCTGGTGATTGGGAAGTTCGTTCGCGAGTTCTTCAGCGGCATCTCGCACTCCATCATGTTCGAAGAGCTTCCGTGTGTGGACCGCATCCTCAAACTCTGCACCGACATCTTCCTGGTGCGGGAGACGGGCGAGCTGGAGCTGGAGGAGGACCTGTACGCCAAACTCATCTTCCTTTACCGCTCACCAGAGACCATGATCAAATGGACGCGGGAGAAGACCAAATGAGCCTCTGGGATTGCTCGGAAACCCAAGGACGGATGCTGCTTCTTGCAGGAAGTGTCCACTCATTAGCGCTCCTGTGACCTCGCTGCAAGAGGACGCCTACGACAATGTGACCCACAGGTGAAATAGCAAGAGATTTAGACATTAAGCTGCGCCCTAGCGCCACCTGTCCACTGGGAGCCTCAAACGGGAGTGTGTTAATCGTGCGCTGTGCAATATACTGTCCTGGTGGCTGGCTGTAAACTTGAACAAAGAAAGGAGACGGCGACTGAAAGACACTAGGCACTTTTTTTCTTCAGAGAAAACTGGACCCAGAAGTGCTTGGGTTCTTCAAGACTATGTAACGTTGAAATTAGCTCAATTTTTAGGCTTGAACGGCGGACTGAAGCGTTCTCAGGAACGGGGCGATGCTTTACTGATACATCAGGGCTCTGTGCTGTGATTGTGGGTCAGGATCATAAAGCACCTTCTGGAAACCGGTTGGTCTGTCTGCTTATGTTTGTATGTGTAAAGTCCACAAAACTCACTGTAAAATGCATCTAAAATAGAATGTCTTTATTTATTCAGTGGTATTCTGAAACCATGCAATCACAGTAAACATAAGTCCTCATTAATAACAGAAATTGTTCCCTGCAATTTCAAAGCACACCTTCTACATACACTTCAACTAAAACTAAACTTTATCTTAGTTTCTTATATTCAGATTATCTTAAGGCATTTCATGCATAGGCAAAGAATAAACCGAGTTAAACGATTAGTTCACTTCAAAATGAAAATGTCCTGATAATTTACTCACCCCCATCTCATCCAAGATGTTCATGTCTTTCTTTCTTCAGTCGGAAAGAAATTACGTTTTTTGAGGAAAACATTCCAGGATTTTTCTCCACATAATGGACTTCAATGGCAACCAACGGTTGAAGGTCCAAATCAATGCAGTTTCAGAGAAAATGTCCGATGGTTTGTCTAGATAAGACCCTATTCCTCTGGGATCGTGCAGAGCCTCTGAAGCCCTTCCTCTGAAACTGCATTGATTTGGACCTTCAACCGTTGGTTGCCATTGAAGTCCATTATGTGGAGAAAAATCCTGGAATGTTTTCCTCAAAAAACTTCATTTCTTTCCGACTGAAGAAAGAAAGACATGAACATCTTGGATGAGATGGGGGAGAGTAAATTATCAGGACATTTTCATTTTGAAGTGAACTAATCCTTTAAGAATGAATAGGAATAAGTTTAAACAGTATTAAAATTACAAATACATTTTGGTCAGGCAGGCACTGTTATTCAAATCCCAACGATTGAATATTCATATGATAGTGTGTAATTTAACATGACGACCTGTAGTTTTGAATAAGTCTGAAATACTGTACATATATTCACTCATTTAACAGTAAGGCTGTTTCTCAGGTTTGGGTTTGCAAACTCAACTTCAGGGAGTTTAAAGGCAAACCTCAATAAATACACATGCTTGTTGAGTGGCTTTTCTGAGAGCATCTTAAAACACAAACGCCTCCAGTACAGGAATATAATATTTTGAGTGTACAACATGGCCATGCACCTTCATGCTGGAGTCTGAGGCAGTAGATGTGGCTCTTTAACAGAGTCCTCCAGCATATTCATCCTCGTCTTCCTCCGGCTGCGCGGCTCCAGCGTCCCCGCTAGCGGCGGCAGTGGCTTTCTTCTTCTTCCCTCCTCCAGGCACTTTCAGGCTGATGGCAAGCTTTGCATACTGTAGGACAGGTAAGAATACAATCGGCATGGTATTGACATCACAAGCATGAGCTCACTGACACAAAAAAGATGATTGACGGACATACACCATGTTATTAAAGAGGTCATTTACATGTGGAAGTTATAAAGATACGGTCAGTATCATTTTGAAGGGTCAGAGAGAGGCCGAACAGACTAAATATGACCTTGACTAACATTATAGGAGGACTTTAAGGACATAAAACACAGAAGGCTGTGAAACTGGAGACTTTCTCTACTGTAATATGCAAATGGTTTTGTTATTGATGTCATATCTGCCACATTCTTGGAAGTGTGAGTGAAACAATAGGAGACAATGAGAAGATTAGAAACACTGACCTAAACAAGGATATTAACCCTGAAAATAACTCACTAAAAGGTCATTTTTCTCCGACATACAGCTAAGGTACAACGAATATAATTAAATATATCTGAAGGCAGCCGTTAAGAGGCCAAGCACAAGGAAGGCACGATAAGTCACGACTGAGCATCAGACCGACTGCAACAATGAGCAATTAAAGACACATTAGATGATTTCAGGCAAAATGGCTGAAAACTCAAATACAGTCACTAGTTATTTGATTTAATGCTTTATCCCTTTTGACCAATATGTGGCGCTGTGACCAAATTTATGTGGTGTGGTCAGAGTGAGGTGACAATGACACATACAAAGTTTGGTGTCAATATGCCAAAGCATCGCAGAGATACAGCCTCAGCCTCCATACGAAAACAGTTTTGTCTGTCGACACGAAATCCATAACTTTTTGCCAGCATGGTCTGAAGATGATACGATTCAATTTTGGTGAAAATCTGACAAACGGTCTAGGAGTTAGAAAAAGTAGTTTTTTTTAAGAAAATCAAAATGGCGGACAGGAAGTTTGGCTGACTTTGGCAGAATTGGTATCTATGTTCTCAGCGTGATCAAAAGTTATTAGCATTTTTTTAAAACTTTGATTATTAAAATGTATTTACTTTTGACCACAAGGTGGCGCTGCCCCCCAAATTTTTGAGTACTGTCAGGGCATGATGCTGAAGACACATACCAAGTTTTGTAACATTAAGCCAATGCGTTCATAAAGTATAGCATTTTACGACAAAATTCAAATTGGCCGACGCCCAAAATGGGAAATATGGGGGAATATGGGAAAAATGGGTATCGTTCGACTCGGCATGCTACACTGAATCTAAAGAGACCAGTTTTGTGGCCAAAGCGTTCAGAAGTTATAAGCAGAAATGTCAATTTTTCATATCTCCTGTGCCGAAACTATGCAGGTAGCCTCAGGTCCTGGTTGTCATAACACGCACCAAGTTTGGTCAGAATACGCTAAAGCACTGCGGAGATGATGGGTGTTTCTCAAACGGAAGGCTGCAAATCTCGGCTGCCACGTCATCAAACGTCGCTGAAGGCCATCTCAATTTGAAGGATCCTTGGAAGGCAGCCTTCGTTTCACGTCCTTCATTCGGCCTGTTTTGTAGGACGCATCGGATGTATCCTTCGCGGCCTTAAATCACCCACAATCCTTTGGATGTATTTAATTTCACGAAAATAAGCTGATGGAAAACGAGTCAGTACCGAGCTTGTCTGAGTTTATTAAGAAATGTAAGACGAAAAATAATGTTTTCGTATATGAAAGCATAGATGTTATCTTTTGTTTTGCTGTAAATTAATCACTAACACTAAACCGACAATAATGTAAGCCACTGGGAGACCGCAGACGGCTGTCATTCACTGTATTGCATTAATAGAAAGCCAGTTAATCTAAAGATTTGTAATAAAGTATTTTTTCAAAATTAAGTTTTAATAGTATTTTCGTGCCGTGACCGTGGGAACATGTGTGACGTAGCCATGCACACTTACTAGACCGTCTCATTCTGAGGAGGACACTAGCCTACAAGGCTCTGACGGACTGGACTAGGACGCAGTCTCGGTAGGATGCAGCCCTCCGTTTGAGAAACACCCTCACGGTCATTTTGGCCTCTTCAAATTCGTTAAGAGTGTTATTTGAAAACAGTTTGACGCATCAACTTTTTGTTGCCATGGTCTGAAGATGATCTGGTTAAATTTTCGTGAGAATGGGAGCAAAGGCCAAGGAAGAATTTGAAAAAGTTTTTTCAGAAAAGGTTTTTGTTTTGTGTTTGTTTCTAGCCCTTACAGTTCAAAAGTTATGAGCATAAACGTGAGTGCAACTTTAGACAGTTGGTGGCGCTAGAGGGATTGAGTTAGAGACTCCAAATTGGGTATGGTGACAGTTCAGACTGTCCTCTATCTGTGTGCCAAATTTCATAACTTTCCTGCAAACGGTTCTATGGGCTGCCATAGACTCAAGAGCCGAAACAGAAGAACAACACTAACGATTACAATAGGTGCCTTCGGTGCTTGGCCCCTAATAATCATAATAAAGTACAATATCATTGGTTTAAGTGGTTTTTTTTTTTTTTTTTTTTTCTTCAATAAAAAAGTTTATACATTTAAGGCAAGGCCAGTGTTTTTTCATGCACTGGTCAATTTTGAGATTTTGCTTTAATCTTCTTTCTGACTAGTGGAAAGAAAACATCTAAAATACACATTTAACTCTTTCCCCGCCAGCGTTTTTGATCATTTTCACAAAAATGTAATGGCCCATAAAATATTTTGTTGTATAAATATCTAAACATGTAATGTATCAAAAGAAAGAGAACACTTCACAATTTTATTGAAAAAAAAAAATCTTTAAACTTGAACAATTTATTAAAAGCTTAAAGTATACTTAAATATAAATAGATACAAAACAACAAATTTACTTAAATTCACAGTAAAACCTAAGCCACCTAACCCAACTACAACAGGCCTAATTTAACACTAAATAACAGTTACAGTACTAATAACAGCAAAGTAGCAAACCAGCTTCAAGGTTCAGCTTTATTTTGCAGAAATATGACCATATTCTCTGGCTAAATATTTTAGAACGCATCGCCTTATTGTTTCCATGGCGACGGGTCATGCGTCTCACGTGACACACCGCAGCCACAATATCGCTGTATCGCTTTTATTTCTTTTTATTCAAAATATTCACAAACTTGTTGACTATGTCATGAACTATATGATATTATGATGTTCAAATATGTGTAAGTGAATGTGTTTTGTCATTTAAAACCCTTTATAATGATCATGTTAGTCGATCTATAATGCGCGATGGGCGCCGCCATGTTAGTTTGCGCCTCAGAGAATCGGATCTGTCGGATTTACAGCACATAAATTCATCCACGTCTCACGAAATACGTCCCGTTTTATTCTAGCTTCATGCATTCCTTTTTTATCAACACTTGAATTTGGGCCTGTGTTTTGATCAGGAGATGTGTAACAGCGCCCCCTACCGTATAACAGTGAAAACACGGAAAATTCTGTGTTTGGCGGGGAAGCGTTTTCTCACAAATAACGGAAAATTCTGTTTGGCGGGGAAAGAGTTAAGGGTTTATTTTAGTGTATTACTTTATCTATTTGAGTCTGTAGATTTAAATTACAATGCATCTCATTAAAGACGGTGAGTTTGAGTCAACTTCTCTACTTCAGCAGCTTCACACACACCAAACGTACAGTTTTATACGGCATTTCTGAATGTTTGTAAACAATAGGCACCAAGATACTCCCGGGTGGCAGAACGAGCGGCTTCTACTGACCGACTGAAGAGATCCAGCCGGCTACTGTAAACGGTTGCATAGTTAAAAACATTGTTGTTGATCAAAGTTGAAACTGACGAAAACGTGTTGTGTTTGGGGTTATACAGCAAAAGGTGTAGGATTTTATCGATTTCCTTCAGAAAAAAGTAAATATATCCAGCGGAACCTGTGGGTGAGGAGGTTAAAGCGAGTGGACGTCGTCAAAGTATATACAAGGAAGAGACAGAACTTCTAGTGTCATGTAGGCTACTGATCAAATGTCAACGGAAGAAATAGGAAAAGCTGATGGATGATTGATGCGTGTACCACATTGGTTTCATCATCACCGCGAGTTTAGTTTGAGTGAACGCCTAGCTGAGTAGCGCTAGTCTACAGCGCGCTATCCTTTTCAGCTCACGTCTGTGCCATCCGATCCGAGCAACAGAAACGATCATAGCCTTTTTAGTCAGATAACAGGGAAATAGACCATCTACCATAGCCTAACATATTGTAAGTCAAACAGCAACAGTCACTAAAATAACTACTCAATGGTAGGCTGAGGCTCATTTAAAAATGATGGTAGTAGACCTGAATTAGTTAATCAGTCCCTCAATGATCATGTTAACTATGTCTGAATTTCCACCACGTCTGTTTTTGAATCAACTTACCTGTTGAAATGTAGATTAGGCTACTGCCGAGTGCCGACGGTGGGTCTCCCTTCCAAGCAATTTACTAGCGTTGCCATAGGAACGCTTCACCCGGAAGAACGTCTATTATTGTTGTGACGTCATGGTGAATAGTCGTATTCGTATCTATATTCTAAAGGTTTGATCATATATCATTCATCTGATTTATAGAACATTTAATCCCTAAAACATGGTGGAAATGTATGTTTTCTGTCTGTTGGCGAGATAAAAGAGACTTTAATATCTCTACAGAAGAATTTGTGACTTCATAAAGACAGGTTACACTATTTTAAGGTGACGTGGTTACATTATAGTAAGTACATGTAGTTAATTAATATTACAGAGTTAGGGTTAGTTACTTGTAATTATGCATAATTTACTGTTAGTACTATAGTAAGTACATGTGTAACTACCTTAAAAAAAAAAGTGCTACCTAAAGACTCTGATGGAAAGTGGCACACACACACACACACACACACACACACACAGACAGATGTTGAGTGACAGACTCACGTCGTTGTCCATGTATCTGAGCAGCGGTGAAGTACAGACGCGAGTCACCTGATCCTCATCTTGCTCATCATAACCCTGCAGGAGCTGCTCCATGGCAATGCAGTCTTCACTCCCACTGAATCCTGGGATACTGTAGCTCTCGCGCACACACCTGTCCGCCGCCACGTAGTCTGCTCTGTGCAGATGGACCAGCACTTGTGCGATTGTTTTCTGAGCACAAACACACAACACAGTTACTCATGGCAACGCATCTATAATATAGGGATATGAATCCTGAGACACACCTTGAAACAGGTCGGATAATTCTCTATTTCTTTATACATGTTCTTCTCCTTCTGAAGGGACACAGCGGCTTCGTCAAACCTGCAATCAGCATCATTCATCTGGCATTAAAATAATACACTAGACAATCCAAAACAGTTATTAAAAAGGAAAATCTAAAAAATAATTGCTAGGGATGCACTGAAATTTCAAGTCGTTTTGACTTTATTATATGAATTCTTGATATCAATTCAATTTTCACTAGTAAAAACTCTTGATATCAGTAATTAAATTTTCACTAGTGAAATGTCACCATAGGCTGCCATTCAAATTGAATTCTTGACATCAACAATTAGCATTTCTGCTTCTGCAACAATTCAGAATTCAATAGTTGATATCAATATAATTTCAGATATCTAAAATGGCTTTCTTACTAGTAACAATCACATTCATGATATGAGAAATTAACATTGTCACTAATGGCAATCGAATTGTTGATATATTAAAAAAAAAAAATTAACATTTTTACTAGTAGCAATTCAATTCCTGATATCAACAATTGAATTTGAATGGCAGCCTATGGTGACATTTCACTAGTGAAAATATAATTACAGATATCAAGAATTAAGAGTTTTTACTAGGGTTGGGTATCGTTTGGGTTTTTTACGGTACCGGTGCCAAACTGATACTTTTAAAACAGTACCGGTGCCTAAACGGAGCCTGAACCGATACTTAAAAAAAAAAAAAAAAAAAAGTTTAAAATTGAACAATTTATTAAAAGTTTAAAGTATACTTAAATATAAATAGATACAAAACAACAAATTTACTTAAATTCACAGTAAAACCTAAGCCACCTAACCCAACTACAACAGGCCTAATTTAACACTAAATAACAGTTACAGTACTAATAACAGCAAAGTAGCAAACCAGCTTCAAGGTTCAGCTTTATTTTGCAGAAATATGACCATATTCTCTGGCTAAATATTTTAGAACGCGTCGCCTTATTGTTTCCATGGCGACAGGTCATGCGTCTCACGTGACACACCGCAGCCACAATATCGCTGTATGACAGATGTATCGCTTTTATTTCCTTTTTTATTCAAAATATTCACAAACTTGTTGACTATGTCATGAACTATCTGATATTATGATTTTCAAATATGTGTAAGTGAATGTGTTTTGTCATTTAAAACCCTTTATAATGATCATGTTAGTCGATCTATAATGCGCGATGGGCGCCGCCATGTTAGTTTGCGCCTCAGAGAATCGGATCTGTCGGATTTGCAGCACGTAAATTCATCCACGTCTCACGAAACACATGAAAGTACGCTGCGTTCCAGGCAGGTTTTTGAGCCCGTAAGTTACGACTTAAAACCGCGACTCATGACTTTGTAGCGTTCCAGGCAAAGTCACGCCAAACTGCCTGAGCGCGACGAATTGTGGTTGCTAGATGTAAACAAAGATGGCGGACCGTACAGGGCTTATGCTCATTTACAATCATTTCTATCGCCAAAGGTGCTTACTCCTTGCTTATTTGAGGGAATCGGAGGAGAAAAAATGGCGCATACGGCAAGAGAAGGTGTTACACCTTTTATTTTACGTTATTTGTATATTTGGAAATGTATTTGGTATTAATTTATTCTTTCACTCAATGGACTGAAAACTAGCTAACGCTAGAAAAGATGCTGATAATGCATAACATTTGCGGATAAATAACGTTAGAGCAATACTTTATTTTAATAAACGATTTGGTTTTTAATGTACGACTTTCATAAACACCGCATCCGTAGGGATGCATGCCATTGTTGTTTCGCGGGCTATGTGACGTCAGAGCACGTAACTGAGTACATCGGTCTAGTACGAGTTCACGGGTGGGAAGTCACGGGTTTGACTGCCGTTCCAGTGCACTTTCACGGGTAGAAGGTTGGGAAAACACGGGTTACAGGTTGCCTGGAACGCGGCATTTAAGTGACCGGTGAACTGGGAGAAGAATAGAGTGAACTATATAGTTAACTATATAATGTGTATCTGATATGAATAAAACACGTAGTCAAATTATAACTGAAAGGATTGTTATTGCCGCTTCCATAGACATCAGTGTGTATTTAACAAACTATACATGTATTTTTTTGCTAGTGCTTATGTGCATTTAAATGTGGTTGAAAACACTGAATAGTTGTGATATGTGACGAGCGCTGAGCACGTTTGAATTTAAGTGGCACTGAAATCTGCGTTCTGATTCGGTCCGGTTACATACCGGTTATATACCGGGTTTCGGTACCCAACCCTAGATTTTACTAGTGAAAATTGAATTGTTGATATCAAGAATTCATATCCTGTGAATGAATAAAAGTCAAAATGGCTTGCCATACCGTTCACATTCAACTGTTGATATCAAGAATTGATTTCTTACTAGTTGAAATTCCAATTTCACATCATAAATTCAATTCTCACTAGTAAAAACCTTTATTTTTGATATCAATAATTACGTGGTTACTATTGCAAATGCCTATTCTTGATAACAACAATTCAATTGCTAAGAGTAAAAATGTTCATTTTTTGATATCAATAATTCGATTGTCACTAGTGTTCCTTTCTGATATCATGAATGTGATTGATACCTGTAAGAAAAACATTTTAGATATCTGAAATTATATTGATATCAGAAATACATGTTCAGATATCAGAAATAACAAATGTAACGTTGAAATACATTTACAGACATCAATAATTAACATTTCAACTAGTGACAATTCAGTTCTTGATATCAGGAATTTATATTTTTACTAGTAACAATGTAATTGATCAAAAATAAAGGTTTTTACTAGTGAGAATTGAATTTATGATGTGAAATTGGATTAATATCAACAATTGAATGTGAACGGCAGCCCATGGTGACGTTTAACTAGTGAAAACACAATTACAGATAAAGAATTATAGCCTTTACTAGTTGAAATTAAGTAACACTTTAGTTTAAGGTCCAATTCTCACTAATTGGCTGTTTATTAGCAGTTATAAAGCACATATTAATGCCTTATTCTGCATGATCATATTCTACATCCCTTAATCCTACACTAACTATTAATAAGAAGTAATTAGGAGTTTATTGAGACAAAAGTCGCAGTTAATAGTGAGAATTGGACCCTAATCTGAAGTGTGACCAAATTTAATTCCTGATATCAAGAATTTGATTTCTGCGAGTGATGATGTCATTGTTAATATCAGGAATTCATATTTTTACTAGTGGAAATCTTATTCCTGATATCAAGATTTAGCATTTTAACTAGTGAAAATTGAATAGTTAATAGTTCCAGCACCAAATACACATGAATGAACATCAGAAGGTATGTTGAAAGATACAGTACAGCTTACAGAAATCAATCCTGTCTCGTGTAATCACTCAATTGGTGTTTCAACCGCGGAAAGACGTCAGTAAAACAGCTTGTAGGCTCTACAATGTCACTAAACTTTACATTTACCTCAAGAAAGTCCATAAACTCATTAGTAAGCTAGAAAAAAATAACTCTAGAGAAGAGCATTTTGCTAAATATATGCACTGTATTACATATTCATTATATTTTTACTTAGCTGTTAGTGATGTCTTCATTATTTAATGTATGTTTGAATAAATCTGTATGAAAACAAATTATTACAGTTTATTGTCATTTAAATGTTTATATTTCACCAACAAACTGTAATCAATTCTGTGATTAAAAATTTGGTATAAAAACTGCATTAAATGTTTGTACAACTCACTTTTAGCTATTTGAGTGTTGATTATTAAATAAGTTTGATTATCAATTGATTATTTTTTTTTATGATTTATTTTTGGCCCAGAATTTTAATTTCAGTGCATCCCTAATAATCACAACACTTTACAATAGGTTAACATGAAGTAAGAATGAGCAATACTTCTACAGCATCTTCATGTTAATCTCAACATTTACTAAAACATTTTTAGGGTAAAAAAAGTATGTATTAATATAAGTGATTAATAATGCACTGAACTAACATGAAAAAGATCTAAAATTAACAAAGATTAATAAATGCTGTAAAACTATATTGCTTATTGTTAGTTTATGTTAGTTAATGCATTCATGTTAATAAATGAGATATTATTGTAAAGTGATACCAAAATAATAATACAAAACAATGAAGCAACAATTACTTCTGCTGTCTAACGAGGAGTCGTGACGCTTTGCCAATGAGCTCCACCGCTTGCCGTAGTCGATCCTCATTCTGAGAAAACAAGCGTCAATAAGACCGTCAGTTAGGGGTGTTCGATTCCAGGTTTTTTTGAAGCCGACTCCCGACTCCCACTGTAGGAGTCTATGGAATCGACTCCATTTACATCAAAACAGGGTCAGACATAAGACAAGATGGCAGTCGTTACACACTATTTATCCCGACAAAAAGTCTTAAAATCCCTTTATTAAAACAACACGCTTTTAGTGTGACTGTTCAAATTAGTCCAATTTAGCGATGACTTGAGTAGCTATCAACGTTGCTACCCAGCTGTTGCCAATACCTAATTTTACAGAGGGAAAATTCACGAAAAACAGCTGTGGTCGAGTTTTATGTCAGAATTATATAAACAAGAAAGAAGGTATTCTTTAATGCATTATTCTTATTATAGGCTAATGGTCGGGTGATGACGCTAAACGCACATGATCATTGTCTTAAAAGCTTAAAAGGTACTTGGACAGGAGAGTTAAAGATACTAAAAATGTACACAATACATACGATAATGTACACTTATTGATATTTATTCTTTATGTGAGTTTTTTATGATTTATGGTTAGTTATGTTAGTTAGGTTAACCATGGAAAACCAAATCTGTATTTATTGCATTAATATACCATCAATTAAACTAAAGCTGGCACGGAGGTATGTATAATTACAAACTGAAGTCTCTATGGATTATCTATTTATTTCAAAAGTGAGCTACAGTACATGTAGGATAAATGTATGTGACAAATACGTCAGTGTCCGAATTTCTCGCTTCATTTCGTTCACCTCTTGCTTATATAGTGCACTCAACTGACATGCACTATGGCTGGATCCCAAATGGCACCCTAAACCCTGCACTTTCGTGACGTAATGACGCTTTGACTGCTGGGTAAAGTCCTCTGCGTAGCTCGCAAACTTGCGGGTTCAGCTGAAGTGCGCATCGAGGGCGCATAACGGCCGCTCGTGAGCACCCTTCCGAAACCTAAAAGGATGAATGGGACACCCTACGGTCTCGTGGACTTAACGGACACGCGCACGCGGCAGCCATCGTAAGTCCACAAGACTGAAAGTGCATAGAAGTGTGCCATTTGGGATTCAGCCTCAATAGGGATTAGAGAATCAGTAAACAAGTGAGCGATTTCGGACACAGCAACAGAGACGACACCGAGAGTTTGTAGTCAACTCCCCATCACTACCGTCAGTGTTTGTTTGTAGTTGTATATGAGAAGCTGTGTGTTTTCTGGTGGACATGAGACTGACCTCGAACACTCCTGCTGCCTGCTGGTACAGGTGAACGGCTTTAGCCAAATCCAGCGGTTCAATCAGCCTGCAAACAACAGATGAACAGCTGCTTTAGTGCCAGAGTAACTCCCTACACCTCACGTCTGCTGTAATGTACAGATCTGACAGTAGAAGCACACACTTCCCCGCTCTGTCGAGGGCCATGGCGGCGGTGTCTGGAGTGCCGTTCTCCACATACATCACGCTGGCCTTCTCGATGTACTGCACGGCCTCAGGTAATCTCTGCATGTCCTGCACAACAAACATAAACAGACAGTTCAGACAACGGTTCTACTGTTTTTCCCATCATTCTTTGGCTGGCGTTACATTATAGATCACACTCTTATTCATGTAAATGATTTTAAACCATTCAAGTGCGTTAAGACACAAAAGGTGCATGTCTGTGAATCTCCTGTCTGACACACACACACTTGTGCGCACAGAAAGCCGCTTCAGACCAAGTTTGAACGGACAAAAACACAAAATTATGCCAAAATGCCCGCTTTGTCCTCACAAGCACCGTCTTAAATGAGTTGAATGAAGTCTTAAATGAACGTAAAGAGTTGTGAGAAAATGCATGTCAGATCTGCGTCATGTGTCAGCTCTTAAAGTGACAGCAGCCTAATAAACCTGCTCCTGTCGGTCTTTAAAGGGGGGGTCTAAAGCTATTTCCTGCATTCTGCCTTATTGACTGTTAAAGAGTTGATTCTCATGCTAAACATGGACAACATTTCAAAAAACGAGTTGGACGTTTGACGGAGTATTTCTGTGCCAAATACACTCCTTCAGGATTAGAACAAGTTTCTGAACGTTTTTTTCGAGTATGTCCCTGTATGACATCATAAAGGGCGGAATTCCTTATATGGGCACTTCTCACACGCGTGCACACACACACACCACCCAGAGCGAGAGCAAGAGCCGTCCATCAACGAGCTTCGTTCGGGTTACGGGAGCCGTCGGCGGCGCTGGCGTTGTGTTTTTAGACACGAGATCAACAATGTCACTAAAGAAGTGTGTTTCTGGTGTGAGGGAAAGATCACCTTGTTCAGCTTCCCAAATAACCCAGCGTTAAGGGAACAGTGGACGCAGTTTGTGTTTCCGGAGTTCTGCAAGTGTGTGTGTTTGTTCCCGGTCATGAGTGGAAACCGCAGGCGGTGAGTGAAACTGCATCAAATGTGTGTGTTTTGTTGGCAATTGGCGTGTAAGTGCATATAATGTGAACAAAACCAACATATAGTGAATCGAGAGTTATCCAGGGATAATGCCATGATGTACTGTGTGTGTGTGTGTGTGTGTGCGCGTGTGTGTGTGTGTGCGCGCTCATGACTCTTTAGCTCCGCCCACTGCACGCCTCCACGAGCTCAGCTGTTTTCAGAAAGAATCGGTACAGTGTATCTGTCTTTTATAAATATGATAAAACTAAAGACTCTTGGGAGATATGAAGGATCAACACTACTCTATAGATACTCAAGATTAACATGAGACTGGCAGAAACTGTGTGTGTTATGGACCCTTTAATGATAAACAAAGAACAAAAGACAGAAAATCACTCACTACTTCTGACTGAATAACTTTTGTAGGTTTAATAAGGATTAATCTATATTAAATATATATATTTGATAGCTTTTGATCATTTTTTTTTATATATCCTACCTGTCAGACCTAAATCTTAAAGCATCAAAAACGACTAAAACAATAACTTTTTGTGCATTTTGACAGCAAGTAAAAATCTGAACTGGTGTGACTGGGCCAATAGAAAAACACTGAGCCCTGATATATTTAAAGTGAATGTGGCATTTATTATAATGGGTTTATGTGAAGACCGTTTTAAGTTCACTTAAATTAAAAGTTAAAGTTAAAGCCTGATAAATGTTAAAACTGATAACTCATATGATCATTTCATAGAGACATCAGTATCGGTGATACTGGCCTACATTAATAAAAAGATGACATTAAACAAATATTTAAAATATAGTCTACTGTCTTTATATTGTTTCCACATTAATTTAGAGATTAAACATGAAATTAAAATATAAAAATGTAATAAAAACTTTAATGTTAGGTGCGATTAATCACGATCAATTACAGAAAAATCGATTAATTAGTATTTTTTAATTTATTGACAGCACTCTATATGTATATAGACCTGATCAGGCATAACATTATGACCATATCCTAATATTGTGTTGGTCCCCCTTTTGCTGCCAAAACAGCCCTGACCCGTCGAGGCATGGACTCCATTAGACCCCTGAAGGTGTGCTGTGGTATCTGGCACCAAGATGTTAGCAGTAGATCCTTTAAGTCCTGTAAGTTGCGAGGTGGGGCTTCCATGGATCGGACTTGCTTGTTCAGCACATCCCACAGATGCTCGATTGGATTGAGATCTGGGGAATTTGGAGGCCAAGTCAACACAGCCACCAGGGAATACCGTTTCCATGAAAGGGTGTACATGGTCTGCAGCAATGCTTAGGTAGGTGGTACGTGTCAAAGTAACATCCACATGGATGGCAGGACCCAAGGTTTCCCAGCAGAACATTGCCCAAAGCATCACACTGCCTCCGCCGGCTTGCCTTCTTCCCATAGTGCATCCTGGTGCCATGTGTTCCCCAGGTAAGCCACGCACACGCACCCGGCCATCCACGTGATGTAAAAGAAAACATGATTCATCAGACCAGGCCACCTTCTTCCATTGCACCGTGGTCCAGTTATGATGCTCACGTGCCCACTGTTGGAGCTACAGTAGCTCGTCTGTTTGATCGGACCACACGGGCCAGCCTTCGCTCCCCACGTGCATCAATGAGCCTTGGCCGCCCATGACCCTGTCGCTCGTTCACCACTGCAGACCGGGAACACCCCACAAGAGCTGCAGTTTTGGAGATGCTCTGACCCAGTCGTCTAGCCATCACAATTTGGCCCTTGTCAAACTCGCTCAAATCCTTACGCTTGCCCATTTTTCCTGCTTCTCACACATCGACTTTGAGGACAAAATGTTCACTTGCTGCCTAATATATCCCACCCACTAACAGGTGATGAAGAGATAATCAGTGTTGTTCACTTCACCGGTCAAAATGTAATGCCTGATCAGTGTATATACACACTCACCTAAAGGATTATTAGGAACACCTGTTCAATTTCTCATTAATGCAATTATCTAATCAACCAATCACATGGCAGTTGCTTCAATGCATTTAGGGGTGTGGTCCTGGTCAAGACAATCTCCTGAACTCCAAACTGAATGTCAGAATGGGAAAGAAAGGTGATTTAAGCAATTTTGAGCGTGGCATGGTTGTTGGTGCCAGACGGGCCGGTCTGAGTATTTCACAATCTGCTCAGTTACTGGGATTTTCACGCACAACCATTTCTAGAGTTTACAAAGAATGGTGTGAAAAGGGAAAAACATCCAGTATGCGGCAGTCCTGTGGGCGAAAATGCCTTGTTGATGCTAGAGGTCAGAGGAGAATGGGCCGACTGATTCAAGCTGATAGAAGAGCAACTTTGACTGAAATAACCACTCGTTACAACCGAGGTATGCAGCAAAGCATTTGTGAAGCCACAACACGCACAACCTTGAGGCGGATGGGCTACAACAGCAGAAGACCCCACCGGGTACCACTCATCTCCACTACAAATAGGAAAAAGAGGCTACAATTTGCACGAGCTCACCAAAATTGGACAGTTGAAGACTGGAAAAATGTTGCCTGGTCTGATGAGTCTCGATTTCTGTTGAGACATTCAGATGGTAGAGTCAGAATTTGGCGTAAACAGAATGAGAACATGGATCCATCATGCCTTGTTACCACTGTGCAGGCTGGTGGTGGTGGTGTAATGGTGTGGGGGATGTTTTCTTGGCACACTTTAGGCCCCTTAGTGCCAATTGGGCATCGTTTAAATGCCACGGCCTACCTGAGCATTGTTTCTGACCATGTCCATCCCTTTATGACCACCATGTACCCATCCTCTGATGGCTACTTCCAGCAGGATAATGCACCATGTCACAAAGCTCCAATCATTTCAAATTGGTTTCTTGAACATGACAATGAGTTCACTGTACTAAAATGGCCCCCACAGTCACCAGATCTCAACCCAATAGAGCATCTTTGGGATGTGGTGGAACGGGAGCTTCGTGCCCTGGATGTCCATCCCACAAATCTCCATCAACTGCAAGATGCTATCCTATCAATATGGGCCAACATTTCTAAAGAATGCTTTCAGCACCTTGTTGAATCAATGCCACGTAGAATTAAGGCAGTTCTGAAGGCGAAAGGGGGTCAAACACAGTATTAGTATGGTGTTCCTAATAATCCTTTAGGTGAGTGTATATATATATAAAAACAAAGGCTTATAATAAATTAATAGATTTTATTATATTACTTTTTTAGTAGACTACATTTTTAGTCAATAGCAAATGCAAAAACATGTAAACATGTATTCCAAAGCAACTGACCTTCAGCATCATTCCTGCTTGCTCAAAGGCCCTGCATACAAAAACATGTTCATGACAAGCAGCAAATACACACAATTAAAACAACAGACGTGTGTAATAATGAATGCACTCACTTGGCGGCATGAAAAAGACTGAACAATGAGTCAAGGATGAAGACAGAGGTACTGATCAGATTAAAATACAGCAGGATGATGAATGACAGGCTGAATAAATCAATATAACAGCAAACAGCATTCTCAAAGGATACGATCTGTGGTTGGTGTGAGCCTCGGCCTCCAGTAAATAAGCCTCTTTCGCCTGTTCCAGCTGTTTGGCATTCTTGAAGGCAACAGCTGGAGAGAAAGATCATCATCATCATGTGTTTGTGTGTAAAGAGGCTGTTTGACCTGCTCATCTCACCTGCTTTGGAGTATTCTGATGCGGCACTGTCATAATCGGGCTTCCACTTCATAAAGCTCGTCTTTAAACTGCATTTAATGACAATATATGATCAGTCAGCCATACATTTATCATTCAACGGCTTAAAAACATGAAAACAAGGGCTATAACTATGACATTTAAGGCATTTCTCCATCATAAAACAACATGTATCATTTGATACTTGTATAAAGAGGCTTTAATCATCAATTTGTGGTAAAAATGAGCCGTAATATCAATTTAAAGCCAAAAAATGAGTCGTTATATCCATGTAAAGCCATTGTAGTCAATATTCAAGCATCTCGCGGCGGGAATTACTTACTATTTTTCCGCCTTGTCGATGTGCTCGTGAGCTTCGTTGATTTTTTGCGCCATGGTTTATCAAATAAGCTCTTTAAACATGAATGACTGCTAATAATAATACATAAAAGACTGTTTGCTGCAGCTCAAACCCTGTATGTGTTGTCACCTGATGATGACACTAGCGTTAACTTCCGGTTAACGAAGAGCTCGACGTCATCATTTATTTTGTTTTATTTTATTTATTTATTTTTGTTGATATTATGTGATGTATGGTTATTTTTCTGTATGTTCCCGTTCTCAGCAACAACAATAAAAAAATAAATAAAATAAAAAAGAGCTCGACGTCATAATTTATTTTGTTTTATTTATTTATTTTTGTTGATATTATGTGATGTACGGTTATTTTCTCTATGTTCCCGTTCTCAACAATAATAAACACATTTTTTAATTAAATTAAAAAATAAAAAAGAGCTCGACGTCATCACCGTCCGACGGCAAATGTTGTTGTGATACGTTTGACGCTACGGTATCTTATTACAACAACGCATTTATATCTCAGGACTTTTTGTCTCGCTGGAGGTATTTGTAATAAAACTTCAAAAGACTTTGGCCTGACATACATATGGAAATTTAACACGGCAAAGTCAACAAAACGCTTTAAAAATCTTTTCCAGCGGTTGTGAGTCTGTACTTTTCCGTTGAATAAAGTAACAGGTAACACGTGATGATAATAATGCTGGTTCGGTTTAAATCCGCCTCAGACACGGGCTAGACATACCTTTATAACCGAATAATGAAAATGATCAGCTTCAATAGCACATCAAATTAAGCAAATGCAAAGTGAAGAATGAAAATAAGAATTATTTAGTATTGAACAGTCAATATTTAAACGCTAGGCGAGCGAGTTGTCGCCCCCTATTGGCTAAAGGAGGAACTACAAGAACACACTATAATCGCTCTATAAACAATAAGCAGTATTTACATGAATATTTTGTCCAGTACAACTTGACAAAAATATAGTGAGCTCATTATCTATATTTAGGCAATCAAAACCTTTTCATGTATATTATTTAATATGTCACACTGCTTCAGCTCATTTTACTAAGTATTGGATTTTACAGTATCTGTAGCAACTCATAATGCAATAACTGCACATAATGTAATAAGTATTACATTATTGTAATAAAATGTTCATAATGTAATAATTTTCTTAAAATGTAATAAAACCTTGAGCTAAAACTACTTGCGAAATGCAACATTTAAATATTCATATTATTTTTATTAAAATTATTTTTATTATATATTTATTAAACAAAGCATTGGTTTTCCTTTACAGTAAAAATCTTAATCCAGATGAATAAAATCAGCACTTTTGCACCTTTAAACTACTACTACCACCCCTACCACTACTGGATTTAGATTTTTTTTAAATTTACTGTAAAGAAAAACCAATACTTTATGTTTAATAAACAAATAATAATAGCATGAATATTAAAATCTGTGCATTTCACAGGTAGTTTAAGACTGGATTTAGATGATTAAAAATGTACTGTAAGGGAATACTAATATTGTTTTACAATAATGATATACAAATATGACATGGTTTGATGGGTTTATAATGTAATGTCTCCTAAAATGTAAAAACTTACATTATGAGCTCAAGATTTTACTACATTAAGAAAATTACATTATGAACATTTTAATACAATAATAATGTAATACTTATTACATTATGTGCAGTTATTACAGTATGAGTTGCTACACACATTCATGTTTTTTGGATATGTGTCCGTTTAACTTCATTGCTGATGTTTTTGATGCAGGCAGTGTAAAGTATATGAACAATTAAAAATACCAGTACATGTGACATCGTTGGCATTTCTTTAATAAACATTTGCCAAAGGGGGGAAAAACATCATACAAAAAAAAAAAAAAAAAAAAAAAAGACATCATTGCTAATCTCCTCGAAAATCATGTAAATGTCTCTTTACTTTCAATTTTACAATGGCTATAGACAAGAGCTGGTGAAAACACAGCTTTGATCCGTCGACGTGTTCAGTAGATTCACCAGTTCACCCGAGGCCGATCACAAGTGCTACCAGTCGTCCTGGAGTCTCTCAAAGGCCCTCCAGTGATTTTAACCATGTGACAGAGCTCATAATCGTTAGGAAGCAAAGAAACTGACTAGGGAAAAAAAGAAAATGAATTACATTACTGGTCATTTACATGTGCAGATACAGCACATTTCTCCATTCACACCTTTGCTTGTTTCCACCTACTTTATTCAGTAGTGCAAAACATCATAATACTAGTCTGTCCTTACGCTCAGGTACAGGTCATAAAAACACTTACCCTGGCACGGTAAATGCACACGCAAAAAAAGTACAGTTTTAATTTAAAAGACAGCAGTAGAATAGATTACAAAAATCAATTGGAGGGGGGGAAAAAAAAAAACCGAAAAACAGCTCTATGAAATGGTATGAGTGGGAAATGCAAAAAATTCCCATCCCAACAGTCCGTCCCTCCAGTTGTGCCCCCGAATTATTCAGAAATATTACAAATCAAGTTCTGAGAGCGTTTAGTGCTGGTTTGAGGACCACTGCGCGTGTCTTTTAGAGTCTGTCCCAATCAAAAAGGGAGTCCTCTGCCCCGCAGCGCCGCCGTGTTCACATGGGGAACGTACCCGAGCGGAAGGGGTGGCGCCCCTGATTGGGACGGCGAAGTCCAGGCTTGGCCCGGAGGGGGCGGCGGGGGCCCGGGGCCGACGTGATTGTACTCGAAGCGATGGTCCTTGTCTCCGCTGAACACCATGCTGCCGCCTCCGGCGCCGGCCGCGCTGGCCGCCCCTCCGTGAGCGAAGGCGTCCGGGGCGAGAGGAGGGCGGGGGGGCATCCCGCCCCCCATCATGTGACCGAGGTAGCTGTCTGCGAAGCCCGCGTGAGGAAACGGCGGAGGCGGCCGGCTAAAGTCCGCCCCGTATCCGGGTCCCTCCGCTGGCCTGGGCGGCGGCGGATAGTCCGGCTCCGGAGGTCTGGGAGCGTCTCCTGGGGCTGCGGAGGGCGGCGGAGCCGGTTTGGTCTCGGGGGCCTGCCGGTAGTCCAGGTCTGCACAGGGAGGCGGTTCCGGAGGTTCAGGGGGTCTCTGGTCCGGCGGGAGAATGGAGAGCGGCTCTAGAGGCCTGGAGGACGAGACGCCCCCTTCAGACACTGCAACAAACACAAGAGCAGAGGCTCACTACGGCTGCACTCGGCTTCCTCACTATACAGCAGGGCTGGGTACTGACACAAAGTTCACGATTCGATACGATTTCTATTCACAAGGTTTCGATTTTGATTCAATTCAATACCAATCATTTTGGATATACACTGCCATTCAAAAGTTTTTGATCTGTAAGATTTTTAATGTTTTCGAAAGAAGTCTCTTCTGCTCACCAAGGCTGCATTTATTTGATTAAAAATACAAAAAAAAAAAAAAGGTAATATTGTGAAATATTATTAAAATATAAAATAACATAGCATATGTTAACATATAGTAGCATTTATAAGCACAGCGCAGCTGTTCCATAAGCGCCACCTACTGTCAGACAGTGGATTCACATTTGCATTCAGCCTGTCCGCCATTTTTGTTCAGACAAATGCAAAACTTGGACAGAATTTTAAAAAAATTAAGCGAATGTGTATTCTAAAAAATGTAAATTTGGATAGATATCTAGAATTTAAAGGTGTGCGATATTGACAAAAAAAATTAATATTTTCTGGTATTTTATCGATAACGATAATTAGACGATATTTTGCTGAGTGTTTATTGCAGGTTTAGGACTGTCGTGGTCAGCTGACTCCTAAAGTTTTTGATATTCTTCATATTCTGTGTGGTGGTCAGTTCACAGCAGTGACAGAAATGATCTTTTCCAATAAATTTAAATTGATTTGTACCTTTCATGGGCATTTTCACCTTTATAAAGCCATTTTTAACCTAATTAAATGTATGCATCATCTTGTGTGTCAAATTCTTACATTTAATCAATTTCATTTAGAATAAATAAGACACAATAGGGATGTTTCCAATCTAATGAAATAAGTATCAACAAAGCTCATCTTTGCAGTGCAGAGGAAACAGAATCTGCATCTGAAGTGGATTTAGATCATTTACAATGAGCTCAGAGGGGCGGGAATGAGTTTAACCTGCTGTTACACATGCAGAAATAATGTGCTGATGTTTTAAACATGACATGTATCAGAAATGATCTTAAAAAAAATGAAGACACTTTAAATGTGAAATTAAAACCGCCAGTAGGTGGCAGCAAGTCACTGTTAATGAGATTGAGTTTCAACCGATTCATTCAGGAACGAAGCATTTGACTCTTAATGAGTGAGTCATTGAATCATTCATTCAAACGATTTGTTCATTAAATAACGAAACACCACCATGGCTGTTTACATGCACAACTTGTGTTTCAATCGGACTGAATTCATTGCGATTGATGAATCTGAATATAGTGTTTACATGAGCACTAAACAAAGTGATCGAGTTGATGTGTGCGTTTATATCACAAGCTTCAAATCGGAATTGACATGCGCACACTGCACAAATATGCCAAGTTTCCCGCTGTTTGCACATAATTGTTCTATATAACATCGGTTCTTTATTTGTTTTAAACAGCAGATTTAATATTTATCCATTTCTGGTCATAATTGGGAGACAACGAGCATATGAACCGTTTTGCCGTGCTGCTTATATTTATCATGCAGTAAAAATTCCCCATCCCGCGCCCAAAACCAGTCGTCTGTGGATGAGAATCCGAAACAAGGACTGGTGGGATGTTGTCCTGCTCCACTTCACAGACGCTGAGAGTGAAAGGATCATTTTAAAACGCTGGACACTCATTTATACGACCCTTTATTCAACAGGAAGAACAGCTCGTTCCGTGCGTCAGACGTCATTACGCTGCACATGCGCAGTCCTTTCAGTTTCGCTTTTCAATCCGATCAAGTGTTTACATGTTCTCTCGATCGGATTAGAAAAGGAATAAACCACCCCTTTCAATCTGATCGGAATTTAATTCGGATCGATTTAGGTGTTTACATGAAGGCTTTTCAGTCCAATTGAGCCGTCAATCCGATTACTAATGATTATTTGGTTGCATGTAAACGTAGCCCATGTGTCGCTCAGAGACACAAAACAGTCCTGCGGCTTTGCAACTACAAACCCAATTCCAAAAAAGTTGGGACACTGTACAAATTGTGAATAAAAAAGGAATGCAACAAATCTCATAAACTTATTTTATATATATATTATATATATTTTATTATATATATTTTATTCACAATAGAATATAGATAACATATCAAATGTTGAAAGTGAGACATTTTGAAATGTCATGCCAAATATTGGCTCATTTTGGATTTCATGAGAGCTACACATTCCAAAAAAGTTGGGACAGGTAGCAATAAGAGGCCGGAAAAGTTAAATGTACATATAAGGAACAGCTGGAGGACCAATTTGCAACTTATTAGGTCAACTGGCAACATGATTGGGTATAAAAAGAGCCTCTCAGAGTGGCAGTGTCTCTCAGAAGTCAAGATGGGCAGAGGATCACCAATTCCCCCAATGCTGCGGCGAAAAATAGTGGAGCAATATCAGAAAGGAGTTTCTCAGAGAAAAATTGCAAAGAGTTTGAAGTTATCATCATCTACAGTGCATAATATCATCCAAAGATTCAGAGAATCTGGAACAATCTCTGTGCGTAAGGGTCAAGGCCGGAAAACCATACTGGATGCCCGTGATCTTCGGGCCCTTAGACGGCACTGCATCACATACAGGAATGCTACTGTAATGGAAATCACAACATGGGCTCAGGAATACTTCCTTGTCGGTGAACACAATCCACCGTGCCATTCGCCGTTGCCGGCTAAAACTCTATAGGTCAAAAAAGAAGCCATATCTAAACATGATCCAGAAGCGCAGGCGTTTTCTCTGGGCCAAGGCTCATTTAAAATGGACTGTGGCAAAGTGGAAAACTGTTCTGTGGTCAGACGAATCAAAATTTGAAGTTCTTTTTGGAAAACTGGGACGCCATGTCATCCGGACTAAAGAGGACAAGGACAACCCAAGTTGTCATCAGCGCTCAGTTCAGAAGCCTGCATCTCTGATGGTATGGGGTTGCATGAGTGTGTGTGGCATGGGCAGCTTACACATCTGGAAAGGCACCATCAATGCTGAAAGGTATATCCAAGTTCTAGAACAACATATGCTCCCATCCAGACGTCGTCTCTTTCAGGGAAGACCTTGCATTTTCCAACATGACAATGCCAGACCACATACTGCATCAATTACAACATCATGGCTGCGTAGAAGAAGGATCCGGGTACTGAAATGGCCAGCCTGCAGTCCAGATCTTTCACCCATAGAAAACATTTGGCGCATCATAAAGAGGAAGATGCGACAAAGAAGACCTAAGACAGTTGAGCAACTAGAAGCCTGTATTAGACAAGAATGGGACAACATTCCTATTCCTAAACTTGAGCAACTTGTCTCCTCAGTCCCCAGACGTTTGCAGACTGTTATAAAAAGAAGAGGGGATGCCACACAGTGGTAAACATGGCCTTGTCCCAACTTTTTTGAGATGTGTTGATGCCATGAAATTTAAAATCAACTTATTTTTCCCTTAAAATGATACATTTTCTCAGTTTAAACATTTGATATGTCATCTATGTTGTATTCTGAATAAAATATTGAAATTTGAAACTTCCACATCATTGCATTCTGTTTTTATTCACAATTTGTACAGTGTCCCAACTTTTTTGGAATCGGGTTTGTATTTTCGTTGGCGGAACAGAGCAAAAACAGGCAATATTGTGTGTAAAATGTAAGTCACTTAATATTAACTTCTTGTTTATTGAAGTGTTGTATTAAATCAATATCACATTTGTAATCATGCTGATATTTGGAGAAAAATGGCACTCTTCGTGTAACCCGATTCTGCGTCTGTGTTTGTGATCAGGCCATTTTAAGCCGTTAAACTCTGTGTTCAGTGATCCAGTAATCGAATTCATTCCAACAGCGCTAATGTAAAGACGGTCAGGCTGATTACATCAGATATCAGAGAGAACAGAGACTCATTTTTACTGAATTATTCATTCCAGTGTGTGCTTTGCTTTAAAACACGAGCTCTGTCGTATTCTGTGATTTGTTTCTGAAGAGCGCAATTTTGGTGACGTAGTCGTACAGTAAGCGCGTGAGTGTGTTATATTGATGCACAAACAACAAACCGTGTGTGTGCGCGCTCTCGATCACTGATCGCTGCGTTCATGTACAGACACACAGTACATTCGCGTTGTTTCCACACACACTCGGGAAGGATAACGTTTGATTTGTTGTGTTTAGTAATCGTAGGTTTATGCAGTCAAAGCGGTTGATTTAGGAGTTTTGGGCGTCTCCGTGTGGTCCGGTTCGGTATCGCAGCTTGACTCGTCTAAAATGAAAACAGTCTCGTTGTTGTTGCTCTGTACACACACTATACACTATACACTTTTTTCATGGGTGCTTAGGTGTGTATAAATGTATTATATAATAGAATTATATGGACTCCTCCTTATATTTGGTTATTTAGTGTCCTTTTGGAGTCTCCAAGGATCCTTGAAGCTTGCAGAAAATACAGTTTTGTGAGAATCACCCTTCAATCTGATTGTTTACTTTGCTGGATATAGCAAATGATGACAAAATGAATGTTTAATAAATGATAAATGGCGTACGCCACGATAAGTGTGCGATTAAAAATTTTAATCGATTGACAGCCCTTGATGAAATGATTTCAGTACTTTTTGAACACTTCAAGCACATTTAACTATATAGTGTCATATTGCCATGTAGAATGTAATTCAAAAGGAGGAGTGTGTGAGATCGGACGCAGCCCAGATGGAGGAGGTAATATGTGTATGATGAGATGATGTTACCTGGAGATACGGGGCTGGGCTCAGGTGGAGGCTTGATCTCAGGTAGACCTGCTGCGTTTGAGGCGACGCCCTCGGCGCCCTCAAACCCCATGATCTCTCCTGCGGCCCCCTGCTGGACTTTGAGAAGCTGAGCGAGGAGCATGGTGACGGCGGTCTGCGTGGCTGCGGCCGAGGCCTCTCCGTCGGTCTTGCCCGGCTGCTGCGGGGTGGGCGGCGAGGGGGGCTTGGGCATGGGTGGGGTGCGAGGTGCTCCGCCCCCTGATGGAGGCGGCTGAGGGGGTTTAGAGACCATGGGGGGCGGAGGCGGTTCTGGCGGTCTTTCGGACTCCAGCGGCCCAGGGGGCAAAGCCTTTGTCAGCTGCTGTAGCGTCTCTGGGTTCATCTTCGAACCCATAGTCTGGGCGAACTGGGCCGATCCCACTGGGGCGCTTTTGGACTGAAGGAGGTTCAGAAGCACAGCCAGCTGTTCTTGAGTCAGTTGGGAGTTGGGAGCTTTGGGATCTAGAAGAAAGAGACCAGGGAAACTTGAATGGGTTGTAAATGATGAGTTCTAAAGCCCTACATTTAAAATAACCTTATAAACCTCTTACACTAGATGGTTGTGTATACACTGCCGTTCAAAAGTTTTTGATCGGTAAGATTTTTAATGTTCTTAGAAGAAGTCTCTTCTGCTTACCAAGGCTGCATTTATTTGATTAAAAATACAAAAAAAACAAAAAAACAACAGTAATATTGTGTAATATTACTCCAGTGTAAATCAGCTGTTCTCTATGTGAATATATAGTAAAGTGTAATTTATTCCTGTGATCAAAGCTGAATTTATCATCATTACTCCAGTCTTCAGTGTCACATGATCCTTCAGAAATCATGCAGTCTTGGTGAGCATAAGAGACTAAGAACATTAAAAATCTTACCGATCAAAAACCTTTGAACGGCAGTGTATATATAGTATGTCACAACTAATATGACTGGCAGTCGGAGGATTACTAGAGGCTGAAGGTTTCTTTACCCAGCAGGGCTGCAGTGGCGGCAGCACTCGGACCTTTGTGTCCTCCGGCGGCAGGGAAGCCCTGAGGAGTGTTGCTGCGGCTGTCGTCCAGGCCCAGCTCCTTCCGGGGCGCTTTGGGTGCGGTCAGCTCCTCCGGCATCTGCTTCTGCCGCCGCCGCTTCTTACTCCACAATTCATGGCAGTCCTGCCAAAGAGGGAGACTAGAAAGAGAAGAAACACAGATCAGATCACGGCACAGAGAATAACAGGTGAAATATTGTATGAAAAAAAATGAAGCATAGAAATGTCCAGGATATATTTAACAAGAAACAAGAGCACATTCTCAGCACACTAATTAAAGTGCCCCTATTATGCCATTTTAAAAGTTCCTAATTTTTTGTTTTCTACAACAGGTTTACATGCATCCAAGGTCAAAAAAACATTTTAATTTTCTCATAATAAACACTGCAGCATCAGCTCTTTTCTCTCAGAGTCTGAAACGGTTCAATCAAGGATTCAGTCTCTCTAAACCCCGCCTTTCTGAGAGCCTGCTCTGCTCTGATTGGTCAATTGGCCCAGTCTGTTGTGATTGGTCTGTTCTGCTCTGATTGGTCAAATGGCCCAGTCTGTTGTGATTGGTCTACTCTGCTCTGATTGGTCAATTGGCCCAGTCTGTTGTGATTGGTCTGTTCTGCTCTGATTGGTCAGATGGCCCAGTCTGTTGTGATTGGTCTACTCTGCTCTGATTGGTCAGATGGCCCAGTCTGTTGGGATTGGTCTGTTCTGCTCTGATTGGTCAGATGGCCCAGTCTGTTGTGATTGGTCTACTCTGCTCTGATTGGTCAGATGGCCCAGTCTGTTGGGATTGGTCTGTTCTGCTCTGATTGGTCAGATGGCCCAGTCTGTTGTGATTGGTCTACTCTGCTCTGATTGGTCAGATGGCCCAGTCTGTTGGGATTGGTGATTGGTCTACTCTGCTCTGATGGGTCAGATGGCCCAGTCTGTTGTGACTGGTCTACTCTGCTCTGATTGGTCAGATGGCCCAGTCTGTTGGGATTGGTCTGTTCTGCTCTGATTGGTCAGATGGCCCAGTCTGTTGTGATTGGTCTACTCTGCTCTGATTGGTCAGATGGCCCAGTCTGTTGGGATTGGTCTGTTCTGCTCTGATTGGTCAGATGGCCCAGTCTGTTGTGACTGGTCTACTCTGCTCTGATTGGTCAGATGGCCCAGTCTGTTGTGACTGGTCTACTCTGCTCTGATTGGTCAGATGGCCCAGTCTGTTGTGACTGGTCTACTCTGCTCTGATTGGTCAGATGGCCCAGTCTGTTGGGATTGGTCTGTTCTGCTCTGATTGGTCAGATGGCCCAGTCTGTTGTGATTGGTCTACTCTGCTCTGATTGGTCAGATGGCCCAGTCTGTTGGGATTGGTGATTGGTCTACTCTGCTCTGATGGGTCAGATGGCCCAGTCTGTTGTGACTGGTCTACTCTGCTCTGATTGGTCAGATGGCCCAGTCTGTTGGGATTGGTCTGTTCTGCTCTGATTGGTCAGATGGCCCAGTCTGTTGTGATTGGTCTACTCTGCTCTGATTGGTCAGATGGCCCAGTCTGTTGGGATTGGTCTGTTCTGCTCTGATTGGTCAGATGGCCCAGTCTGTTGTGACTGGTCTACTCTGCTCTGATTGGTCAGATGGCCCAGTCTGTTGTGACTGGTCTACTCTGCTCTGATTGGTCAGATGGCCCAGTCTGTTGTGACTGGTCTACTCTGCTCTGATTGGTCAGATGGCCCAGTCTGTTGTGACTGGTCTACTCTGCTCTGATTGGTCAGATGGCCCAGTCTGTTGGGATTGGTCTGTTCTGCTCTGATTGGTCAGATGGCCCAGTCTGTTGTGATTGGTCTACTCTGCTCTGATTGGTCAGATGGCCCAGTCTGTTGGGATTGGTCTGTTCTGCTCTGATTGGTCAGATGGCCCAGTCTGTTGTGATTGGTCTACTCTGCTCTGATTGGTCAGATGGCCCAGTCTGTTGGGATTGGTGATTGGTCTACTCTGCTCTGATGGGTCAGATGGCCCAGTCTGTTGTGACTGGTCTACTCTGCTCTGATTGGGTCAGATGGCCCAGTCTGTTGGGATTGGTCTGTTCTGCTCTGATTGGTCAGATGGCCCAGTCTGTTGTGATTGGTCTACTCTGCTCTGATTGGTCAGATGGCCCAGTCTGTTGGGATTGGTCTGTTCTGCTCTGATTGGTCAGATGGCCCAGTCTGTTGTGACTGGTCTACTCTGCTCTGATTGGTCAGATGGCCCAGTCTGTTGTGATTGGTCTACTCTGCTCTGATTGGTCAGATGGCCCAGTCTGTTGGGATTGGTCTGTTCTGCTCTGATTGGTCAGATGGCCCAGTCTGTTGGCATTGGTCTACTCTGCTCTGATTGGTCAGATGGCCCAGTCTGTTGTGATTGGTCTGTTCTGCTCTGATTGGTCAGATGGCCCAGTCTGTTGTGATTGGTCTACTCTGCTCTGATTGGTCAGATGGCCCAGTCTGTTGGGATTGGTGATTGGTCTACTCTGCTCTGATGGGTCAGATGGCCCAGTCTGTTGTGACTGGTCTACTCTGCTCTGATTGGTCAGATGGCCCAGTCTGTTGGGATTGGTGATTGGTCTACTCTGCTCTGATTGGTCAGATGGCTCAGTCTGTTGTGATTGGTCTACCACTTACAGCGCGTGTCAGAAATGAAACACTCATTATCATATCTGAATCTCAGCTCTTGACACACAGTGATACGAACAGTAACGATGGCGTGGGTTTTACCGTATCAATCTCATTAAAGTGGATTTGCTTTGGCAGCAGAAAACAGCGTCTTCTCCACATGAGCAACACCAACCAAACTCTTCAGTCTCAGATACAACTACAGCGATTGAGGGCGGGGCAAAGCAGACGCTGTTCACCGGCAGCCAATGAAAACCATAGGCTGGTATTATGCAAATTAGTTACAAACATATGTAGGTTTGAGCAGGAAGTGAGACTGGAATTACTGACGACTCATTTCAGGCAGATCAGAATGACTTTCTTTTGGGAGACAATCACTGCGTCCGAAATCGCGTAGTGTCTGAGTAGGTACTACATTAGAAATTGAATTTACTCTGCGACCGTTAATAAAGTATGTTCTATATTATGAATGAAATTCAGACGTACTACATCTGCCATGTTGTTACTGTCACGTGACCTAACAGCGTCAGTTGCGTTGCTTCATTTCCATTTATAAATTCTCTCCCGTGGCCTCATGGGATAGTAAAGTGTCCATCAGATGCACACTTCAGAATCTCACCGGAAGACGTAGGACATCCGGGGACTTTACGCCTACTGCTTTTCAAATACTATGCATTCGGATACACTACTCTGTTGACGTACTGTTTTTTGCATACTATATAATAGGGAAGTATTTGATTTCGGCCACATCGTTTAACTATTTATCTGCACTTTGACCTTTTACATTCACAAACAGCTCTATTACACACTGCATGAAAGGAAATACGTGCACTTCAAAGCATAGCTGCAAAGAAAGTAAAACTACAGAATAAAAAAATAAGATCTCTCATACTCAGGCGGGGGCATCTTGGCAGGGTCCACATCTTTGAGGAAGTCACTGTTGAGAGCTTGTTCTGCAGTGCAGCGTTTGCTCGGGTCCAACGCTAGCATATGGTCAAACAGATCCAGGGCCATCAGAGGAATACTGAAACAAGAAATGAACAGTCACTGCAAAGATAACACTGACATTGAGGTTTACTGCAGTTCAAAAAAATACATTGTTCTCTACCTTTCTAATGCTGCCTTCAAATCATATCGCAAAAATCATTTTCATAAATTAAGTGCACATGAAAGCCACCACAATGGTGTTATTACCAGTGGGAGTTTCTACATTGCAAATTGGAAGAATCAGGTTAGAAGCAAATAAGTGTTATGGAGACACTGATGACGGCATTTAGCTGGTTTATGAGGCGACAGGCTTGTGTGACAAAGTTACTTTTCCTTTGATTCTCAGTGGCAGATTCTCATGAGACTGATAAAACAGATAAAGCATCAATTACACGCATGCTGCTAATCCTCATTTTATTGCATTAGCACTAAAAAGCTTCCTGTCTTAATCAGCAAGTGGGAAAAGACATTTTTCTTGGGTAAAAACTTCCCAGGAGAACTTGAAGGCATCATAAGAGTCAAATAAAACAAACGCATATCCATATACACTGCCGTTCAAACGGTTTTGGTCGGGAAGATTTTTAATGTTTTTGAGTCTCTTCTGCTCACCAAGGCTGCATTTATTTGATTAAAAATACAAAAAAAAAAACCAGTAATATTGTGAAATATTAAAAATGTAAAATTTTCTATTTGAATACATTTTAAAATGTAATTTATTCCTGTTATTTTCAGCATCATTACTCCAGTCTTCAGTGTCACATGATCCTTCAGAAATCATTCTCATATGAGGATTTGATGCTCAACAAACATTTATGATTATTATCAGTGTTGAAAACAGTCATTGTTTTAGGATTCTTTGATGAATAGAAAGTTCAAAAGAACAGTATTTATCTGAAATAGAAAGCTTTTGCAACATTATACTATCGTTCAAAAGTTTTGGGTCAGTAAGAATTTATTTATTTATTTATTTATTTAATTTGGGAAAGAACTTAAAGAAATGAATACATTTATTCAGCAAAGACGCATTAAATTGATCAAAAGTGACAGTGAAGACATTTATAATGATACAAAAGATTCTATTTCAAATAAATGCTGTTGTTTTGAACTTTATATTCATCAAAGAATCCTGAATTTTTTTTTGATAATAATCATAAATGTTTGTTGAGCATCAAATCCTCATATGAGAATGATTTCTGAAGGATCATGTGACACTGAAGACTGGAGTAATGATGATAAATTCAGCTTTGATCACAGGAATAAATTACACTTTACTATATATTCACATAGAGAACAGCTGATTTACACTGGAGTAATATTTCACTGTTTTTACTGTATTTATGATCAAATTAATGCAGCCTTGGTGAGCATAAGAGACTTCTTCTAAAAACAGCAGTGTACATCATATATTCATTTACCCAATGTAGTCATGAGCTAACAGGCTAAACTGGTTTCATTCATTTCTGATTACTCACAAAGCGAACTCTTCCCTTAGCCTCCGCCGGTACTGTTTCTTTGGTTTCATGGTGTTGAAGTAGGGCAGCTTGATCACGTCTGGCCACACGGCGGGGCAAGGGCTGCCACAGATTCGACTGGATGGGACACAGTTATATAGGTTAGCGAATCTCAGACCATTCAGTCTGGATCTCCAAACAAACAGGGACGGTTTTTACATTTTGATTATGTTGTTACCTTATGAGCTCTAGCTGTGCGAGCTCCTGGTTGGCCTGAAAGATGGGCTTCTTTGTGAAAAGCTCTCCCAGAATGCACCTGTGAGACATGAAAGGTTTAAGATGAAAGGTGAAAAAAAATGGAGTGATTATACTATAAACAGTAGGGCTGCATGATAATGGACAAACTAATTTATAAACATTTCAGTTTTTGTTTGAGTGTAATTATTATATTTGAAAATAAATAGAGCCCAAACTATTATATCAACTGCTATAAATTGCAACCTCTAATATTACAGTAATGTGCCAAATGAGAGGGTTCACTGTATAGTTTACAGGTATCGTTCTGAATAATCGGCTATCGAATCAGCGGAGAATTCGGTGCATCTCCACTTAAAATTATTTACATTTGAATTCAGTTTTATATTAATGATTTCTAGACATGAAAGTCATTTAGTTAATCTACACTTCAGTTTGCATAGGGCCAATTCCCAATGTTTATGACAATACAGTATAAAATAATAATTTAGATTTTTACTGTGATTATTATAAAATTAGATCAACAAAAGAAATATTGTAATATTATAACGGTTATACTGCAAAATACTGTAAAATTACAATTAAAATGAATATTTATGCCTTATGTTTTTATTTTCAAAGGTTAAACATCAGGCTTTTATTCTGATGGGACAGTTTCAGAGTGAATCTCACTAAGTGCAAAGAGCGTTAAATGCCTTTTAAGTGAAAATAGCAATATTTTCTTTCCACTAGTGTTAATTTAGTTACCGAAAATATGATACATTTTTCATTGACCTTTTTTTCCATGACTAAGACGAGACAAAGACGAGATGACACAAACGTCCTTAAACGATAATCGTTGACGAAAAAAGACAAGACTAAAACGTAGTTACAAAAATAAAAACTTGACCTCGTTCATGCTTGCGGTTGCCAGATTTTAATCATTTAAATCCCCCAATCAGAGCCTTTCTGTTAAAAGAACATGTATTCTATCCAGTGTTTTACTCAAACTGTGCAATCTGGCAACCGCGAGCTCTCTCTCTCTCTCCATTTGAGATTTCCTGCTTAGATTAAAGTGTCATTCAGTCGGTCTGTGTTCTGTCACGAGCCGCTTGTGCGAGTAAATCAAACCTTCTCAGTGATGAACTGTAATAAATCCAAGCATTGGATCTCTCGACTATTTGCAATTGTGTTTGCTGAATAAGTCGTTGTGATTATAATTGAGCAAAATAATCAAGATTATCAATGCAGCATGATGAAAACTAGACTAAAATGCAAGACATTTAGGTGACTAAAACGTGACTAAACAAACAGGACAAGGCTGACTAAATATGATAACTAAAAAGCACATCTGACACAGGACTAAGACTGAGACTAAAAATAGCTGGCAAAATTAACACTACTAAACACCAAGTGTAAATAGTTGTTAGATGTGGCAGATACCCTTTGCGCCTCAGTGTACTGTAGTATATTATAAAACAGTATGCAATAACATTCAATGTATACCATTACAGTTGTAAGAAAAAGGATGTGAACCGCTTGCAGAATCTGTGAAAATGTGAATAATTTTAACAAAACAAGAGATCATACAAAAGAATAAGATATAAATAAGATATTTTACATAAAAAAAAAAAAAAAATAGCTGAATTTATTAAAATGACCCGTTCAAGTTTATGAACCATTGATTCTCAATACTGTGTGTCGTTCCCTGATGATCCACGGCTGTGTGTGTGTGTGTGTGTGTGTGTGTGTGTGTGTGTGTCGTTCCCTGATGATCCACGGCTGTGTGTGTGTGTGTTTTCTAATGGTTGTTCTTGAGTCCACTGTTTGTCCTGAGCAGTTAAACTGCCCAACGTTCATCAGATAAATCCTCCAGGTCCTGCACATTCTTCAGTTTTCCAGCATTTTTTGCATATTTGAACCTTTTCCAGCAGTGACTGTATGATTCTGAGATCTGAGGACGATTGAGGGACTCAAACAAGGTTAAAACATTCACTGATGCTCCAGAAGGAAACACGGCACATTAAGAGCCGGGGGTGAACACTTTTGAACAGGATGATAATGTCCAATTTTTTCTTATTTTGTTTAAATATCATTTTTTTTTTCCATTTAGTACTGCCCTACGGAAGCAACAGAAGACACTTACATGTTTCCCGGAAGACAAATTAAGTGCAATTTACCTCGATCTTCAAAATCAATACGTTTTCACCCCCGGCTCTTAATGCGCCGTGTTTCCTTCTGGAGCATCAGGGAATGTTTGAACCTTGTTTGAGTCCCTCAATCGTCCTCAGATCTCAGAATCATACAGTCACTGCTGGAAAGGGTTCAAATATGCAAAAAATGCTGGAAAACTGAAGAATGTGCAGGAGCTGGAGGATTTTTCTGATGAACGTTGGGCAGTTTAACTGCTCAGGACAAACAGTGGACTCAAGAACAACCATTAGAAAACACACACACACAGCCGTGGATCATCAGGGAACGACACACACACACACACACACACACACACAGCCGTGGATCATCAGGGAACGACACACACACACACACACACACACACACACACACACAGCCGTGGATCATCCAGGGAACGACACACAGTATTAAGAATCAATGGATCATACACTTTTGAACGGGTCATTTTAGTAAATTCAGCTATTTTTTTTGTCTTGTGGACTATATGTGAATATCTAATGTAAAATATCTTATTCAGGACAGTACTAAATAAAAAAAAAAAACATGTATTTTGTATGATCTCTCTTATTTAGTTAAAATTATTCACATTTTCACAGATTCTACAAGTGGTTCACATACTTTTTCTTGCAACTGTATATTTATTAAAATCATAAATGGATGCTGCTTTATTAAGACATTACTTGTCCCCGTCCCTAAAGCCATTCCCTACAAGCTAAACACTTTGTACCCACTATTAACCCGTTAGGCACTTTATTTCTTCTTTTTGAATAATTTCTCTGCACTTGGTGTAAATAAACAAACACTCCGTTATTTCATTAAAATCACTGTCTGAGAGATTTGATAACTGCACAAAGCCATAGTGTGATATAGATTTTAATATGATATATATCGTGCAGCCCTAACTGATAGAAAGGCATTTTTGAACTGGTGCCCTACCCGCAGCTCCACACGTCGATGGCGGGCGTGTACCTCTCTTCTCCTAGCAGCAGCTCGGGTGGGCGGTACCACAGAGTGATCACCTTATTGGTGTATGGTCGACTGGAGAACGACAAGACAAGTCAGAGTCTGCTCTACTCAGTTTACACAACTCATAACTGCTCGCTGAGTCAAGTCAGGATGATACATACCTCTCTTCAGAGTTGTACAGACGTGCCAATCCAAAATCTGCCAGCTTGATCTGACCCCTGCAGGACAGCACAAATTTACACAGAAATCAGATATAATATGAAGTTACAGTGAAAGTTTGTTCACAATGATTTGGACTAATGGTGGTACATTTCCTCATTCAAATTTATACCATACTTTAGTTCTCTTTAAAAGAAGCTAAAGCACTTTTAAATGGACCAAAAAGTGAAAAAGAACCCACTCAACCCATGTCAGGCAAAATCAGCGCTCCCACTCTTTTTCAGCGATCAATTTCCAGGGCATTTTCAATTTTACTACGACGGGAATAAAAGACAAGGATCATGCCAAATATTGCTCTTTAAGTCTTTTAAAGGCGTACAGTTTATCGCCATAATCTCGCTGTTCTGACTTTTTCCCTCGCAATTGCGAGTTTACAAAATTGTGATATAAACTCGCAAATTTGAAAAGTCAGTCTTTTTCCCTCAGAATTGGACTTTATAACTTGCAGTTGCGAGTTTGTGTGATTAGGTAGCTGCTTACCAGTTAACGTCATCATAAATATTGAAAGTTTATCATAACGTTTCTTTAACAGATGCTTACCTTAATAGGGGTGGGCACTTCAGGGTTAGTGACATCACTAACCCTGAAATTTACATAAACCCCGCCCCCGGGAACACACAACAAAGGGGGTGAGGCCATGTTGAGAATTTATAGATTATCATGACAGAATATGCTAATCAATGACTTGAAGATAGTTAACTCATAAATTCATCAACTAACCCTTCAGAAACGTCCTGTCTCATTCTACATGTTGTCACTTCTTCTTGAGTCTCTCCATCATTGTCCGACTCCGGTTTGAACATAAAAGGCTGAACAGTTTCTGACATTTTCAGTGTGTGTGAGTGTGAGGTAATCGCAGCTGCTAACATGAGCTCTTGAAGCTCCGCCCTCTTCTTGAAAAGGGGCGGGTAGCAGCAGCTCATTTGCATTTAAAGGGACACAAAAACGGCATGTTTTGCTCACCCTCAAAAAGTGACAATTTTAACATGCTATAAAAAATTATCTGTGGGGTATTGAGAGCTGAAACTTCACATACACACTCTGGGGACATCAGAGACTTATTTTACATCTTGTAAAAAGGGGCAATCAACCACCCCTTTAATATAAATGACAGAGAGCAGGAAAATGAGACAGCTGTTGCTTTAAGCGCTGCCCGGGTTTCTCTATGGCTCTGGGTCCATTATACTGTAACACTTGCGTTTTCTTTCTCAGTTTACTTTCATTTAAGACATAAATGACTGTATTTACGAGGATACTTACAAAGATGGGCATTTTGACATACGTATGTATATATAACCGTTCAAGGCCAATAAAGAGGCCGTTCAAAACTCAGCGCTCTGTAAGAAGCGGCTGTGTCTGCGTCTCTCAGACAACAGTCAGAAACGGTCTCTCGCGCAAATGGAGAAATGAGTCGTCTTTCGCTGCTGACTGCCTTTGTTTTATTTTTGATCGAAAACGGCAAGTTTGCACCCCTGGAAAAAGTTCCCGATGCAGATTTCACTTGTGTTCAACTTGGTTACGGTTACGGATTTTCAGAGTCGACTTCTGACTCCCACCTTAGAAGTCGATGGAATCGACTCCATTTACTTTACATTCATATCTGAGGGTGTCTGAGACCCTGAAACCCAACCAAGTATGAAACAATGTGAATGTCTTCTGCACTGACTTGTTATTGAGCAAGATGTTGGAGCACTTGATGTCCCTGTGCAGGAAGTTCTTCTTGTGGCAGTAATCCAGTCCTTCCAGCAGCTGCCTCATGAAAGACTTGATGTGGCTCTCGTTGAAGTGCACGAGGCCCGACTCCAGAAGGCCCATCAGGTCGTGGTCCATGTACTCAAACACCAGGTAAAACGCCCCTGCGAGAGGAAAACACATTCATTACGCCAATAGTACGAGGAAAAGAGCCAGCTTCGTCGATAAAGGACGGGTAATTTCCAGTGCGATACCTTTGTCGTTCTTGAAGTCTAAGGCGTCTTCTTTGTCAGTGACTATCTCCTTCATGTTGATGATGCTCTTGTGGTTGAGCTGCCGCAAGATCTTGATCTCCCTGATGGCCGTGATGGGGAAACCCTCCTTCTCGTTGTCCAAACGGACCTTCTTTAGTGCCACCAACTCAGCTGAACAAGACCAGAAAGATGCATTAGCTACACGACGTGATTAACGGTCTCTGACTGCGTTAGCATACAAATCCATTAAGGTCACAGTGAACTTGAGCACAGAGAACGAAGACTACTATTCTACTGTCATGGCATGTATAGACTAGGCCTGCACAATATTGGAAAAAAAACTGACATTGCGATATTTTCTGCAATATATTGTGATGTAAAAAAAATGCAGGAATTTTCACCAGATGACTTAAATAGCTATATTTGTACATAATGAATCATTCTAGAGTGATGGGTTGATTTTGTTGTGGAGTGCATCTGCACAGAAGAAAAAAAAAACCCCTGAAAAATAAAAAAAATTAAACTCTGAAAGAAAGTGTTACTTTCCATTTTATTAAATGGCAAAATCCTTTTAGGGCTAAAGCATATAGTCTATAGTCTTTCTACTTTAAAATTTCATTAATTCAAAGAATTCTATAAGACCTTTTTTAAGACCTGCACAAATAAAATGAATACCATATGATCGGGGTAGTGCAATGTCTAGGATTAAACCATAAAATCACTGTAAAAAAAACACTTTACAGTTCAAGTTCAAATACAGGTTGACAAAAACGGTTTTCTAAAATGATAAACCTCACATTTCAGCCTTTAAACCATTTTTAATAAAAGGGATGAGTCAAAAATTATAAATTATTTTAACATATATACATTTTTTAATTATAGATCTGCAAAAATATAGCGGTTATCCCGGTCTGTCAACAAAGCAGTGTTGTGCTTATAAACACGATTTTATTAGGCATTATACGGAGGTAAAACGAAAAGAAAATGCCATCACCGTCCCCAAATTTAAGACCTTTTGAAATTATAATTAAGACTTTTTTTATACCATTCAAGATATTAAGACTTTGTATGGCCTTAAATTTGATACACTAAATCGAAGACTTTGTAAGGACCTGCGGGGTTCATTTTTGTGAAATTTACTAGCAACTTATAGTGAAAATTGTTTCCAAGAAAATATATTTCCACTGTTTTTGACCAAAATTCAATGAGACTAAAAATAATAATTATGGTTTTATTGTGATTTATTAAAAATACAAATATTTAACAAAATAAGAAAATATATTGTAATAACACTATTGCACTGTAAAAATAAATAAATGAATTTTATTTTACTGTAAAATTACAATACTAATATTTACATCTTAATTTCTTCATTGCCAAACAGTAACCCATCAAGCTTTTATTTTAATGCGTTCCCAGAAAATAAAACATATGCACTGCCAGTTTCAGAGTGAAGCGCGGTGTTCATTTACATGCGTGCAGCCCATGATATCAGGAGTGTCAAAAATTAAATACATAAAAATAAGTTGGAGCCTGCATGATCTGACAATCGCAACATCTATTTTATTTCGAAGCATCATGCAGCTCTCATACAGACGTTTGAGAACATCCTTACCCGTGTCTTTGTCCTTGGCTTTGTACACCTGCCCATAAGTGCCTTCTCCAGTGATCCCAATGATTTCAAACTTGTCGACACACCGCTTCCCCCAGTCGATCTCAGTTTCCTTGATCTCTCCAAAGCGCGGACCACAAATTCTGCGATATAACCAGAGAGGTAGATTTTTGCATTTGCTAAAGAGAAAACGTGAATGTGATGTTGTAGAAGAGATCGTTTGATAACATACTTTGGTCTCTTCCGTGGGATGGGCGTCTTTTTATCATCAGGCGGGCTGTGGGGTGAACCGGGGGTGACACCCGGGAGCTCTGGAGGAAGAGGAAGGTCCGAGAGGAGCTGACGGGCTTTCCTTTCCGGTTTGTAGTTTTTCTTCCCTGTGGTCGCTGAAGAGTCTTTCAAGCTACTGACATTAAAGATGCCATCAGAGAAACATCAAATATAATGCACAATACAACAAAGTGTGGACCTTAGGGCTGGGCAATATATCACTATATTTTTTATATCGTTGTATGTAAATATATCTGCATAGCACAGAATAACTTAAAGTTATCGACACTTTAGAACGATAAAGAAACAGGCATGAATGAGAAAATAAAGAGCGTGATGCTCATGTTAAAAATAGTTAAGCCAATAAGTAAGGATGCACGATATATCAGCCCCCATATCGGTATTGGCCAAAATGTTCATATCAGTGCATCCCTACCAATAAGCCAAGAAAAAAAAAAAAGGTCAAGCAACAAGAGACAAATTTATACAATTTATATTTAGTTCATACAGTGAAGATTCATGCAAGTGTTTTATTTTTACATTTGATTATTCAATTTCTGTAGTATTTCTTGCTACTTGAAATAATCCTACCTGAAAAAAAAAAAAACATTTAATTTGTATATTTGATCTATTGTTTGATTGTTTGATTTTTAACGCCATGCCAGCTTCTGTGGCTATTTTCATGGTGAGAAAATGTATGGTAAACTATATCAGGTTTAATCTATTTTTATAAACCCATTTTGGTGTACCATTGTTAATTTCTTCCAAAGTGTTAACTGAATAAAAAAGGTTCTCACGGGGTTCAACCCAGCACAGTCTAAACAAAAATGCTTTAGGGATAAAGGATTGACAAAGAGAACATATTGGTGGATCTCCTCCTAACATTAAAAATGTGTCATCCTATAATAGGCTAATCAGCCTTCTTTATGTAGTATTTGTCCTATTTGTTTGTAATTTGCTTCTTTGTTCTTATTTTTGATAACAATAACTACATTGTTACAGTGAAATAAATTTCATATTAAAATGAAATAATATCGCCCACCCCTAGTGGAACTCATTACAAAGTAATGAGCAAAATAATCATACTTTTTGTCGGTCTTCAAAGATGAATTTAGAAAACAAACCTGTCGCTTCCATCCATGTGATCCAGGTTGTTGGATGCCGGTGGAAGGGAGGCTACAGCCGGAGCAGCTGCTTTCTCTCGCTCCTTCTCTTTAACCTGCATGGGCTGTCCTCCTTTCTTTTTGTCCTCCTTTCCTTTGGCGTCTCTGCTGGACTGGGAGGCGTCCGAGCTCCTCTTGTTGGGTCGATCCACAGGAGACTGTGGTTGGCTGGACACTGGAGTTCTGGGGCCCTTCTCGGACACAGGCGGCGGTGAGGGAGGTCTGGTCTTCTTGGTGGCGTGGTTGGTGACAGGGCTGGGCTGAGGCGCGATGGAGGAGGATGAGGAGCCCTTGGTCGGGGTGGAGGCGTTGCTGGAGTTTTTGACGCGGGCGGCTTCAGCGGCTTTAGCTTTCTTCTGCTTGCTGAGCTCGGCGGCCAGGCTGCTCTTCAGGGTCAGTGTGCTGGGCGAGAGGCTGGAGGGTCGGCTGCGGGACCGCGAGTGGCGGTGGCGGCTGCGCGAGCGAGAATGGCGCGTGGACTGGTACGGGCTCCTGCTGCGGGACTTCCCCGTCCGCCTGAGAGCAACAGCAGAATGAGTTCATGCAAATTCTCTTCCTTCCTTAAATAGTTAGTTCACTCAAGAATGATATTTCTGTCATGATTTACTCGTTCCAAACGCATAAAAGCATAATAAATTAAGATTAACTGAAAATAAGTCCAGGTAACCAAAACTTAGATCCAAAAAATGTGCCGTAAAATAGAATAGAGCGGTTTATTCCAAGTCTTGTAAAGAGATATGATCACTTGATATAGAAACAGATTTCATTTATTAATAATAATAATAATAATAATAATAATAATGTGTTACATTTATATAGCGCTTTTCTGGGTACTCAAAGCGCTTTAAATATAGAAGGGGGGAATCTCCTCAACCACCACCAATGTGCAGCACCACCTGGATGATGCGACGGCAGCCATATTGCACCAGAACGCCCACCACACACCAGCTGATTGGTGGAGAGGAGTGATGAAGCCAATCGTATATGAGGATGATTAGGAGGCCATGACGGACAGAGGCCAATGGGCAAATTTGGCCAGGATGCCGGGGTTACACCACTACTCTTTTTCCGAAGGACATCCTGGAATTTTTAATGACCACAGAGAGTCAGGACCTCAGTTTAACGTCTCATCCGAAGGACGATGCTTGTTACAGTACAGTGTCCCCATCACTATACTGGAGCGTTAGGACCCACACAGGGTGAGCGCCCCCTGCTGGCCTCACTAACACCTCTACCAGCAGCAACCTAGTTTTCCCAGGAGGTCTCCCATCCAGGTACTGACCAGGCTCAGCCATGCTTAGCTTCAGTGGGAAACCAGTCTTGGGCTACAGGACTGACGATCGACACGAATACAAGAGTCGGAAGCTGACAGACACACAAGCTTCATGTTTACCACATCATTCGCTCTATTTATGAGTGTTTATATGTGTATAAAGACTTAAATTAAATCTGTTCATTATATAAAGCAATCTTATTGCTTCACAAGACTTGTATTTAACTGCTTGATTCATATGCAGGGCTCCAGACTAACATTTGAGAGCAGTGGCGGCAGCACCTGATTTGGTGGTGCTGGAGGAAAATTTATCATAAAGTTAATTTAATAATAAAATTACTATTGTTTTGTTAATAAGTGCAGTTACTAATAATATTACATGTTTGTTTATTGGAAATTGAACAGTGAGGCACTGAGCTTGAATTGATATGCAGATAAAACTTTTATTAACAGTAATGTGCAAAAACCTAATTTTTATAGGGAAAATTTAAATATTCTGCTTTTATTAAATGTACCATTGTTCTTCTATAGTCTCACACTGAACTGAGCGACAGCTTCAGTGATTATAAAAGCAGCTCTTTACTTGTTTTCTGTGTAATTCAGTCACAAGTTGAAGAAAATGTTTTGTTTTTCATGAGACTTTGTGACTTCCTACTTTTTTACATACATTAGGAAACAGGAGTGGAAATGGCTAATAAGTCAGTAAGTGCTCCTCTGCCGCCATCTACTGGTTATAGTGGTCATTTCATGTCTTTTTAAAATAAGTGTTTGTTTGCCACAAAGTGTTAGTTGTCCTACACCTTTAAACTCTCAGATTTCTTCCACAATACCATGTGGCGTCGCTACAGTAAATCATGTGGGGTCGCTACAGTAAATCATGTGGGGTCGCTACAGTAAATCATGTGGCGTCGCTACAGTAAATCATGTGGGGTCGCTACAGTAAATCATGTGGGGTCGCTACAGTAAATCATGTGGGGTCGCTACAGTAAATCATGTGGCGTCGCTACAGTAAATCATGTGGGGTCGCTACAGTAAATCATGTGGGGTCGCTACAGTAAATCATGTGGGGTCGCTACAGTAAATCATGTGGCGTCGCTACAGTAAATCATGTGGCGTCGCTACAGTAAATCATGTGGCGTCGCTACAGTAAATCATGTGGGGTCGCTACAGTAAATCATGTGGGGTCGCTACAGTAAATCATGTGGGGTCGCTACAGTAAATCATGTGGCGTCGCTACAGTAAATCATGTGGCGTCGCTACAGTAAATCATGTGGGGTCGCTACAGTAAATCATGTGGCGTCGCTACAGTAAATCATGTGGCGTCGCTACAGTAAATCATGTGGCGTCGCTACAGTAAATCATGTGGCGTCGCTACAGTAAATCATGTGGGGTCGCTACAGTAAATCATGTGGCGTCGCTACAGTAAATCATGTGGCGTCGCTACAGTAAATCATGTGGGGTCGCTACAGTAAATCATGTGGGGTCGCTACAGTAAATCATGTGGCGTCGCTACAGTAAATCATGTGGCGTCGCTACAGTAAATCATGTGGCGTCGCTACAGTAAATCATGTGGCGTCGCTACAGTAAATCATGTGGCGTCGCTACAGTAAATCATGTGGCGTCGCTACAGTAAATCATGTGGGGTCGCTACAGTAAATCATGTGGGGTCGCTACAGTAAATCATGTGGCGATACTACAGTAAATCATGTGGCGTCGCTACAGTAAATCATGTGGCGTCGCTACAGTAAATCATGTGGGGTCACTACAGTAAATCATGTGGGGTCGCTACAGTAAATCATGTGGCGATACTACAGTAAATCATGTGGCGTCACTACAGTAAATCATGGTGAATGTTGGTGATTTATGACTGAAACCCCTGATCTTCGCTCATGGCTCAATGTTTCTCCTGGTCTCCACGTCAGCTCTGTTTGATCTGATATCTGTGGTTTATTCTGTGCCGAACGCCTCCACTAGATCTCACAGTAGTGATGTTATTAATTCTGTGGTGAATTCAAACTCTTTCTCACTGGATCTCCAGCTCTGTGTAGTGACGGTGGGGCGTGATCGAGATTGGCCCGTGTGTGAGCTCGCGCTGTGCTGTCTATTATTGATCCGAGCTGAGAAATGGTCTGAGCATCCCAGCTCAAACGAGTAGTGCGGTTCCGTTACGCTTTCGTTTGCCGTTTGATGTTTCTGATGCAACAGAAATGGCAGCTCTGATAAGTTGGGCACCAGTGAGACCTCTAACAAAATTCAGTCGCACCAGCAGGAAAAGAGGTCACAAAATGCAACCATTTGGTCGCAGTCTGGAGCCCTGATATGGATTCATTTTATGACATTTTTGGATATTTTCAGTTCAATGGACCGAGGTTTCATTTAAAATCTTAATTTGTGTTGAGAAGATTAAGCAAAGTCTCTGGAATGTAAATTGTGACATAGTTGTGACATAATTGTGACTAGTTGGAATCCCTTTCAGAATCATTTTTCCAGCTAATGAAAGACAAGCCAGCACAACGGTTTACTGTTTTTACTGTATTACTGTAAAAGACATTACAACATAACAGACCACGAACTTTTGAACACTAGCATACGTGTAAACTTCAATAGAATTACCATTTTTGGTTTGGCTATTCAATCAACTTAAAGAGTCAATAATAAAAAACAAGTAACAAATACATATGCATTGCTAAAATCATTGTTTTTCCTCCCACCAATCGCTCAACATGGAAAACATTAGGCATTTATCGAATGTTTTTAGTTCAAAGCAATATTCAAATACAGATATCGCATAAACTTTGGTTTCCTGTACTTGTTATGAAACCACTTAAGGCTTTTTTAGAATGCATTTAAGCATTTTAAGAGACTTTAAGGAAAGATGGAACTGAATGCAAAAACTAAATAACATGGCTGGTTGTATAAAACTTCACCAAACTGGCCTTTGCAAAAGGAACCACAAAAACCAGAAAAGCTTTTTATGCTGAAACAATTTACACAAAAGCGGCCAATGGGAGATAATCTACATGTATGAAGTTTATGAACACTTTCTCCGCTATTTGGTCGTCTGACAGCAATGCGGATGAAGCCACATTACGACTGGATCAGCCAATAAAATGCAGTCATCCCACTTAATTTGCTTCTCAAAATGAGATTATACTTATCTGGTTTATATTACAACCAGCATTATGCCTAACATAACAACTGACTGAGTCTTTTATAAAACTCAGAGTTTTTAAACACATCGGGTGGAAAGCAAATGCCATACGTAGCACAGTCTGAGGCTTCAACCTCCAGCGCTGCTTAAGCCCAGGGGCCGCTCGCCGCCACGTGTGTGTGTGTGTGTGTGTGTGTGACTCAGTCTTGATAGCATGTGGAAAGAGTCAACAGTAGGTGGGAAGACTGTTTTAAGGTTAAACAAATCAACCCAAAATGTCTTCTACACTTCTGTGATAACTAACTATAAAGTAGAGGAAGAAAGGTTGAGCTGAATGAGTATTAATTTCAATTAAAAGTTGGAAATAATTGTGGACTAGAAATATACCTTTTATAGGTATATACAAAAACTAGGCAAATAAACTATAGTTTCATATCCTTGTAGAATTGATTTTGTATCTGACAGAGAAAAGCAACAATTAAAAGCATAATTACATCCTTCTCACAGTTTCAGGTGATTTTTTTAACACATTAAAAGTCAATATATTCCTGCATATAACTAGTTTCTGCCAAAATAACATTTGTACTACAGTTTATTAGCCTACTACTGTAAAAACAATAGATATTTGTTAAACAGTGCAAGTATCTTTCCTTTATTTTAATTTATTAACGGCATAAATTATGGTATGTATTTGTAAGGGCTGTTATGTAAACCCTCATTTAAACAGAATTAGATCGACGTCCTAGAAAACCAAAAAGAAATGCAACTTGCGCAATTTTTTGGAAGTGATATGAAGTTTTACAAGATCACTTTCACGATTGTTTCAAAGGACCAAATTAAAACTGCAATAATGGTGCATTCAAGTCACATCAGAAAGATCATATTTATGAGTTGACCGCACATGAACATCACAAAGACAAGATTACAAGTGGAAACCTCTGGATTTTATGTGAGCCCTGAGTTTTTGATTTGGAGAAAATATGGTGGATGCAGCGCCTATAGTGATGGTAAAAATGTGTTAAAATTAATTACCTTTTCTACATTCACAATAAACCTAGCTAAGCTGTAAGTACAAAACACAACAGTATTACAATAGAATATTTAACTATTTAGTTTACAGAGTCTTCATAAATTGAATAAAGGATAAACACACCCAATGAGTGTTCTTTATTCATCATTTTACAGTTATAAAAACTTGCCGAACGCACCCGATGTCGCAATTACGATTTCCCAGAAAGACGTGAACACGCCATAATTCCAACTCACAAATTATATTCAGTGTGTAAGTGACTTATTTGAAGTTTTTTTGTATTTAGAATAAACAATACTAAGGCTAATTTATATATCTTGGTTGAAAAAGATGTGCATTGTACAAAATGCTAGGCTATATTTATTAAAAACTATTCTTTGGTTTCATATGTGTTTTGATAAAACATTCATACTGGTGTTCTTCGGTAATTTATGACCAAAAATGTTTGAACACACCAAAAAAAAATGATTCAAAAAGGTTAAATGGTCCTGAAAAAAAAAAAGTCCCATGTATTGTTCGCGGTCAAAAATGAGTGCATTGGAAATAAATGGGAGGCGAATTTCATCTAGTGGAAGTGTTTAGTACTCATTTTTTGAGATATCAACCTCAAATTTGGAAGACAACTTTAGATTTATGGCTTTGATTTTTTCACAGTTTTACAGTAAAACGTGTTTTTGAAAATATACATGCATATAAAAATTGAAAATAGTATGTTTATGCATTTTTCATAATAAAGGTAAAATTCTTTAACTTTTTTTTAAGTTCACTTTTTTAAACTTCAGCAATAATCTGCCATGTGTCTTCTTTGAAAAGAGATCAAACTTCAGTCTATGCTCCAAAGCATTCAAGATTTTGATGCTCAAAAAGTGAATAAATGGATTATAACTACAGCATAAATACAATTTAGTTCCATAAAATCTCCTAAAAATACAAAATATTAAATAAAAAACATTATCAAACTATATAGTACATTCATTCTTTTTATTGAAATAATTTTTTTTCTGTCATTTTTGACAGCCACATGAAGAGCACCACAGGGTTAAGTGACAAGCGTATCTCCATCAGGTTTTGTTTGTATCATTTTTTTGCTATTATTCAATTAAAGTATCTTTTCACACTATCAGTCAAATATTTTACTCTATAAAAGCTTGTTTCCACCAGAGAATAACAAAAAACGGTCAAAGATAACTGCAACGGTTTCTCACAATTCAGACTTTTTTTTCCTCGCAATTGCGAGTTATAAAGTCCAATTCTGTGGGGGGAAAAAACAACGGTTCTGAATTAAACTCGCAATTGTAAGAAAATGTCAGAATTATGAGATAAAAAGTCGCAATTGGATAGTTGACAAATTGGATAGTTGAAAAAAATACATAGCCTATGTAGTGTGAAGTCTGATGTTTGAGAAAATATAAGGGGTCACTAACTTTGTCAATTCTTTCACTGTTTTTTGAACATTTTTACTGAAACGTGTCCTATGGTGTGACATGGCAACAATTAAGAATATAGGAGTGTCGCAACAACAGAACTTAACACTTTATAGTGGCTCCAAAAAAGTTAAATATTTGAACAATTCTGAGACAAAATCTTACCATGTGCACATGTCATGGGCTTCAGTAACATGACCTTGAATGGGGTCCTTCAACTAATTAAAGGTGTCAGTGGAATTGCCCGATTTAAAATCAGGATATGGTGTCACACCAGAGGACATGTTTTTCAGTGACAAAATCATCAAGATCCTACGCTTTTAGAAATATATGGATGAAAAAAACGATTGCCATTTACTAAAATAGACACTTGTAAAATTATGCCTGAGGTATTCATTAACATTTGTATGCTTTTATTTTTAATTTGATAAAAGTTGTAATTTATTGAACCATGCTTGAGACAGTCACACCATAGGACAATTTTGAGATTTGGCTCAAAAATGTAAAAAAAAAAAAATTCTAATAAAGCAGTTTTTATATCAACAGGTCCATGTAAGACAAAGAAATGTTTAACAATTTACTGCATTTTAAATAAATATTTTTTTTTATCTAGTGTGACAGTGAAAATGCCATGTCACGTCAACAACACATGTATCATTTTTCTGCTATTATTCAATTAAAGTAACTTTTCACCCTGGCAGTCAAATATTTGAATATATAGAAGCTTGCTTCCACCACAGAATAAAAATTAAAACATAATTGCGACATTTTATCTCACAATTCTGACTTTTTTTCCCCTCGCGATTGCGAGTTATAAAGTCCAATTCTGAGGGGAAAAAACAAAATTCTCTTACAATGTGTATCTATATCTCACAGTTCTGAATTAAACTCGCATTTGTAAGAAAATGTCAGAATTGTGAGATAATCACAAAATTATCTGCTATTATTAAATTAAAAGTAACTTTTCACCCTAGCAGTCAAATATCTGAATCTATAGAAGCTTGTTTCCACCAACAGAATAAAACAAAAATGTAAAAGATAATTGTGACTTTTTTTCTCAAGTTATTGCAAGTTATACTAAAGTCCAATTCTGAGGGGGAAAAAGTCAGCACACAACATTTTCTTAATTTTTTTTTTTTTTAACAAAAAAAATTCCTCACAATTGTAAGAAAATATCAGAATTGTGAGATGGAAAAAAGTCGCAGATTACCTTTTTTTATTTTTTAGTGGCGGAAACAAGCTTCCATGATTCACTTCGACACATCGCTCTCAAGAGTCTCGATTCAAACAGATTCGATTCGGTTGTTCGAACCGACTCAAACGAACAGTTCGTTTATGAATCGAACATTGCAAGTTCTTGACGACCACATGCTGTACTCGTCCCAATAAAGTCCAATTACACAGCATTTACAAATCATGTGTAGTTACTAACCCTCGTGAAACTATTCCGCTCTCTTAGTACCCAGGATGTAAAACCCCAAATAATCGTGAGTTACTCGTTCTTACCTGACGTCCGGGCTGGGGCTCAGGGACTTCCTGTAGGGGCTCCTGGAGCGTCTGCGCTGGGCGAACGGGCTGCCGGTGATCTCGCCCTGCTCGTAGGGCCCGTAGCTCGGAGACCGGCGCCAGTACGGGCTGGACGGCGAGCGCTTCCTCTTACTACTCGAGTACGAACTCGGTGACTTCGAGACGTTGTAGGCACCGTACAGCTCTGAGTCCCGACCGTAGTAGGTCGAGCTAGGAGACAGCCTCCGGGGGCTCCTCCTGGAAATGAACGGGTAGTTTGTGTTCGGGGACTGGTATCCATAGGAATAAGACGTCCCGTAGGGACTTTCCGCTGCTTTAAAGCTCGGACTGCTCCTCCGGTAGGCCCGGAGCTCCTCCCGCTCGTCCCTGTACGCCTGTGGCGGTTCCCTATACGCAGAAGGGGGGTCCTTCTCGGATTTGGACTTGCTTTTGTGTCGCTTTGACTCCTTTTTGTCCGCTTGGGACGCGGCTGGAGGCTTCCTGCCGTTGCTGTCGTGGTTTCTCACGTCCTGCTCCCGGTTGGACCGATTCCTCTTCATCTCCTTCTCCTGCCGGCCTTTCTCCGCCGATGCCCCGGTTCCGTCTCTCCTCCGTGAGGAGGCGTTCTGCTCCCTCCCGCCGCCGTAGCTCGAATCCTGAAGCTCGGCTTCGCTCAGCCGCTCCACCGACAGCGTGTCGGTTCTGGGCGACGGGCTACCGGAGAAGCGCTCGGACTGCGAGCTCACATCGTCGTACTCCACCAAAGTCCGCGCATCTCCGTCATAAACCACCTCTTGCTGCTGCCACGACTGCTGCTGCTTCTCCCGGGCGTGCTTGTGCTTCTTTCTCCGGGAGGAGGACGACGAGGACCGGCCCTTCTCCCGGTGCCGCTCCCGGTGGCTCTTGCTCCGTCTCGCCTCGCGCTGGCTCCTTTGTGGCGGCGGGCTTCTCCCTCGGCCCTCGCGGGGAATGATCTCCGGGTTAGGCATTTAATATCCCACTTTTATCCACTCGTGTTTCAGTACAAACAAAGCAAAACATTTGAACCCCACTTTAAGCGCTAGTTAGCACCGCTAGCATCCGAGCGACCGTTATTATCCAGATCTCATCGAATCCATCGCATCTAAGCACCCCGACGCACATCAATCGGATAAATTGTCGAAAAGGCTCGGAGATGTCAAGTTATAATCCAGTTCCGCGCGTATGATGAAGAGCTTGTGTTAGCAGCCCGTGCTAACTTAGCAAACAACTGCCGTTAAATAAACCTCCATGGCTCGGGTAGCGCGGTCCTCCGAGTGACGGGTTAAAAACGTCTTGTTTTCTGCGCCTGGTGAGATTTCTGAAGGGAATATCCCATCGAAAATGTCAGCTAAATCCACACATACTTATGCGGGGCTGAAACTTCTTGTCGCCCTCTCACACCGACTCACTAACAAGGAAGTAGCCTGCATGCTAGGTCGGCGCGGAGTTCAGTTCGGCAGATTCCACACAATAGAGAAAAACAAAAATTCGGTTTAGCCTAAAGAGCTGCGCTCATGTATAATTTTTACCTAAAAAGAATCTCAATGAAAACATTAAATAAATCAGCTGGTGATGGGGCTAAATTAAGCTGTAATCATTCAATGTGCAAAAACAAAAGTCGCGAATCACACACGCTACTAGGCCTTTGCTCTCTGAGGCCTTCATTAACTAAATCTTGCAAACACGTGCCGCTAGCAGCAGAGGGCGCCACCACGTGCCTCCTTTTGCACACGTGAGGTTTTAAATCCATGCAACAGTTGAGATGAGTTTTAATTTTGCTTTATAATAATAGTCCAGTTGGTGGTGATTGATCTCGTATATACACTTGTATAGTTGCTCTTTGTGTTTTTGACCTTTGGTTGATCTGCTGGTGCATAAACGAGTAAATTAATGCTTAGTTACTAAAATTTGCTGATTAAATGCTTGTCAAAATATTGATAACTATCATCCACTTACTATGCGATAAAGTTTTTTTAATAAACAAAAAAAAGTTTTTCATATGTTTTGAGGCATAAGAAATTAATTTCAGTCGAAAGAAGTATTTTCAGTTTGTCAGGTTATGACTTATTAATAATAATGATTAAAATAATCTTAAAATAGCCATCACATAGGAGTAAACAATTGATATAAAAAGGCATGTAAGAGAAAATAACATTTATAAAGAAAACATACTTTTCAAAACAAGTAACAGACCATAATAAAAAAAGAAACAACTTTAGCGAGAGAGAGAAAAAAATGAGAAATAGAAATGATTTAGACAAATTACTCACCAGTTATACAAAATATACATTTTGTTTTTATTTTATTTATTTATTAAAATAAAACTGTTGTTTTATAACCATGTCATTTTACTAACAAATAAAAACTTACTTTAAGGACCACAAACTATTATAAAATGTATTTAAATAATTAGATTTAGACAAATGACTTGTCCATTGCATCCAAATATTACCTTTACAGATTTTACAAGTTTTGATTGACAGTGGGTAATACAAAATACTATAGTTTTACTGTATAATATTTACTGTAGTAAAACTACTATTTTGGCTGTGGTTACCATTATAAAGGGTTGTTATAGCAATCAAACTGATCCCAGTTCTTATAGGGACCACAAACTGTTATAAAAGCACAAATAATGTTGTCATTTTAATTTATTTAAATCATTTAATTCAGACCATTTCAATTCTGTTGCTTGCAAATATTATCTTTACAGCTGGAAATGCCATTTTGACCAGTTTAGGTTCAGATATAAAACAAACCTTGAAATACTAGACAACTGTAAATAAGCTATACTGTATATTTTGCTATTTTTCTGCACACTATTTTTAACAGAACACCCTGCGAGTTCTCAACACTCACACACACAAAGGACAAAGCCTTTGTGAGCAGAAATAGCACGACAGAAATGATTAATTAAAACAGGCAAAAAAAAAGCTGTTTGCTACAAAAGTCTACCATGTACACTGCTGTTCAAAAGTTTTTGATCTGTAAGATTTTAATGTTTTTAGAAGAATTCTCTTCTGCTCATCAAGACTGTTTATTTGATCAAAAATACAGTAAAAACAGTGAAATATTATTCTAATGTAAAACAGCTGTTTTCTGTGTGAATATAGAGTAAAGTGTAATTTATTCCTGTGATCAAAGCTGAATTTATCATCATTACTCCAGTCTTCAGTGTCACATGATCCTTCAGAAATCATTCTGATATGATGATTTGATGCTCAACAAACATTTATGATTATTATCAATGTTGAAAACAGTTGTGTAAACTAGATGTTGGTTCCCCAGCAAAAACAATCCTCAGAATTATTTTTCACGTTCATTAGAGAACCATTGTGCTGACAGACGGGAGAACTGAACACTTATCCCATGCCGAAACTACCATGAGGATGGTTTGAAAGTGTTGCAATTTAATTTAAGTGATGGATGCTAGAAGAGCTTTGCTCAAAGACTAAAAGCATGAGTTAAAGGGATAGTTCACCCAAAAATGAAAATTAGCCCATGATTTACTCTCCCTCAAGTCATCCTAGGTGTGTATGACATTCTTCTTTCAGACGAATACAATCAGAGTTATATTAAAAAATGTCCTGGCTCTTCCAAGCTTTATAATGGCAGTGAATGGCTGTTTCTGTTTTGAAGTCCATAAAAGTGCATCCATCCATCATAAAAGTGCATCTATCCATCATATGATAATCCATCATAAAAGTGCATCTATCCATCATAAAAGTGCATCTATCCATTATAAAGTGCACTTTCATGATGGATGGATGCACTTTTATGATGGATAGATGCACTTTTATGATGGATTATCATATGATGGATAGATGCACTTTTATGATGGATTACCATATGATGGATGGATGCACTTTTATGATGGATAGATGCACTTTTATGATGGATGGATGCACTTTTATAATGGATGGATGCACTTTTATGATGGATGGATGCACTTTTATGATGATAGATACACTTTTATGATGGATGGATGCACTTTTATGATGGATGGATGCACTTTTATAATGGATGGATGCACTTTTATGATGGATGGATGCACTTTCATGATGGATGGATGGATGCACTTTCATGATGGATGGATGCACTTTTATGATGGATAGATGCACTTTTATGATGGATTATCATATGGATGGATGCACTTTTATGATGGATGGATACACTTTTATGATGGATGGATGCACTTTTATGATGGATAGATGCACTTTCATGATGGATGGATGGATGCACTTTCATGATGGATGGATGCACTTTTATGATGGTTAGATGCACTTTTATGATGATAGATGCACTTTTATGATGGATGGATACACTTTTATGATGGATGGATGCACTTTTATGATGAATGGATGCACTTTTATGATGGTTAGATGCACTTTTATAATGGATAGATGCAGTTTTATGATGGATAGATGCACTTTTATGATGGATAGATGCACTTTTATGGTCTTCAAAACAGAAACAGCCATTCACTGCCATTATAAAGCTTGAAAGAGCCAGAACATTTTTTAATATAACTCTGATTGTATTCGTCTGAAAGAAGAATGTCATACACACCTAGGATGACTTGAGGGAGAGTAAAGCATGGGCTAATTTTCATTTTTGGGTGAACTATCCCTTTAACTCATGCTTTTAGTCTTTGAGCAAAGCTCTTCTAGCATCCATCACTTAAATTAAATTGCAACACTTTCAAACCATCCTCATGGTAGTTTCGGCATGGGATAAGTGTTCAGTTCTCCCGTTTGTCATAGCACAATGGTTCTCTAATGAACGTGAAAAATAATTCTGAGGATTGTTTTTGCTGGGGAACCAACATCTAGTTTATTAAAGTTTGAGATAAGAAATCTTGGGAAAGTGATTTTATGATTAAAACAAGAACAAATATCTGCCAATGGGTTCATAAAAATCAACTTAATTCAAAATATCTTGATCTAAGGATGTTTTGAATTTGTGCTGGAAAACAAAAATCCTGAGGAAGAACATCATTTCTGCAGCGCATGTAATTTAATGTAGGGCCTTATGAAATCTGTTTATAGTTTATTCTGTTTTAATTTTTCTGGACTCTGCTTTAATGGTTGGATTAAATTTGACTGGCTTTCGTTCATCTTCAGAACACAAATGAAGATATTTGTAATGAAATAGGAAAGATTTCTGTCCTCCATTGACAGTCTAAGCAACTTCCACTGACGCTTCAGAAAGTTCATTAGGAGATGGTAAAACTGATCCGTATGGACCGAGCGGATTATTCCAGATGTTCTGAAGAGACTCGATGGCTTTATATGATGAAGGAAAGTCTGACGGGTTTGGGACGACATGAGGGCGAGTAAATGATGACAGGATTCTCATTAATGGGTGAACTGGCCCTTTAAGTGTTCTGACCTACTTTTGATTATTCATCCAAAATTTGACAAATTCTGAGACATTCTGCATTATACAGTAAATTACATTTTTATGAATGGATTCTGCAATTCCATCCACGTTTTCAGCATCGCGCCCTAATTTAATGCCATGATATTGAATTTAAGACTTTCTGTTCCAAATTAAGACATTTCTAGGCCTTCGATTGTGGAAGGTCAAATTAAGACTTTTTTAAGACATTAAAGCGCTTCTGTGCCGTGTAAATTTGGCTTAGATATCTGGCATATAACCATTTTCTTTACACTAAAAAGCATGCAGAGGTACGGTGGAAATAGGAATATAAATACACTTCCCTGTGAATAATAAAGCACATATAAATTAGAAAAATTTATTTTTTTGAAACAGCCGAAATAAGCTTTTACATTAACAATACATACTATTAAAAAAAAAAAAAAAAAAAAAAAAAAGCAGAAAAGCAAACAATCACTGGACCGATTTACATTAAGATGACAATGCATTTCTCTGGAACCGTGAGTGCATGAGCCGTCCAAATCCACACGTTTGGGATTTTCACATCACACATAAAAAGATTGTCATTGAACTCGCCCGAGCCATAGCAAAGGTGCGAGTCTCCTGTTCCTGTTCTTCTAGCTCTGAAATGATCCGACACTAAAGGGACTGTACGGGTGAGCGTCACATTCACAACGGACATCAAGGCATCAGGAAGTCAAATACACAGAATCGCTGCAGCCAGACTCACTTCCGGTTCTGACAAGTTGCTTGGAATATTAAGTCATTTAAAACAAAATCTGGCTTAACACAAATCTCATCGCTTGTACTTTTTATGCATAACAATTACTAATTGCTCAGCCACAAACCAACAAATAATTGTTTTTAACAATGCATCATTTTCACATAAAGCTTTACATTGTTGTTTTTTTTAGCTCAGCTCCTGCATGTTCAGTTTTTAAGCCTCCTCAAGATTAGTTCTGTAATGTTAATAAATGGGCTCATCCGTCAGTGTTAAAATAATAACACTCAAACACTCATTTTAGCTTTATGGCTGACTTCAGGCTCTGTATTAACATCCTTTTCAGGTGATCCGAACACAAGATTAAAACCCTTGTTTTAGTGCAATGATTGATTGACAGGTCAGTGGGCGGTGCTTACAAATGCAATGTTTTGACATATTTCTGATTATACTAGCGCTCCAAAACTTTGGGTCAGTAAGATTTTATTTCATCTTTTATTCAGCAAGGATTCATCAAAAATGACTATTGTTCTTTTGAACTTTCTATTCATCAAAAAATCCTGAAAAAAAAAATGTACACAACTGTTTTCATCATTGATAATAATCATAAATGTTTGTTGAGCATCAAATCATCATATCAGAATGATTTCTGAAGGATCATGTGACACTGAAGACTGGAGTAATGATGATAAATTCAGCTTTGATCACAGGAATAAATTACACTTTACTATATATTCACATAGAGAACAGCTGATTTACACTGGAGTAATATTACACTGTTTTACTGTATTTTTTTTTTATTTTTTGAGACTTCTTTGAAAAATCTGACTGACCCCAAAGTGACTGAATCACAACATTTCCGGCACCTTCTTCACCTGTATTAGTGCTGCGCGTTTGAGATCGGATCACATGACTGATGTTAAAACACATGGTGGCCTGGGAACTCATAAAACAAATCTGACACATGAATAAAATGGAAAAAGCTCTTGCACAGGAAGTTTTCAGAAGTCCAATAGCATCCTGTGTGACTGATAATCGCCCGTCTCTGACTGTCCTGCTCCTTTATCTAAAGCAACATCCCTACATCTGACACACAAACACCAGGAGACATTGCAGATGAGGAGTAGTTAGCAACAGGGCAAAAATACAGAACGTACATGTACATATATGCAAAAGAGAAAGAGTAAGTGATCACAGGGACTATAAAATGCAACATCTTTCACGGATTCGTTTGGCCAGACTTTTCCTCTTCTTCTTTCCGTTCTTTTCCTTGCTGTCCTCCATCTTCCTAGCACGGATTTCCCTCATGAGGTCAAAGAAAACCTGCAATCGAGACAGCACAGCATCTTGGAAAATGTATCACTTAAAATCAATTCACATTTGCTTGTACTATCAATAGAAAAAAGCAAAAAAACAAATGGGCCTCATTCATGAAACTTTCCTAAATATTAGAGCCGATCGATATGGGTTTTTGGGGGGCGATGCCGGTGTAAAAAAATATCGGCCGATATTCTTTATGTGTATATTATAGTACAGTACCAGTCAAAAGTTTGAACACACTTTTCAATTGGTATATATGTATGTATATATATATATATATAAATATATAAATATATAAATATATAAATATATAAATATATAAATATATATATATACACACACACACACACACACACACACACACACACTCACCTAAAGGATTATTAGGAACACCATACTAATACTGTGTTTGACCCCCTTTCGCCTTCTGAACTGCCTTAATTCTACGTGGCATTGATTCAACAAGGTGCTGAAAGCATTCTTTAGAAATGTTGGCCCATATTGATAGGATAGCATCTTGCAGTTGATGGAGATTTGTGGGATGCACATCCAGGGCACGAAGCTCCCGTTCCACCACATCCCAAAGATGCTCTATTGGGTTGAGATCTGGTGACTGTGGGGGCCATTTTAGTACAGTGAACTCATTGTCATGTTCAAGAAACCAATTTGAAATGATTCGAGCTTTGTGACATGGTGCATTATCCTGCTGGAAGTAGCCATCAGAGCATGGGTACATGGTGGTCATAAAGGGATGGACATGGTCAGAAACAATGCTCAGGTAGGCCGTGGCATTTAAACGATGCCCAATTGGCACTAAGGGGCCTAAAGTGTGCCAAGAAAACATCCCCCACACCATTACACCACCACCACCAGCCTGCACAGTGGTGACAAGGCATGAGGGATCCATGTTCTCATTCTGTTTACGCCAAATTCTGACTCTACCATCTGAATGTCTCAACAGAAATCGAGACTCATCAGACCAGGCAACATTTTTCCAGTCTTCAACTGTCCAATTTTGGTGAGCTCGTGCAAATTGTAGCCTCTTTTTCCTATTTGTAGTGGAGATGAGTGGTACCCGGTGGGGTCTTCTGCTGTTGTAGCCCATCCGCCTCAAGGTTGTGCGTGTTGTGGCTTCACAAATGCTTTGCTGCATACCTCGGTTGTAACGAGTGGTTATTTCAGTCAAAGTTGCTCTTCTATCAGCTTGAATCAGTCGGCCCATTCTCCTCTGACCTCTAGCATCAACAAGGCATTTTCGCCCACAGGACTGCCGCATACTGGATGTTTTTCCCTTTTCACACCATTCTTTGTAAACTCTAGAAATGGTTGTGCGTGAAAATCCCAGTAACTGAGCAGATTGTGAAATACTCAGACCGGCCCGTCTGGCACCAACAACCATGCCACGCTCAAAATTGCTTAAAATCACCTTTCTTTCCCATTCTGACATTCAGTTTGGAGTTCAGGAGATTGTCTTGACCAGGACCACACCCCTAAATGCATTGAAGCAACTGCCATGTGATTGGTTGATTAGATAATTGCATTAATGAGAAATTGAACAGGTGTTCCTAATAATCCTTTAGGTGAGTGTATATATACACACAAACCCGATTCCAAAAAAGTTGGGACACTGTACAAATTGTGAATAAAAAAGGAATGCAATAATTTACAAATCTCATAAACTTATATTTTATTCACAATAGAATATAGATAACATATCAAATGTTGAAAGTGAGACATTTTGAAATGTCATGCCAAATATTGGCTCATTTTGGATTTCATGAGAGCTACACATTCCAAAAAAGTTGGGACAGGTAGCAATAAGAGGCCGGAAAAGTTAAATGTACATAAAGGAACAGCTGGAGGACCAATTTGCAACTTATTAGGTCAATTGGCAACATGATTGGGTATAAAAAGAGCCTCTCAGAGTGGCAGTGTCTCTCAGAAGTCAAGATGGGCAGAGGATCACCAATTCCCCCAATGCTGCGGCGAAAAATAGTGGAGCAATATCAGAAAGGAGTTTCTCAGAGAAAAATTGCAAAGAGTTTGAAGTTATCATCATCTACAGTGCATAATATCATCCAAAGATTCAGAGAATCTGGAACAATCTCTGTGCGTAAGGGTCAAGGCCGGAAAACCATACTGGATGCCCGTGATCTTCGGGCCCTTAGACGGCACTGCATCACATACAGGAATGCTACTGTAATGGAAATCACAACATGGGCTCAGGAATACTTCCAGAAAACATTGTCGGTGAACACAATCCACCGTGCCATTCACCGTTGCCGGCTAAAACTCTATAGGTCAAAAAAGAAGCCATATCTAAACATGATCCAGAAGCGCAGGCGTTTTCTCTGGGCCAAGGCTCATTTAAAATGGACTGTGGCAAAGTGGAAAACTGTTCTGTGGTCAGACGAATCAAAATTTGAAGTTCTTTTTGGAAAACTGAGACGCCATGTCATCCGGACTAAAGAGGACAAGGACAACCCAAGTTGTTATCAGCGCTCAGTTCAGAAGCCTGCATCTCTGATGGTATGGGGTTGCATGAGTGCGTGTGGCATGGGCAGCTTACACATCTGGAAAGGCACCATCAATGCTGAAAGGTATATCCAAGTTCTAGAACAACATATGCTCCCATCCAGACGTCGTCTCTTTCAGGGAAGACCTTGCATTTTCCAACATGACAATGCCAGACCACATACTGCATCAATTACAACATCATGGCTGCGTAGAAGAAGGATCCGGGTACTGAAATGGCCAGCCTGCAGTCCAGATCTTTCACCCATAGAAAACATTTGGCGCATCATAAAGAGGAACATGCGACAAAGAAGACCTAAGACAGTTGAGCAACTAGAAGCCTGTATTAGACAAGAATGGGACAACATTCCTATTCCTAAACTTGAGCAGCTTGTCTCCTCAGTCCCCAGACGTTTGCAGACTGTTATAAAAAGAAGAGGGGATGCCACACAGTGGTAAACATGGCCTTGTCCCAACTTTTTTGAGATGTGTTGATGCCATGAAATTTAAAATCAACTTATTTTTCCCTTAAAACGATAGATTTTCTCAGTTTAAACATTTGATATGTCATCTATGTTGTATTCTGAATAAAATATTGAAATTTGAAACTTCCACATCATTGCATTCTGTTTTTATTCACAATTTGTACAGTGTCCCAACTTTTTTGGAATCGGGTTTGTATGTATATATATATATATATATATATATATATATATATATATATATATATATAAAAATACAGTATATACATACATTGTATGTAAATACAACCGAACAAACATACAAATGAAAAACTAGTAGGTCTAAACTAGATTTTCAGGTACAGAAATAGTGATCAAATGTAAAATATCACTTCATAGTCTTCACTGTATAAATATAGATTAACACTTATTAAAAGTTATTCAGTCAAGAGCCGTGAGTGATTTTTTTTCTGTCTTGTTATCTCGTCTTTTATGAGAAAGCGCTTCCCTGCCATTGACGAGATTTTCCGGGTTTCCGTGTTTTCACTGTTATATGCTAGGGGGCGCTATACACATCTCCTGAACGAGTACAGAATCTCCTGATCAAAACACAGGCGAAGAAGACGCAAAAAAACAAGCGGTCGAATGTAATCATATGCATATGTAAAATAACGTGATCAACAACATTAAACAGCGTATAAATCAAAACTGCCTAATGTTACTGAAGAAACATCGCCCCAGGACGAGCTCTAGGACTGAAGCTTTGGGGTGTTGATGGACTCGCTCTACTCCATCTGTGTTTGATCATCGCTCTGAATCTGATCTGCATACAGTCTTTGACAAAAACGTGATTTTCTCAGCTTTTTGCTCAAAATGTTGCTTTTTTTTTTTTTAAATGAAACTTACCCATATTTAAGTGTTGATAAAGAATGCATGAAGCTAGAATAAAACAGAGGCTCTGTTCTTTCTTTTGATATAATGCATGTTCAGATATTCTGTGGGCTATGAAACTTGTGAAAATGACCAAAAACGCTGGCGGTGATTGCAAATTTCATGTTTATGTTCACTTAAGACATAACTGACTATGTTTACGATGATACTTGACAAGACAGGTATTTTGACAATTTTGTGTGAATATTCGCACGCTGTGAGACGCGTGGGCGCGCGTTCCTATCGGTGGCATATCTGCCGATGCCGATATATCTGCGACAGGCTCATATCGGCTGATAAAAATCAGCAGACCGATAAATCTGTCGGGCTCTAGTAAATATAAGAGCTAATTCGTAATTTGCATGTAAAATGGACCTTACCAAAACTCTCCTCCGGATTCACAAACGCTTCATATACCGCGGATTCAGTAGCTCAGTATTTTAAAGAGACTAATTGGCCATATGCCTAGCAATATTCAATTATCGTGTGTCCACTAAAGCATTTTTAGCCAGCTAAAAAACACCTGGTGCTCTTCTGAAAACTGCCAGCTGGTGGCGCTTGAAAGCACTTAGCAAGCTCAACATTTTTCCAGCTGAGATACTTTGGTTGCTATGATACAGAATATCCATGGCAGTAATGTGTTACTAGTATCTCATTTTGAAGAATATTACTGAATATAAAAATGCAGTAACCAGTAACTCCTCCATTGTTGTTCAGTCGTTGTACAAGTAGGACGATTGGTCGGTGTAGTATTTGTCCCGCCCCTCCTCCACTGTGATTGGACGGCTGGGTAAAAAGTGACAGTGACGAGCGCTGTCTATTACCCAAAGTTGAACAGTTGAAAAAAAAGACAGGGCAAACTCGTGAAATATTATTATGGTGCATCAAAGTGCAATGTCATCAGTTTGCCTAAACTAGAACACAGAACATTCAAATGTTTCACACACCATTTACACGTGGTAGGGAACAGGTGTACATTTCTTTCGTACCAACTAACATTTTCAAAATACGATATTTTCGTGAATCCGAAAATTTACATCAGAACGTCTTTACGAACGATTTACACAAAAATTCGTTCTGCTCGTGTTTCATGAATGAGGCCCATTCTGTGTAAATACATCTCAATGCACCTTCACATGAAGCTTCTGCTGATACTGATTTGATTGGTAACAGTAGCTGCGTTTACATGGACCCTTATAATCCGATTGTAACCGGACTAGTAGCACAATCGGAACAAAACAAGTCACATGTAGCCACGTCAATCGGAATGAACAGCGCATCTCAAAAGATTAAATCCGATCAGAAGCTTGTGACAAACACCTGATCACTTTATTTAGCGTTTAATTCATTCAGATTGAAGCAAAAAGTGTCCATGTAAACGTAGCTAGTGCTATTATTCTAATTAAATTTATTGATTAAATGTAACAGTCTGACATAAAAGACGATACGTACATCTAATAAAGTTATAAAAAAAAAAAAAAAAAAAATGTATTTAAATGGGAAATTCCCCTGTTTGGGGGAAACATTGCCTTAAATCATTTCTAACCACTGCACAAAATATATGAAGAATATAAAATGCTTCGGGAGTCATGACAGGCCTAAACTAAGGCCCTGTGATTTCAGCGATGGGGAAAACGAGAACGGAATCACGGAATCCAGTCATAAGAACAGAATTTACAGTATAACACAGAATTTTTGATAAATAAATAAAAAGCATAAATAATAACTTCATCTCCAGAGCCGCTCTGAGAGACACTTCATGAGCATTTTACCGTTTCATTTGAGAAAAACTATCATATCATAAAAACAGAAACTCAAAAGGTCTTCACGGCAACCCGTCAAAATAAAGGTGCGGTTTAACTTGAAGAAATATATTACTGTTGCAAAGTAGAATTTAGATCCGTCTCAATGTAATAATAATATAACACTAATAATAATAAATTATTAAAACTTTATAATTTCAAGAAATAAATCACAATTTTTCCTCCATGATTTAATTTTAACAGTAAAGCTCTGTTGTGCAGCACTTTATTTGAAAAATGATTAAAAGATATATTAAATTATTTTTTATGCCTTCATTTGATTGCCAGAAAAATTAAGATACACAAATACACAATTTCAAAAATTCATAGAAATGAAAGAAGTTTTTTTTTAAATTAATAAATAGTTTTTATGAATTCAATTAACTAGACATGCTTTTTAAACATTAAAATTGAATTAAACCATTAAAATGGAATCCAGAAAACTTAACAGAAAACACAGAATTTGAATAAAACGGAATAAGAAAAAAATATTTAATTGGGCCCTAAACATGTAATTTTTTTAAAACTATTAATACATTGTTGTTAAATTGTATAAGTTTCATGATTTAAATTAGTTAGACATGCTTTTTGAGTACTAAAATTTAATTTAATCATTAAAAATGGAGTCCAAAAAAATAAAGACCGAAAAAAATAAAACAGAATTTAGGGAAAAATAAAACTAATTTCATAGGGTCCTACTGAACCAATCAAAATACCAGCACAAAAACACACAGCAAAATATCGTCTAATTATTGTTTTACTATTGTTTTTATTATTTACTAACAGCTTGCTCCAGCACAAACCCTCTTTTGGAGTTAAAAAACTACTGTCAGGATTTACTAAAGACACGCAGTGAAAAATTTGCGCTGAAAAGCCATGGACAGAGTTATTTTTGCGGCTGACTTTATTTCATATGCATTTGTAGGAGTTCCCTTTTCAGATGCAGTATTTATGGGTGGAGAGTATTTAAAGGGCACATATTATGCAAAATTCACTTTTATAAGGTGTTTGAACACAGATGTGTATAAACAACCAGCCTATAATGGTAAAAATCCACCCAATACCCCATCAATCATTATCAATCTCTCATATTTCCCTCTACTCCTACGTAAGAGTAGGGAAGCCCCGCCCATGACTGTTGATGATTGGCCATTTTAGCATAGACACGCCCCTGAGTGAGAAGCACAGAGACGCCATTTCTGTTTACTCGCTGTATCAGCGCTCGAGTATTACAATGTGTGCGCCAAAAACATTACTAATGTTCTGTTGATGAACCAGCGAACACACGAGTCTCATAGACTCCAGCATCAGAGACACTCAAATTAAATTATTTTTGAAGGAAATGTGCCAAAGAATGTCGGTAAAATGTTATATACTTGCGCAAATCATCAATTTCATATCCAGAACAAGTATGGATGGCACTTCATATTCTGTGAATGTTTGCACATGTCCTTTCTGAATGAACTTTCTAGAATGCTGTACGGCTAATATGGCTAAAGTTACCATCGTCTCTGACTGTATTCACAGAGACTAGAGCTGTGGCGTTAGTTTTATCCTGAAAACACTCACCATCTGTGTAATTCATAAACGCACATTTATTATGCATTGTATAGTCAGGTGACGGATGTGTTACGTTCCCACACGAGCACCTATACAACAATTTATAGATTAACATGACGGCACATGCTAGTCGATGAGTTGAATCAACGTAACTCCACAACAACTAACGTTACATAAATGATCCACTAACCATTCAGTCTAAAAGTCGAACCTCTTCCTGAGTCTCTCATCTGTGTCGACTCCGGCTCAAACATGTACGGCTGCTCCACAACTGCTTATTTCTGACATTTTGTCTGAGTGAGATTCGCCTGTTTTGTTGTTGACGGAGTATCTGAAGCTTGTGTAAAGGATCCGCCCTCTTCTGGAAGGGGGGCGGGGAGCAGCAGCTCATTTGCATTTAAAGGGACACACACAAAAACAGAGTGTTTTTGCTCACACCCAAATAGGGGCAAATTTGACAAGCTATAATAAATGATCTGAGGGTTGTTTGAGCTGAAACTTCTCACACACATTCAATGTTCACCAGAGATTTATATTACATCTTGTGAAAAGGGGCATAATATGTTCCCTTTAAATGAATCACACAAGGTGATTTACTAAGGTTTGCTCTAATCAATTTACTGGTGTTTGTGCCATTATTTAATGCCCCAAAAAATGATGTCTTAAACCAGACGCTAACTGGTAGATTGTGTTGGTCATTATGGAAATGGTCCGACTGTGTCGGTGTTCTTTAATTTGCACGTCGTCAGTGATCACGCTTTTCACTCCTATCTGAGCTTATATGGAATTGCGCTCTCACGGTAATTTGCCCTGTTTAGTATATCTGGCCCATAGAGGATGTAGTTCCAATAGCATTTGCCCAATAACTGCCCACCTCTACACTAGTAAACATCAGTTTCAGGTTTACAGACCCTGTTTTGTACTGACCTTGTCCACGTTGGCGCGGGTCTTAGCAGACGTCTCCACGTAGCACACGCCCCACTGATCCGCTCTGGCTTTGGCCTCGTCGGCGCTCACCTGTCTCCGGTCCTCCAGATCCGACTTATTTCCCACCAACAGGAAAGGGACGTTCTCATCTTCCTTCACTCGCAGAATCTGCTCTCTGAGAAGGGAGTATTGTTTCTGTCAAATACAACTCTAATGGAAATCAATATCCATAAAAGCAGTCAGAAAAATAAACAAGAATGCCTTAGTGAAATATGTCGAAACGTGATGTGATTTAAATGTGTGCAAAGCTATAAATACTCATCTACATCTAAAGTACCATTACTATAAAATGTAAAAAATAAAAAGGAAATAAATATAAAATGGAAACACTTTACAACACGGTTCCATTTGTTAACATGAGCTAAAAACGAGCAACACTTCTACAGCATTTATTAATCATAGTAAATTATCTCAATATATACTAAAACATTTTTAGGGTAAAAAGTTGTATCAATAATAGTTAATGCACTGTGAACTAACATGAAATTGAACGTTTTTATTAACTAACATTAACAAAGGTTAATAAATGCTGTAAAAATATATTGCTTATTGTTAGTTATACATACACAAGTATACAAGTTAATTAATGTTATCAGCTCGGATCAATAATAGACAGCGCAGCTCGAGCTCACACACGGGCCGATCTCGATCACATGACACCGTCACTACACAGCGCTGAGATCCAGTGAGAAAGAGTTTGAATTCACCACTGAATTAATAACATCGAGATCTAGTGGAAGCGTTCGGCGCAGAATTCTCTGTTATAAACCACAGATATCAGATCAAACAGAGCTGACGTGAAGACCAGGAGAAACATTGAGCCATGAGCGAAGATCAGGGGTTTCAGTCACAAATCACCAACATTCACCATGATTTACTGTAGTGACGCCGCCACATGATTTACTGTAGTGACGCCGCCAAATGATTTACTGTAGTGACGCCGCCACATGATTTACTGTAGTGACGCCGCCACATGATTTACTGTAGTGACGCCGCCACATGATTTACTGTAGTGACGCCGCCACATGATTTACTGTAGTATCACCACATGATTTACTGTAGTGACGCCGCCACATGATTTACTGTAGTGACGCCGCCACATGATTTACTGTAGTGACGCCGCCACATGATTTACTGTAGTATCACCACATGATTTACTGTAGTGACGCCGCCACATGATTTACTGTAGTGACGCCGCCACATGATTTACTGTAGTGACGCCGCCACATGATTTACTGTAGTATCACCACATGATTTACTGTAGTGACAACACATGATTTACTGTAGTGACACCGCCACATGATTTACTGTAGTGACGCCGTAGTGACGCCGTAGTGACAACACATGATTTACTGTAGTGACGCCGCCACATGATTTACTGTAGTGACGCCGTAGTGACAACACATGATTTACTGTAGTGACGCCGCCACATGATTTACTGTAGTGACGCCGCCACATGATTTACTGTAGTATCACCACATGATTTACTGTAGTGACAACACATGATTTACTGTAGTGACCCCACATGATTTACTGTAGTGACACCTCATGATTTACTGTAGTGACACCTCATGATTTACTGTAGCGACGCCACATGATTTACTGTAGTGACCCCACATGATTTACTGTAGTGACGCCTCATGATTTACTGTAGTGACGCCACATGATTTACTGTAGTGACGCCGCCACATGATTTACTGTAGTGACGCCGCCACATGATTTACTGTAGTGACGCCGCCACATGATTTACTGTAGTGACGCCGCCACATGATTTACTGTAGTATCACCACATGATTTACTGTAGTGACGCCGCCACATGATTTACTGTAGTGACGCCGCCACATGATTTACTGTAGTGACGCCGCCACATGATTTACTGTAGTGACGCCGCCACATGATTTACTGTAGTATCACCACATGATTTACTGTAGTGACGCCGCCACATGATTTACTGTAGTGATGCCGCCACATGATTTACTGTAGTGACGCCGCCACATGATTTACTGTAGTATCACCACATGATTTACTGTAGTGACAACACATGATTTACTGTAGTGACACCGCCACATGATTTACTGTAGTGACGCCGTAGTGACGCCGTAGTGACAACACATGATTTACTGTAGTGACGCCGCCACATGATTTACTGTAGTGACGCCGTAGTGACAACACATGATTTACTGTAGTGACGCCGCCACATGATTTACTGTAGTGACGCCGCCACATGATTTACTGTAGTATCACCACATGATTTACTGTAGTGACAACGGCACATGATTTACTGTAGTGACGCCGCCACATGATTTACTGTAGTATCACCACATGATTTACTGTAGTGACAACACGATTTACTGTAGTGATGCCGCCACATGATTTACTGTAGTATCACCACATGATTTACTGTAGTGACAACACATGATTTACTGTAGTGACGCCTCATGATTTACTGTAGTGACGCCACATGATTTACTGTAGTGACGCCGCCACATGATTTACTGTAGTGACGCCGCCACATGATTTACTGTAGTGACGCCGCCACATGATTTACTGTAGTGACGCCGCCACATGATTTACTGTAGTGACGCCGCCACATGATTTACTGTAGTGACGCCGCCACATGATTTACTGTAGTGACGCCGCCACATGATTTACTGTAGTGACGCCGCCACATGATTTACTGTAGTGACGCCGCCACATGATTTACTGTAGTATCACCACATGATTTACTGTAGTGACAACACGATTTACTGTAGTGACGCCGCCACATGATTTACTGTAGTGACGCCGCCACATGATTTACTGTAGTGACACCTCATGATTTACTGTAGTGACGCCGCCACATGATTTACTGTAGTGACGCCGCCACATGATTTACTGTAGTGACGCCGCCACATGATTTACTGTAGTGACGCCGCCACATGATTTACTGTAGTGACGCCGCCACATGATTTACTGTAGTGACGCCGCCACATGATTTACTGTAGTATCACCACATGATTTACTGTAGTGACAACACGATTTACTGTAGTGACGCCGCCACATGATTTACTGTAGTGACGCCGCCACATGATTTACTGTAGTATCACCACATGATTTACTGTAGTGACAACACATGATTTACTGTAGTGACGCCTCATGATTTACTGTAGTGACGCCGCCACATGATTTACTGTAGTGACGCCGCCACATGATTTACTGTAGTGACGCCGCCACATGATTTACTGTAGTGACGCCGCCACATGATTTACTGTAGTGACGCCGCCACATGATTTACTGTAGTATCACCACATGATTTACTGTAGTGACAACACGATTTACTGTAGTGACGCCGCCACATGATTTACTGTAGTGACGCCGCCACATGATTTACTGTAGTGACACCTCATGATTTACTGTAGTGACGCCGCCACATGATTTACTGTAGCGACGCCGCCACATGATTTACTGTAGCGACGCCACATGATTTACTGTAGCGACGCCACATGATTTACTGTAGCGACGCCACATGATTTACTGTAGCGACGCCACATGATTTACTGTAGCGACGCCACATGATTTACTGTAGCGACGCCACATGATTTACTGTAGCGACGCCACATGATTTACTGTAGCGACGCCACATGATTTACTGTAGCGACGCCACATGATTTACTGTAGCGACGCCACATGATTTACTGTAGCGACGCCACATGATTTACTGTAGCGACGCCACATGATTTACTGTAGTGACGCCACATGATTTACTGTAGTGACACCACATGGTATTGTGGAAGAAATAGACAAATTTTTTTTTTTCTTCTTACATTATTCATCTCAGGGTTCGTACAACCTTTTGAGAGTGAAATTCAAGCACTTTTCAAGGGCTGATTTGTAAAACTAAAAGTTTAAAGGTGTAGGCCATGATAAATTTTCCTCCAGCAAATCAGGTGCTGACGCCACTGCTCTCAAATGTTAGTCTGGAGCCCTGTCTAATACAATCAGATGAACAAAGATCAGTGCAATCAAGATCATCAATTCAAAAGCAACAGTTTAAGTCTAAAATCAATAGCGCTCTTTTAAATAAGCTCAAGAGCTGTAAATCACCTGAAATCAGCAGTTGCTGCAAACGATTCTAATTCAGTGATGGAGAAGACACAGAGGAATCCCTCCCCGCTGCGGAAGTAGTTATCCCGGATAGCCGCATAGTCCTCCTGACCGGCTGTGTCCAGGATATCTATCTGCACTTCCTCACCATCCAGAACCACCTTCTTCCTGTAGCTGTCAGCCTTCGTGGGCTCGTAGTCTTCCACAAACTGAGGAAAAGATGATGTGTAAAGGTGTTTACATGTGGAGCGAAATCAGGGAGATGGCCAAATATTGACCGGAATCTGCTGGTTGGGTTTTATTTAAAGAGGTTCTTGATTATGATTTGACTTGTTTAACTTTAGTGAGTGTGTAATGTTGCTGTTTGAGCATAAACAACATCTGCAAAGTTACGACGCTCAAAGTTCAAAGCAAAGGGAGATATTTTCTTTTACAGAAATCACTTTTTAAGGACTACAACAAACGGCTGGTAGGGACTACAATGAGCTTCTTCACGGGTTAGTGACATCACAAACCCTAATATTTACATAAACCCCGCCCCCGGGAACATGTTGAGAAGAGGAAGAGTTGTTGTAGTCGAGCACATTTGGGAGTCGCTCAAGCTGTCATCCGTCTGTCACATTTATTGCAATACAGTACGAACACAAATGCAATAGCATGTCATAAAGCAAGATGACAACATAAGTTATAACCGTAATTAAACTAAACTATACCTGTTCTCTCTTCATGCAGCAGATATTCTCTGGCTCTGTGCATCTCACAACAGTTCCCACACCAGCGATTTATAGATTATCATGACAGAATATGCTAATCAATGACTTGAAGATAGTTAACTCATAAATTCATCAACTAACCATTCAGAAACGTCCTGTCTCATTCTACATGTTGTCACTTCTTCTTGAGTCTCTCCATCATTGTCCGACTCCGGTTTGAACATAAAAGGCTGAACAGTTGCTGACATTTTCAGTGCGTGTGTGTGTGAGGTGATCGGAGCTGCTAACACGAGCTCTTGAAGCCCCACCCTCTTCTAGAAAGGGGGTGGGATCAGCAGCTCATTTGCATTTAAAGGGACACCCACAAAAACGGTGCATTTTTGCTCATCCTCAAAAAGTGACCATTTTAACATGCTATAAAAAATGATCTGTGGGGTATTTTGAGCTGAAACTTCACATACACACTCTGGGGACATCAGAGACTTATTTGTAAAAAGGGGCATTATAAGACCCCTTTAAATAATTTATGACCTTTAACCGGTAAAAAAAAAAAAAAAAGTACTAGAGGGTCTCAGCAAACGTCCAAGTGGACCTAAAAATATTTAACATATTAAAATAACCTAACTGTTAAAATAACCTAAAAGTAAATAGACTCCATCAAACAACTGTGGTAAGTTGGATTAATCAACAAATACGGTAAGCCATGTCTTCTCCTGTCATTGTCACTTGCACTGCATGATTCATGTTTAGTATATCTTTCTCCGTTGGCGAACAGGGCTTCACATGTGATAAACGTAAGGAGACAGTCAGGCTGACGGAGAAGACTTCAGAATTAGAGACACGCATCCAGACTTTATTTGAGAGTAGTGAGAATGTAACCGCTTTAGACACTGCTTTGGATGTGACTAGCTTAGTGAACTCTGTACATTGTTCGGTTCCGGCTGTAGAGCCCGTGCAGCAGGGCAACTGGGTGACTGTGAGACGGCATAGTCGCGGATCAAAAAACCACTCTTCCGTTCCGATTAGAACATCAAACAGGTTCTCCCCACTCAGTGATGCACCCACTGAGAATCCTGTTGAAAGTGCCCTAGTTACTGGCGATTCTATTACACGGAACGTGAAAATAGAGACACCAGCCACCATAGTCACATGTTTACCGGGAGCCAGAGCGCTTGACATCAAAGCAAATTTAAAAGTGCTGGCTAATGCTAATCGTAAATTCTCAAAGATTATTATTCACGTCGGCACTAATGATGTTCGACTTCGCCAGTCGGAGATCACCAAAATTAACATTAAAGAGGTGTGTAAACTCGCAAGTACGATGTCACCTAAAGTTTTTTGTTCTGGTCCCCTCCCTGTTCGCCGGAGTGATGAGATACTTAGCAGACTATCATCACTCAATGGCTGGTTGTCTAAGTGGTGTCCGCAAAATAACAGGGTTCATAGACAATTGGAAAAGCTTTTGGGGCAGACCTGACCTGTTGAAAAAAGATGGCATCCATCCTTCCTGGGATGGTGCCGCTCTTCTCTCTAGTAATTTGGCACATAGTCTTAGAGCTAAACCTTGACTAACTGGGGCCCAGGTCAGGAAGCAGACGGACTGGCGTCACAGAAGTCAGATAAATCCCAGCACATAGAGACTGAATATTCGATCCCTTTCCTCAAAAGCGTTTATTGTTAATGATATGATTACAGATCATAACCTAGATGTGCTGTGTTTGACAGAAACCTGGCTAAAACCTGACGACTACATTACTTTAAATGAGTCCACCCCCCCAAGATTATTGTTATAAACACGAGCCGCGTCTGAAAGGTAAAGGGGGAGGTGTTGCTGTAATTTATAATAATATCTTCGGTATTACTCAGAAGTCTAGTCTCAAATATAGTTCCTTTGAAGTTTTGGTGCTTTATGTAATGTTATGTAGTGAAATTGATAAATCCCGTTTGACATTTGTGCTGGCTACTGTATACAGGCCACCAGGGCACCATACAGACTTTACCAGAGAATTTGCTGATTTTCTATCAGAGTTAGTACTGGCTGCAGATAAAGTCCTAATTGTTGGTGATTTTAATATCCATGTAGACAATGAAAAAGACGCATTGGGATTGGCATTTAGAGACATTCTAAACTCTATTGGAGTAAGGCAACACGTGTCACTATCAGTATGGAGTACCACAAGGCTCAGTGCTAGGACCGTTGCTTTTCACCCTGTACATGCTACCACTGGGAGATATCATTAGGAAGCATGACATTAGTTTTCATTGTTATGCTGACGATACTCAGCTCTATATTTCTTCACGCCCTGACGAAACTTACCAATTCACAAGATTAACAGAATGCATAGCTGATATAAAAAAATTGGATGACTAGTAATTTCCTGCAACTTAATTCAGAAAAAAACTGAATTTTTAATCATTGGACAAAAAAACTCCACAAGTAGTAACCTAGAATACTGTCTAACACTTGATGGCTGCTCTATCAAGTCCTCGTCGTCAGTTAGGAACCTGGGTGTGCTCTTTGATACCAATCTCTCATTTGAAAGCCATGTTTCTAGCATCTGTAAAACTGCATTCTACCATCTTAAAAATATATCTAAATTACGGCACATGCTTTCAATGCAAAATGCTGAACAGTTAATTCACGCGTTCATGACCTCAAGGCTAGATTATTGTAATGCTCTACTGGGTGGTTGGCCTGCTCGCTTAAATAAACTGCAGCTGGTCCAAAACACAGCAGCTCGAGTTCTTACTAGAACCAGGAAGTATGACCATATTAGCCCGGTTCTGTCAACACTGCACTGGCTCCCTATTAAATGTTGCATACATTTTAAAATCTTGCTAATTACTTACAAAGCACTAAATGGTTTAGCTCCCCAGTACTTGAGCGAGCTCTTAACACATTATACTCCATCACGTCTATTGCGGTCTCAAAATTCTGGCCAGTTGATAATACCTAGAATATCAAAATCAACTGCAGGCGGTCGATCCTTTTCCTATTTAGCACCTAAACTCTGTAACAGTCTTCCTAGCATTGTTCGGGAAGCAGACACACTCTGTCAGTTTAAATCTAGACTAAAAACACATCTCTTTACTATGGCATACACATAAAACATTTTTAATTTATATTATTCAAATCAGTTAAATGATTGTTTTAGGCTGCATTAACTAGGTCAGCCGGAACTGGGAACACTTCCCATAACACCTGATGTACTCGTTACATCATAAGAAGAATGGCATCTACGCTAATGTTAGTCTCTCTGTTTATCCCGAGGTTTACTGCAGTCGGCCGGATCCGGGCCGTATCCGGACCAGATGGTGGACCTTAGCCTGGACATGACGACCATATCCCTGAAGTGTCTGTAGAGACCGTGTCAATTAAACTCCCCCCTGTAAATGCCACATCGAGATGACATCCTCATTAAACCCGTCCCCGGCGTGACGACTCCAATCTTTCGAATAATCCTACGAATATCTATTGATCTAATATGACTTCTGACCTGTAATGTTGCCAGAATCATAATCATACACTATTTGTTCGTCGGCCAGAGGAGAACTGGCACCCTGACTGAGCCTGGTTTCTCCCAAGGTTTTTTTCTCCATTCTGGCCCTGAAGGAGTTTTGGTTCCTTGCCACCGTCGCCTTTGGCTTTTGGCTTACTCAGTTGGGGACACTTAAATTTCAACTATATTACTGATCTGCCCGCATTGACACTATATGATAATTGAAATGAGCTGGATGACACCACCATTTTCACCAGAGCGACTGTACAGCCAAATCAAATTCTGTTGCATTATTTTCCTGTTACCACTGTGAAGCTGCTTTGAAACAATTGGCATTGTAAAAAGCGCTATATAAATAAAGGTGATTTGATTTGAACTGTTACTTAGAGCTGCCAGATTCTGTTCTCAAACTAAATAGAAACTAGGGATGCACCGATATGAAAATTTTGGCCAGTAGCCCACCTCACATATTTGGCCTCTAACATAGGTTTGTTTGATTTTGAAGCTTCATTTAATGTTTGCTACTGTATTTAAATTTCCTTGTTATAAGAAAAACACAGGACAAGAGAACAAGTTAAAAGTTGATTAAAATCTTGAATATACAGAAGGGTGCACACTTCTTATATTTCTCTTTGCTGTTTAACTTTACCTGAGTCCTAGATTACTCTGGTCCATGGAGTGACGGCCGCATTCCATGTGGCAGCAGACAAAGAAAGAGGCGGGGCTTCAGCCTCCAAACTTATGCTGTTCCAGAGGAAGTTGGACTGTACCATGTTCTGATTTAGAAGGGATCTTTTGTTTGACTTTATTCAGTTATCCCTTTGTTTGGTTTGAGTATTTTCTTTTCATATGTTTTGGTTAGATGATTGTATTATGTTAGGCATGATAATGGATATTGTGTTGTAAATGTTATTTTGTTTGAGTTTATTTGGTAAAGGTATTATTTTGATATTTACCTTTATTTTTGTTTGGTAGAGGCTAAATGGGTATTTATAGCATGGTTGGGAAGAGCAGAGGTTAGTCAGTATTGCCCCGCCACAGTCATGACCTGCTGACCTTAGTGTTTTTGATTTGTTGTTACTTTGTTAACAGGGGAGATTTATTGATTTTTAGGCCTGTTTAATTTTTGTTAGTTTCAGTTAACACACATCACAATCAAGTTTTGATTTTGTATGGACTTTGTTTGGAATCTGCCCTTGTATACAATTTTTTTTTTTTGTCTTTTTGTTGGAAGAAATAAACTTCCTTTTCTCTCGTCACACCAGCCGATAAATCTTGATGCTCTAATGATGTCAAAACCAGATCATCCAGCTGATATTGCCATACCATTGATATAAGGGCAAATTACAACAGAGTGGTGATTCATAACATTATTACATGAAAAAAACAAAAAAAACAAATTAAAATATAATTGTACTTTCATGATGTCTGTGGAGGGAAGCATCTTTGTAATATGTGGAAAGAATCCTCACCTCATCGTACATGAACTGCAAAGTTAAAGCCGACTTTCCCACACCGCCGCTCCCAACCATGATCACCTTGTGAAGCGCCAGCGAGTTCTGCCCTTTGGGCTTGGCTGCTGCCATGATATCGGTTTCTGGGTTGGACTGAGAGGAGAGCTGTGAGGTTAATAGGTCGGGGAGGTGGTGAAGGTGCTGGAGGTCACTGAAGTGAAGGGTCAGGGTGGGAGTGTGATCGAGAGAAGACCATGTACCACCCTGTGTGCACCTGGAGGAGAACAAAAAGATTTACATTTCTGTAATACTCTACTCACTGTTTAGCATAACAGCTCACATAATAGAAGATGCTAAGCTTACAGGCCTGTCTTAAGCATTTGAATATCATTTGCATATTATTATAACAGAATGTAATGCATCACGCCTAAAGAAGCCACATATCCTGAAAAGAAAGAAATGCTTGTTCAATGTTCTCCTGACTAGCCTTGACTCTTTCACTTTCCACCCAAAGGAACTGATTTATGTTCACAGGAAGGAGCAGCAACCCTCTACACACACCATGGCAATATAATCGCCATTGGCTAGTACATTTTAGTACATTTGCCAGACTGATATACTATTTTATTTATATTAGTGCTGTCAAATCGATTAATAAAAGTTTGTGTTTACATTATATATATGTGTGTGTACTGTGTATACTTATGTGTATATAAATACGCACACATGCATGTATATATTTAAAGGTGTGTAGTATTTATGAGGATCTATTAACAGAAATGCAATATAATACACATAACTATGTTTTCAGTGGTGTATAAAGACCGTTATGTTTTTATTACCTTGGAATGAGCCATTTCTATCTACACACACCGTGGGTCCCCTTACGGTGAAGACGCCATTTTGCGCCGTCATGTTTCTACAGTGGCCCTAAAAGGACAAACTTCTCTACAGAGCGCTAGTCACTCTCTGCTGTCTCAGACGACAACATCTTTGTCCTGTGTTGGCCACCGTAGCTTCTCTATGCGCTCCGAAAGGGAGGGGGGGATGCAATTCACAACCTCACTGCTAGATGCTGCTAAAATTCACACACTGCACCTTTAAGAAATGTTTTATTTATATATATATATATATATATATATATATAGCCTACAGTATATACATGCAAATATTTCTTCAATATATACATTAATGTGTGTACATATTTATATATACATAATAATTATACACAGTACACACATATATTATGTAAACAAACTTTTATATATCGCGATTAATCGTTTGACAGCCCTAGTTTTATTTATTGATATATATATATATATATATATATACACACATATACATACATACATACACACACACATATATACATATATACATATATATATATATATATATATATATATATATATATATATATATATATATATATATATATATATATATATATATACACATATATATACACATATATATACACATATATATACACATATATATACACTCACACACACACGTATGAATGCATATTTGTCATTTTAACTGAACTTAGGACTGGTGGTGGTGCTTAAGATATTGTTGGTCATTCAGTGTTTCTGTAAAAAAATTATAATAGTAATAGATAATAGTAATTTAAGATAATAATACTACTACTAATTCTACTACTAATAAAAATAAACCGCACTAAGGATTGATGAGCTGCTGGGATCATGAATATTAATCATGTTGTCTGCGTTCGCTCGAACTGATTTGCTGAAATCAAAACAGGGACGGTAATAGATGAGCACCAGCCAATGAGATTGTCGTTTGCGCATTAGTCCCGCCCACTACCGGAGAAACCGCATATCTTCTGCTTGTTCTTAAAAGCTGAATAATTCCAAATGAACTCCGTTGTTTTGACAGGAAAATACAACAAAGAATATGGTTTACATGTAGCGTGTCGATTCTGCATGGTATGCAAGACTCTCTCTCTTTGCGTGTGTGTGTGTGTGTGAGAGAGAGAGTAACAGATCGACTCCCTGCGCATTTGCAAAGTCATTTCTGTGACATCTGGATTGATGTTGTAAAACTATTAAAAATAGTTTTTATAATTGAAATAAAATAAAATATAAATAAGAAAAACTGAATGAGAAATGACTAAAACAAACTAAAATGAAAATGTAAAAATAAAAGCCAAATAAAAATATTAATAAATACTATATTAGTATATAATTCAGGGCTCCAGACTAACACTTGAGAGCAGCGGCGGCAGCACCTGATTTGGTGGCGCTGGAGGAAAATTTCACACAGTTAATTTAATAATAAAATTACTATTGTTTTGCGTTGTTCTGTTAATAAGTGCAGTTACTAATACTATTACATATTTGTTTATTGGAAATTGAACAGTGAAGCACTGCGCTTGAATTGATATGCAGATAAAATTAACTTTTATTAACCACAGTAATGTGCAAAAACCTCATTTTTATAGGGAAAATGTTTAGAGCTTTGAAGTGCTGGAAAAAGTGTGAAGCCCTTGAAAAGTGCTTGAATTTCACTCTCCAAAGGTTGTACGAACCCTGAGATGAATAATGTAAAAACAACATTCGACTATTTCTTCCACAATACCATGTGGTGTTTCTACATTAAGGCCCGTGTATGAGCTCGCGCTGCGCTGTCTATTATTGCACCGTGGTGGTCACACCAGTGCGACCGCTAACAAAATTTAGTCGCACCAGCAGGAAAAAAGGTCACAAAATGCCACCATTTGGTCGCAGTCTGGAGCCCTGATAATTACTATGGTCTGGGTGGAGTTACAACTGACTGACGGCTGACATGTCAACATACATCAAAGCAAAACAAACATCTGCTTAAAGTCGGCATGAAACAGAAGTTGCACTAGTCTTTTCTTCCCTATTGTGCCGTATATCCGAGTGAAGCGCTTCTCAAACAAGAACAGATGTAGGGCGGGGCTTGATTTTGTCTGTGGGGAATTGATTGGATGGTTGTGGTTTGCTATTGGTGGATCTCATGTGAGTGACAGGTTGCCCCGCCCTCGTCATCAGAGAAGAGAAGTCGCTGCAAGAGGGAGGGGAAGTCATTACTTTAAAGCATTTTGCATTGTGATGATTGCAGATCTAACTAAATGAGCAAGCAGAAACGGTGAAGCTTTAAGGAGGGAAATCTTTAACATATTGACATTAGTGATGACTGCAAAGCTGATCCAAGTAAAGGAATGAATGATTCATAACACTTGTGGTGTAATATGACTGTGAGCGTATGCATTGGTACATTTGAGCACATTATATATGCATGTACTGTATTGTATAGAGAGAGAGTTTTTTGAGATATTGCAATCCAATGGTTCTACTGAACATAGCTTTTTATGCGATGGCAGGTGTTTTTAGACTGGGTCGGGGAGAGAAAAACAGTGTAAAAATTTAATAAAAAATGTAAAAAGAAAATGCAAAATTTTTTTTAAAAATAAAATAAAAATAATAATAATAAAGAATAATAAATAAATAATAAAATGATTCAAATTGTATAATTAAATATATTAGAATTATTAAATTAATTAATTAAAAAATGATTAATAGCAAATAAATACAAATTGGAAATAATACAATGAAAAATAATACAATTTATTAATAATACAACAAATAATAAATAATACTAGTTATTTTAATCGTATTGTTAATATTTATTTATTTATTTTAAACACATTCTTATTGTTTACTTATTCATCTAATCTATATTATCTATTATATTATTATTATTATTATTATTATGCTATGGCAGGGGTTTTCAGACTGGGGTCGGGGAGAGAAAAACTGTAAAAAAATCTATTAAAAATGTAAAAAATAAAATAAAATAATAATGAATAATAAATAAATAATAAAATAATTAAAATAAATAAACATTAAAATTATAAAATAAATAAATTAATAAAAATAATAATGTATAACAAAAATAATTAATAAATAAATAAAAATTGGAAATAAATACAACGAAAAATAATACATGTATTAATAATACAACAAATAATAAATAACACTAATTAGATTAATTATATAAATAAATAAATATTAACAATTCGATTAAAATAAGTAAAAAAAAATAAAAATTTATTTAAATAAATACATTTAACAATACAGTACAGTACTATAGTGAGTAAAAAGAAACTTTAATGCAACTTAAATACTAAATATTTTCCAAACAATACTTTAAATTGGTATACTATATACATTTTAAATTAGTATTAATTGGGTCTTTATATATTAAAGTATACAGCTGCCTTTTCAATTTTAGGATGATCATATTTAGTGGTCCATGGCCAAAAAAATTAAAATTACTGTATTAAGGTAAGCCAAGGAAATGCAATACCATGGTATATATCAAAATACCATGGTATTACCATATGTTACTATGGTATCACACTGCTTTTTGTAAGGGTCATTTGTACAGTCTGCTCTCACGGACACAGACAGAGACAGACAGACAGACACAGAGACAGAGACAGAGACAGAGACAGAGACACACACACACACACACACACACACACACACACACACACACACACACACACACACACACTAGCTGTCCGGCTAGTCATCACTCACACTCTCACACACACACACACACACACACACACACACACACACACACACACACACACACACACTCAAGGGTTCATTAGCTTTTAGCACCCAGTCAGGATTTAATATTATATTCATAACGATATTGGTTACATATCTGCCTTAATACCTGTGCTATATCTTACCTTTGTGTCTGCTCGTTGAGCTAAAGGTAATCCAGAGACACACGGACTCTTGGGAAGGGTGAGATTCCTCTTCCCTGCTCTCTCCGGTTACTGCAGCCTCCACATCCCGAATAATGCCATCAGAATCGGGCCGAATCCCTCAAACTTCACTTCCGTCTGTATTTACAGCTAGTACGAGCCGGTTACTGTGATCTTTGGTGTGGCAGCAGTCAGTCATGGGTGTGTAGCGCCGATGATGATCCCGATAGGCGGGTCACATGGATCCGCTTCAGTTTTCCATGCAGGGAAGCGCGCGGCGGTTGCTGCGCATGCGCACGCAATCCCCCCTCCCTTCGCCCCCCCCGCCTCCAGATTCATAGCGCGCGCTGATTAGAGTCGCGCGGGAATTTAATTATCAGGCTAGTTGAAAGTGTTTATGAAGTTTGAACGTTTTCCTTGACGTTATGTGTTGTTAATCTTGAGACAAATCTCTTGAGCAGCAGTTTAAACGTAATTAACAAGTTTCTTGGCCAAAATGGCGTCCAAGAGCGAACGCGGTAAAGTGAAAACTCATATTTGTTTGGACAAAAACATCTTAAACTAGCATAAATTGCCTTGCTAGCTGGTTTAAGCTGCTCTAAACTATTTATTATAGTTTATTATAGTGGTATTTAGCTGACAAGTGTCCAAACCCCCTACAAACAAGCTGAAAGACCAGAAAAAAAACGCTTAGGCTGTTTGTTTGTTTTTATTATCAAGAAGGCTATATAGCAGTAATTCTCAGAACAAACAAAAGCATACAGTTGTTCACTGCTGGTCTATCGCCTTCATAGGTCCTGCAAGTATGAAGACCAGAACTTTAATGTCTGACTTGAAGTCCAAATATGCTGATAAATCTTGGAACGAGACCATTCAACTGGTCCGAAGATGCATGGTAAGAAAACTGCCTTTGAGAAAGACTACATCCAAAAATGAAAATTCTGTCATTTATTCACTCTCTCTATGGAAGCTTGTTTCCGTAAACAAAAAATAAAAAAAGTTAATTGCGACTTTTTATCTTGCAATTCTGACTTTCTCACAATTCAGAATTTAAATATATAAACTCGCAACTGCAAGTTATAAATTCAGAATTGCGTGATATAAACTCACAATTCTGACTTTTTTTTCTTCTCGCAATTCCGAGTTTATATCTCGCAATTCTGATGACTTTTCTCGCAATTGCAAGTTATAAAGTCAGAATTGTGATGTATAAACTCGCAATTCTGACTTCTCACAATTGTGAGAGATAAACTTGTAATTGCAAGGAAAAAAATTTGTCAGAATTGTGAGAAAGTCGCAGTTACCTTTTTTATTTTTTATTTTGTGGCGGAAACCAGCTTCCATACATTTAAGACCCATATGTATGTCTCTTTTTCTGTGGGGCACAAAAGGAGAAATTTAGCTGATGTCAGAGCAGCTCTTTTCCATTCATAGTTTTCAGTCATGTGACTGCCCTGGAGACCTGGAGGGCAAAACATTCATAGAACTGCAGCATGGGTTATTACCATGTATAAAACAATGGACATAGTGTCTGTGACCTCACCCGTAGGTTTGTAAAGAGCGTTTTTGAAGCCCAAAATGGACGGAGCCATCTTGCCACCGCGTCACTCCCGGATAACCTAAAATGTGCAAAGAGGTGGGACGTGGATGGAGTTGAGGTGCCTGTAAGATTGTGTTTGGGCGCAGTACCAAACGCTTCCACTAAATGAAATTCGCCTCTCATTTCCAATGCGCTCATTTTTGACCGTGAACAACACAAGTGTGACTATTTTTTTCAGGACCTTTTAACCTTTTTGAATCATGTCCATGGTTTTCAGGGGCCAAGCACCGAAGGCACCTATTGTGATCGTTGGCCGCCTTCTTCTCCTTCTCCTCCTCCTCCTCCTGAGTCTATGGCAGTCCATAGAACCATTTGCGGGAAAGTTATGAAATTGGTTGCTGAAACCACGCCCACCTAGCTCGACCATAGTGGCAATCCACCTGTCACTCAAGTGGCCACGGCCTTAATTATGCAGAACTTTAAGGCTTAAAATGATTTAAATGGATGAGTTAACCCCCCCCACAGTTGGCATGAAGGGCAAAATTAGCTATACGGACCAAAACCACTTTTTGTACCAGGGTGTTTTTGGCTGTGAAGTTGGGCATTTTAACATGGGGGAGATACAGATTTGACTCTCTTTTTGAGCCTGTCTCTAGTGGCCAGTGTGAGTGAGAGTAAATTAAATAGTTTATATTACTTAAATTCACATTACGCATCAAGCCAGACAGCATCATATGTGCATGTTAAAGCAGGATGATGTCACATGGAAGAGGTCGAGGTTGGGTCATTTATTGCACATTAGCCAAAGTCCTTTTAAATTAGTCCTTTTGGGTCTCACAGGCATCACCCTCAGACGTTTGCCATTATGTGTACGCACAACCTTCCAAATCTATTCCAGATGTGGAGCTTAAGACTATTGTGGATTGCCAAAATAACATGCAAACAGCAGGTCCCTCTCCAGAAAGATGATTAAATCTGTGCTTTCTCTGACCACCTGAATGTTGGTTGGAAAGTCACTGCATGCTACACTTGGGGTTATATGTTTGTCTGCAAAGATCATTCCTTAGAGCTTTTCAACATTTCTCAGTTATGAAACGAGCAGGTGAGAGAGATTTTTCATTGTAGGAAAAAACAAAAGGAGACGGGAGAGTTTGTGAGCCAATCACAAGATGTCTTGAGAAGATCAACGAGGCGCTCAATGGTGAGGATGTCTTTGAGTTAAACTAATATATTTCTGTGAATAACGAAAATGTATTTTTCTCTTATAGTTTCTTGGTTGTTTGTTTTGTCTGTAGTGTCCTCCATGACAGCCATGGTGTCCAGACTAGAGATGATTGCCAAACAAAGAGGGTTTGAACTTTTCTTACATGGACATATTGCACTCAGATTACATTTATGCATTAACATCAGATCATTTGCAGGGGAAAATGTTGCAAATTTTCAGTATTTGTGTACAACCAATGGCAGAAGGAGGGATTATTCGGGAAAACATGTTTGAATACAGTCATTTTCACAATACTATTGCAATACTATTTTTTTTTTTTTTTTTCAGTTTTTATATGAAATGTATATTTTCAAAAACACATTTTACTCTAAAGCTGCAAGAACATCAAAGCCATAAATCTAAGCAAGTTGTGTTCCAAATTTGAGGTTGACATTTCAAAAAATGAGCTTTCTGTAAGATTGTGTTTGGGCGCAGTACCAAACGCTTCCACTAGATGAAATTCGCCTCTCCTTTCATTTCCAATGCGCTCATTTTTGACCGTGAACAACACAAGTGTGACTATTTTTTTCAGGGCCATTTAACCTTTTTGAATCATGTCCATGGTTTTCAGGGGCCAAGCACCGAAGGCACCTATTGTGATCGTTGGCCGCCTTCTTCTCCTTCTCCTGAGTCTATGGCAGTCCATAGAACCGTTTGCGGGAAAGTTATGAAATTTGGCACACTGATAGAGGACTGGCCCAGCATTAACTACACAAATTTTCAAATCTCTAACTCAATCTCTGTAGCGCCACCACCTGTCCAAATTTTCACTCATGTTTGGGCGAATACCTTTTGAACCATACAAATTATTTTCGGTTTGTCCAGAAATCATAAAAGTGGTCTCGTTAGATTCGGGGCGGCATGCCGAGTCGAATGATATCCAATTTTCTCATATCGGCCATTTTGAATTTTGTAGTAAAATGCTGTATTTTATGATCGCAATAGCGTATCGTTACGGAACTCTGTATGGGTCATCGGCACGGAAACCGTTAGTCCGATCGAGACAAAACCACCGTAGTCGGAATCATAGCGGGTTGACAACATATCAATGGACAAATGTCAAAATGTTTATAGTAAGTGGCAAAAAAATGCAATCAAACTCAGGTGTGGGTCATTTTTTTTTTTTATATGCTTATAAATACAAATGTCTATAACTCCTAAACGAAATGAGATTTTCACCAAATTTGACGCTTATGTATGGGGGCACTCTGAGGACACTTAAAAAAAAAAGCGGTGGTTGTGCGACAAAACATGAAATTGGCTCTAACTACTGTACCGTTGGTCTGATTGACTTCAAAATTTGACATGAAGTGTCTTTGTCTCCGTTGGTATCATAGTCTATTATGACATTGGTGTACCTTAAAAAACATAGGCGTCATTTTAAAAACAAAATTACAAAAAAGATCCAAAGCTGTAACTGCAAATTCGTTCACAAATGACCGAAGAGCACCAGAAGGCTGAAACTCATTGTGCAGCTGACTCCTGTCAGTGAAGCTGACAGACTCCTGGTGTTTGTAGATTGGGGTCACATTTGAGCCCCACAGAGACGGTGTGCTATCTGACGGCAGACCTGTTTTACATCGAGGTGGTGCTGTTGCCGGGAGGACGGGTGGAAGATGTGAGGGCGGCCCATCACGGTGAACCTCCTGTGGTGAGACAAAGTGCTTATAAAAGTGTGGGAAAGATTGTGTGAACTGCTTTAATGTGTTTTGTATGTGTTTTTTAGTCCAGCCCATCACTCCTTCAGCTGTTAAGGTAAATCGAAATGTTTATTTCATGAGAAACATGTATCCTTTTTAGAGTTGGAGTAAAAAAAAAAAAGTTATCGTATTCCCACAGGATGAAGAAATTTCACGAGTTCTCTCTAAAGTTGGATGACCTTGTCTCCTTTTACAACATCCAAGGAGACAGGTATTGCCTTCTGGTATAACAATTTATACTATTTGTATATTTCTCTAATTATGAGTTTGCTCTGGCAGTGATGTCAAGGTTAAAATCTACTCCGCTCTCCGGCACCTGGAAACTGATCTCTTCAAAATATCCCATTTACCAAGGTGTGGGAAACTAGCACTAACACTACATGTTTCATGATGAGTGTATTATCTTATAAAGTGATGAACAATGCCTGTTATACTTGTAGATCTTTGAGAGAAAGTGACCTTCACGTTGACCTCATTATGAACGGCAGGATTGGGAACGTCCAGCCAGGCAGAGACGGTACGCGAGGGGAAAACGGTGTCGGATCAGCATATTTTATGAGAAATATTAAAGCGTTCTTTCATGCCGCCTTCCTCACAGGAGCTCCAATGACAGTCGAGTACTACATAAGTCCATTAGATGTCCTCATGGGGTTGTCGGACGCAGGTATTAAACCATGTAACTTCTAATGCAGTGTTTAAATACTGTTATAGTATTTATGCACTTTTCGAAACGGCTTATATTTTAATATTATTCATTGTTATTATAAAATACCAAGTGGCATCAGTATTAATGTAATGTTTAGATGTAATGCAGGTATAAAAAATGTCCATGCTACTCTTATGACACCAGTGTGGAAGGCTTGTGCTCGTATGGTATTGAACACAATATAGGTGCGGTTATTGGTGGCCGGGTTGCTTTGGTAATGGTGGGAAGCAGTGACACCTCACACAGGCTGCAGATGGAGTCGCTGATCTCTTCTCCACCCCAGGTCGACTCTTTTGGGTAAGTAGTGGAGTGTTTCACACAAATCACAAATGAGACTATGGGAGTAAAATAATGACAATTGTATTTGGAACAAAAAGTATGTTGTCGTAAACGCAGCTTTTGTGTCTTAATCAGCTTTTCCGCATATTAATAACACTGATTTTCTCTTCATCACGGCACCTGTTAGTGGGTGGGATATATTAGGCAGCAAGTGAACATTTTGTCCTCAAAGTTGATGTGTTAGAAGCAGGAAAAATGGGCAAGCGTAAGGATTTTGACAGGGTTTGACAGTTTGAGTTTGCCAAGGGCCAAATTGTGATGGCTAGACGAATGGGTCAGAGCATCTCCAAAACTGCAGCTCTTGTGGGGTGTTCCCGGTCTGCAGTGGTCAGTATCTATCAAAAGTGCTCCAAGGAAGGAACAGTGGTGAACCGTCGACAGGGTCATGGGCGGCCAAGGCTCATTGATTCATGTGGGGAGCGAAGGCTGGCCCGTGTGGTCCGATCAAACAGACGAGCTACTGTAGCTCAAATTGCTCAAGAAGTTAATGCTGGTTCTGATAGAAAGGTGTCAGAATACACAGTGCATCACAGTTTGTTGCGTATGGGGCTGCATAGCCGCAGACCAGTCAGGGTGCCCATGTTGACCCCTGTCCACCGCCGAAAGAGCCAACAGTGGCACGTGAGCATCAGAACTGGACCATGGAGCAATGGAAGAAGGTGGCCTGGTCTGATGAATCATGTTTTCTCTTACATCACGTGGATGGCCGGGTGCGTGGCTTTCCTGGGGAACACATGGCACCAGGATGCACTATGGGAAGAAGGCAAGCCGGCGGAGGCAGTGTGATGCTTTGGGCAATGTTCTGCTGGGAAACCTTGGATGCTGCCATCCTGTGGATGTTACTTTGACACGTACCACCTACCTAAGCATTGTTGCAGACCATGTACACCCTTTCATGGAAACGGTATTCCCTGGTGGCTGTGGCTCTTTCAGCAGGATAATGCGCCCTGCCACAAAGCAAAAATGGTTCAGGAATGGTTTGAGGAGCACAACAAAGAGTTTGAGGTGTTGACTTGGCCTCCAAATTCCCCAGATCTCAGTCCAGTCGAGCATCTGTGGGATGTGCTGATCAAACAAGTCCGATCCATGGAGGCCCCACCTCGCAACTTACAGGACTTAAAGGATCTGCTGCTAACATCTTGGTGCCAGATACCACAGCACACCTTCAGGGGTCTAGTGGAGTCCATGCCTCGATGGGTCAGGGCTGTTTTGGCAGCAAAAGGGGAACCAACACAATATTAGGATGTTATGTTATGCCTGATCGGAGTATACTGCCCTGATAATCATAACATATACTTACCACTTGCGCCATTTCTGCAAATCAGTTTTTGTGAATAAATGTATGGTATAGAATATTAGTAACTGCACTTATTAACAAAACAACGCAAAACAATAGTAATTTTATGATTAAATTAACTTTGAGATATTTTCCTCCAGCGCCACCAAATCAGTGGTGCAAGCTGGTGCCACTGCTCTTAAATGCTAGTCTGGAGCCCTGCGTTTACACCTGGGGCCAGAGCGCAAAACCAAAAAAACTCAGATGGGAGTGAAAAGTTCTGCACATGATTTACTGACGACACGCACACAAGAACACAGACGCAGCCGGATCCTTTCCATAATGACCAACGCAATCTACCAGTTAGTGTCTGGTTTAAGACATGCTTTTTTTGGGGGGGGGGTGTTAAATGATACCGCAAACACCAGTAAATTGACGAGCACAAACCTTAGTAAATCACCTTGCATGATTCATTTAAATACTCTCCTCCCATAAATACTGCGTCTGAAAGGGAAACTCCAAAAAATGCATGTGACCAGGTGTAAACAGACCCCACTCTTTTAAACCTTCCCAGCTCCCTTTAACTCTAGTTTAGTTTAATGAATGGTGCTAGATTGATTTCTGACTTTTGATATCAGAATCTTTATTTTCTGTGCTGTAGGTTTCCAGTGTTTCAGCCGCTCACTGACTCCTGCTCAGAATTACTCCCTGCCACCTTTCTTCTCAAACTACAGCCAGTATTACCCATGCTTACATCCTTCATAGAGAAAATGAGCAAAATCACAGGTGCATTATACACCGAGACACTTAGATTTGTTCTATAAAAATGCTGTTTTTGAACAATATCATGTACTTTGCCTCCTATCATTACTCATTAGATGGTGTTATGTCTGAGAAACACCTGCAGGTGGAGCCTTTACCTCAACTTCTCATGAAGACTAACAAAAAGCAGAACTCCAAGATATCCTGGACAGATGGCGTTCAGTTTGCTGTGGTACACTTTACATGAACTGTTAGCCTTTATTGCAGAGAGACTGTTGTTTTGTTCATTACTGGCTACTGTTGCACAGCGTTATTTGCATTGAATTGTGCTTATCATTCTTTGCTGCTAGAGGAGTGTTTATTTTGGGACAGCTTTCAAAAGTCTTTCACATTTCTTAGCCATTGCCTGCCTCTGAGTACCACAGTTATGTGTTCCCTGGGGCCGAATGGGGCCACGAGTCATGGAAAGGAACCTTAATTCACACAGTCCCCTTCTCTCACCCCGGCCACGTCCCTGCCCTACTGGAGGTCCTACGCCATCAGTCTGCCATCAACGTCCTGCTGGCAAGCTGTTTCAGTGACCACAACCACCACTTAGGTTATTAATACACCTTATTCATGCATTAGACGAGCAACACATTCTCCTAACCATCTCAGACTCATTTGCTGTAATGTTAAGTTTTTGCCTTCTCATTTTTCATACTGTAGATGCTGGCTTACAGTATGACCTGAGATGTGAGGTCCTTCCAGAATCAGATCACTGCCTTTCTGTTACATTCAGCCTTGATGATAGCAACCACCTGGCTGTTCGTAAGGACCCTTACACACTCAGAACTATACTGGGCGGTTATGCATAATGATGTGGATTCACTTAACAGTATAGACTATATAGACAGTATAGACCAACATTTAAGGGAATTCATTGCATGCTAACTGAACTGTATTGCGTCATATTTTAGCACATGTACAGTATTGAGTGTCATGTTTCCTTTCCCAGTTCAGGTGACGGTGGTGGATTCTCATCAGATGAGCTGCAGACTCCTGATGCCCGATTTTGTGGATCATGAATTGGATGACTATGTATCCAGAGTCCTTGTGCGGTACGTCCAACATTTTGCATTAACGCTCCACATGCTCACTAATTATGATGTAATTTTGCATTTGGAGACAAATGTGAAAAACTTTGCATTGTTAAAGGCACAATATGTGGATTAAAATATCCAAAAACCACTAGAACAGTATATTTTGTTGATTTGTGTACTTGCATTATCCCAAATGTTTCCAAGAATGTTTAAATCCAGAGAAATAAGCGGTTTTAACCTGGACACGGGCCGTGTGTTCTTCGCCTATCAATGACATCATACCTGCGTTACCCCCGATTTCCATGGAAACACCAAAGACGCTTTAATATATTATGTTTTATAACACAAGGGAACAACTGTTTGGAGACATTTATAGACAGAAAACAAATTATTGTACAGTAATACAGAATTTTCTCTGTCATACTATGTTTTAAAATTAATTGTATGCCATTTAGCAACACAAGCCATCCAGCATTTATTAATATTATGTTCTAATATCAATCTAGCTTACCGCATTGTACAAGAAGTGTCTAAACGTAACGTTATAGCATCATTTTCAACCCACTCAATTGTATGTAATATGATAAAGCAGCGCTGCGTTACCACACATAAGCATGAGCGGAAGAAGCGGAAGCGCTCGTCTGCGGCAGAATAAAAGCTCTCGAGCACGTCACGCTCGTCTCTCATTAGCAATCGCTCCAGCTCCAGCCCTGCTTCATACTACAGTAAAGCTAATAATCTCATCCATGAACATGATTTCTGCCCGAGTCCCGTCCTAATTCTTTTCCACTGGCTGTGAGGTGAAGACGACATCTCCCAAGATTCCACGCTCAATCTCGGCGTCATCAAGCTACGCTTTTGTTTTGTATAGGCGACCTCTAGTGGTGAAAAACTACATATTGTGCCTTTAACCATACTCAATGATAGGGATAGTTCACCCAAAAATGAAAATGGTCATCAGGTACTTGCCTTTGTGTCATTCCAAATTCACAAGACTTTTGTTCATCTTTGAAATGCAAATTAAGATTTTTTTTTTAATGGCACCTGAGAGATTCCTGTCCATGCCACCAAAATGTTGACGTTTCAAAAGTTCATAACGAAATCCATACGAGTGGAATGGTTTAATTCCCTCTTCTGAAGAGACACGATCACTGTGTGTTATGATGAACATTTATTTTAAGGTTTTCTGCACATAAATGCACATAACAGAGCGCATCAGAAATGATCAGTGGAAGCTCAATTGATGCACGAGGGACAGAAATCTCAGGATCAGGGCCGTATATACGAGCTTCCACCGTTCGTCTTTGCGTCATTGTCACATCTGTATACAAAAAGGAGTCCGGGCTAGTAGGCTTTATCGCTTCCATGTGTGGATGCTGCAGGTGGCGGATCATTTGTAGCCTCTTCCTACAGCAGCTGGAATAATTAAACTTGTCATTTTGATGGCGGCTTGTAATTCAGAAAGTTCAAAGCGACAATCATCGTTGACAACTGGTGCGTTGATAGACCACCCACCCACACACACACACACACACACACACACCTCAAAACATTAGATTCTTCCGCGCTGAGGAGCCTTGCCAATGCAAAACCCACGTAAAGAAGATAACTCCTTAAATAACTGCAATTTTATTCAAACAGAGATGGCGACAAAGAGGTAAAACTTACGGACTGCAGCTTCAACTTGCACTTCATGACCGAAACGTCGCTGTGGAATTCATGATCAGCTTTCAGCAGCTTGTCAACATAAAGCCCGCCTACTGTGATTTGATTGGTCATCAAACATTTTGAGATTGACGAGCGGTGACAGACGCTGAGGCAGCTCAGATGAGAAGGTCGCTTATCTTGGCGTTGTGCGATATATCCATGCAGCACAAAAGTAGAGTTAATATTAGGCCTTTAATACCACACCTATTGAGGGGCTCAGGATTGATTAAAAATATCTTAATTTGTGTTTTGGAACTATTACAGCAAAATGAGATGATTTCCAGAACGCAGCTCTGAAAGCTTAAACGCCCTCTTATTCGAAACATTCTCCAGTGCAGACCTTCCATGTTTACTAAATATTTGTGCTCATTTGATTGCTTTCACCTCCCTGTAAGGGAAAATGTGTGCGTTTCAAAGCGAGCCTTGTCCCGAACTGCAGCTTGTGCTCTGGAAACTCCCTGTGTCCATGAATCCTCATTCACCCTTTTTGTTTTCCAGATGCATGTCCATTCCCATCACAATGAGGGCCATACGCAGGAAAGTGTCCAGCCTGACAGCCCGTCCCATACCTGCAGCTGACCCAGAGCTCACCACTGCAATGGAGATCACATCAGCTCCTCTCTCGGACGAAACTGTTCCAGAGATCACCAGTGCTGTCGACCCGTCCGCCTCAGTCTCCCATGAGGCCGTTGAGGAGACGATGGCCTCTTCTCCAGGCTACTATGTTATGTCTGTTGCATCCCCAGTGGCTGATAATGCAAATACAGATGCAGTTGCTAACTCTTCCCCCTGTGCTTCTCTGGGTGTCTATTCACACTGGGTGACCGGTGGACTTCCTGCAGAGCTTCTATAGCAGGAGGGATTTTACTAGAGCATATTCTATTTTAGACAAAGCTTAAATAAAGGTGTTATTTTAAAGTCACCATGAAATCAAAATCGACTTCTCTTCTCTGAAGAAGATGGCGGGGCAACCTGTCACTCACATGAGATCCACCAATAGCAAACACAACCATCCAATTAAGCCCCGCCCTACATTTTTGTTCCAAAAGCCGTTTCACTTGAATATACATCACAATGGGAGAAAAGAGTAAGAATGCGGTTTTATCCCATAAATTGAGGTCTGAATTATTTTAAAGTCAAGAAATCAAAGGCTGTGTATGGGACACCCTTAGTATTTCAGCAAGGTATTAACACTCGCCAAGTTGCAAATGCAAGTAAAGATTGTTTGTGAATTTGAATACGCAACGTGCCAACCATCCTCTCAAATTCGTAATGAGACTCATTTATGAATTTGCGGTCAATGAAAGAGAAGCTTTAGTGTCTCCCTGCAGTTTTCAGCCATATTAAAAGAAGGTTTAACATTTTAATTTAATATTAAAGAAACGCAGACGGTCATTGATATTTATGGAAGTTTGTTTCTGCCACAGAATTTAAAAAATATATAAAAGGTAATTGCAAATTTTCTCCTTTTTTTTTTATTTGCAATTCTGTTACTGCCACCCTCTGATCCTCTTCAGTCAAAAATGGCCAAAAAAATTTACATTTGAAATTTGTACCTTTTTTTTTTTTTTTTTTTGGATGGCACTTGGTGACTTGTCGCATTAGCTATGTGAACACACACAAAAAAATCATGGACATGACTCTGATATGTTAAATATTACGTTTTCATATGTGAATATGAAAACTCAGAGAATCTTTTTGGTGATACAAACTACAAATCAGCCACTGTGCAGAAAAAAAGTGCACAGCAATGAAGGGGTTACACTCTAAAACATCAAGAGTACAAAGCAGACACACACGTGTATGTGTATATATATATATACATACTATAACACAGAGCAAGTTTTTGCAAATGTGTGCAATAAAATAAATAATTCAGCCATAAAGCAGTAAAAAAAAAAACGAGGTTACACGAGTACAAAACAGACACACACTCACACACAACACTATTATACACACACAAATGAACTGGTGTGACTGTAACAATATGGTAAAACTGAACCAAAACACTCGGTTGAAATCAGATCAGACTTAGATTGATTAAGCTCTGATAAAACATACCTGTCCATTTTTGTTACATTTTTATTGAATTTTGATGTTATGTGTAACATAATGTATTTCTCTGTGATCAGGTCGTTTAAATCAACTTTTGAAATCAACATTTCAAACAAAATAAAATCTAAACCTTGACAAAAAGTCTTTGAGAATGTCTACGTATAAATCCAAATCCACAGCTTAATGAAAACAAGTATTTATGTCTTAAAAACACTAGATAATTGTTACTTTATATAGAACTATATAGGAATCTAGTGGTTACAACATAACCAAGTTTTTATTTTTTACTCCCACCAGACGGCACTAATCTACCTTCAAAAATTTGGATTTTTAAATGCATTGTCTCTATTTTAATTGAAAAATAAGAAATGTGTATTATTTTCAATAGGGTAAAATAGCAATAAATTTTTTATAAATATTGCATAGTATCATAAAATACCCTCAAAATTCTAAATAATAATTAGAAAATATTATTGAACAAAAATATATTACATTTGTTTTCCTATGGGGAACCTTGAGAACAGACCTGCAATATTCAATTATGTCTGCTTGTACTTTGTGGTCCCAAATATCTCAGTCCAGGAATTTTATAGTCAGACATTTCAACACTTAAGCGTACTTAAAAATGAGGCCGATATTAAATAACAAAATATCCAACTAAGTGTCATTTCTTTTTAACTAAGAACATTTTATTAAATAGCTTTTTGTAGCTTTAATGAACATTTTCCATATGATAATGTGAAGCACATGCAGAACCTCCAAAGTTCAGTTAATACAGGCACACAACCAATAAAATCATCAGCATCTGCTCCAAATGTCACATCTGTACAATTCAAGGACATTTGGGAAAAAAAATATTCTTAAAAGCACTGCATACAGAAACACATTGCTTTAATATAGTTTGACAGCTGTATTACTGTTAATAAATCTGGACACAGATGAACTTAAGTAGTGTTTGACAGTAATACAGTACAACAAAACAACCAAATAGACAATTATTTGACTTTTTTTTTTTGTGTGATATTCAATGAATGAACAAACTATATAATCATTAGATCATATAAACGCGATTGTAGCACTTTACAAAGAGCTTAGTCATAAAATAAACTGGTATTTCATGCAAAGTATAAATGATCTTGTTTTTAATCAGCCAGAAGCCACGCCCACAGAGCGAAATCACAGCCGTGACGTCACAGTGTATAAAGCCTCGAATTTCTCATTCTGCATCACTTTTGCTCACTTTGCCATTCTCCAGCTCATTCAGTTAAGACTTCAAACATGGGACAAATCTGTTGTTGCTGTGCAAGTGACTGTGTCAGTGTGGTCAGTTTACAGGACTGTACACTACAGCAATCATCCACTGATACAGTAGAAACACATCCAAAACCAACTGATGGGAAAAAGAGATCTTTTAAGTCTTTCTTTCGGAGAGCTGGAAAAATATTCAAGAAGACCAGCTCAGGTCAGGGTGAAAAAGAGGAGCAGGACACTGATGATGTGACTGTTTTAGCAACTGCAAGTGCTGATGGTAAATCATATGAACATGTACATACATAGTCAAAGTCTGTAACTTACATTATTATTATTTTAAAATCTAAACTGCTTTTGTGTCGGGTCATTTTGACCCGAAACTCATTTTTGAGAGTTCATCTGAGTGGTCCAAGACCTTAGGACTTTTGTCGCACTTGAACCACAAATACACACACAAAAAATGTACTGGATTCAATGAGTTTTGTGGTTGTAATTAAAAAAAAGTAACAAATCCTTCCCTCACGGGTCAATTTGACCCACTTAGGAATGAATGGAATGCCTCAGTACACATAGAAAAACCTAAAAATGCTAAAACGTTTCTAAAAATTATGCGTATCTGAATGAATACTGTCTTTAGGACCCAGCGGAACGGCTCATCCGCTCTATATAGAGCTATAAGGCCATTTAGTGGCAAGAGTCATAAAATATCATGTTATATTATTTTTCCACACAAATTGACCCAATGTGAGATATTTTGAGATGGGTTATGCATGCACGTTATACACCTTTAGTGATACACTTTCATTGAATATTTCCATGCATTGCATTTATAAAGAAATTGATATTTATGACCTCACATGTTTGTGAATTTACTCATGAATATTAGCCTAATGATGTTCTTTCCCCTCTTTAGATCATATCACTAGCATCAGTGACCCTGAAGACGATGAATACTGGCTTGACGACGGCTTCCAAGATTTAGTCGGCGAATGTAGTCCTGCCGTTGAAGCTTCAGTCTCCAGCAGTGCCAGCGCACAGAAACCGTTCACTGGTCTTTCTGAAGACGATGAATACTGGCTTGACGGCAGCTTCCAAGATTTAGTCGGTGATTTGTCCGAATGGTGTGCTGCCAGCCTCTAGGCTTTTCATCTGTCCACCCTCTATAACCTCCATGTTTCCCCTGACCTGAGAGCTGACGTCCATCAAGAGGTGGGCGGTGACTCTTCTTGAACTGTGGCTGTTTGGACTGAGTGTAACGGAGGCAAGCGAGCCAGAGCTGTGTGTGTCCCATGTTAGCACACATGCCGGAGACGGCGGTTCGAATCCCTCTCGGACCGCTTACATGAGCAGAGCACTTGTGTGTCATATCCGCTTGGGCCGCACTTGGTGAAGGAGCAATGAAAGACAACCTCATTCCCTCATTAGATTTACTAGCACTTTAAAGAATTATATGATCAATAAGTTACGACAACATGCTTTTACATTGCTTTAACTCATCAAAATAAGTTAAGCAATTTTCAGCTTTTTTATACATTATACAAGCTTTTTTTAAAATCAGATGAAATGACTTGAACATCCAAGTTGACTGCTTAAAAATTAAAGGCAGCTTTTTTACAGTTTTCATGACCACGTGACGTGGTGTCCACCAGCACATTAGCTGTTTTCTTAATAATTAATTAATTTCTCATTATTGCTACTTTTTGCAAATAAATATACATTTTATAATTAAGTTTTTGTGTGTGTGTGTGTGTGTGTGTGTGTGTTTCCTCTCTGCTCTCAACTTTGAAAACCTGCCGTCTCTTGTTTGGACACTGCAAGTAGCCTAGTCCTTCCCTCGGGTCATTTTGACCCGAAACTCATTTTTATTTTATTTTTTTTTTTTTTAAATTGAGTGTTCATCTGAGTGGTCCAAAACGTTAGGACTTTTGTTGCACTTGAACCACGAATACACAAAAAAAATTACTGGTTTTCGAGGAGTTTTGTGGTTGAAATTTAAAAAAGTAACAAATCCTTCCCTCACGGGTCAATTTGACCCCCTTAGGAATGAATGGAATGTGAGGAATGCTTCAGTCACATAAAAAATCCTAAAAATGCTCAAAATTCAAACTAAAAACTTGATGATTTTATGATGTGTACATGTGTATGCATACTGAAGGGAAACTGACTTTAGGACCCAGCGGAACAGCTCATCCGCTCCATATAGAGCTATAAGGCCATCTAGTGGCAAGAGTCATAAAATATCATGTTATATTATTATTTTTCCACAAGAGGTCGGCAAACACACACAATGTGAGATATTTTGAGTTGAATTAAAAGGGTTATGCATGAAATTGTGTTATTTTGAATTTAAGTTGAAAGAATGTAAAGAATGTTTATTTGCTATTTATTGATAAAATCTAATATAATAGATTAAATAAATTAAAAAAAGTTATCAAAATAAAATTAAATAAACTTACTTAAGTATAATTTTAGGGCTTCGGGTCATTTTGACCTGCGAGGAAAGGATTTGTTACAAAGTGCGAGGAAAGGATGAGGGTTAAAATGAATCGCCACCCTCGGTCACATGATCATCAACGACAAAATTACTTCCTTGAAGTGACCATTGCATGGACCCTTCAATACTCTAATTCCTCCCATCTGTTAAATGCTCTGCAGAGGAGATAAACATGGCGGACTCTGTACAGCTCACTGTGGGCGGGGTCTATGCTAATAGGGCGGAGTCTGGCAGCAGTCGTGGGCGGGGCATCTGTGACGTCACATTGCATAGAAACCGCAAACAGCTGAGACACTGCTTATTATGATTTATGGGGATAAAAAAAGAGGAGTGGGTGGATTTTTACCATTATAGGGTGGTTGTGTACACATATCTATGTTCAAACACCCTGTAAAAGTGAATTTTGCAATAATTAGTTATAATTTGTGTTTAATAATGGGTGTTTTTGTTTTGCACCTCATCCCTACAAAAGGAACAAATATTTTATAACTAAACCTCACATTTTGCAACTGTAATATCTGACCTTTAATCGCTGCGCGTTCTCTCCAAGTCTAAGGTTTCACAGCCCTTTTCAAAAGCACATATTGAGCTCAAGTTTTCCTCCTGCTGTTTTGGTATCACATCTGCACATGTGTGTGTGTGTGTGTGCCAGCCTGCATCAATAGAGCCCCAGAGACAGGAAGTAGATAGCGTTCTTGAGCTGCATACCGTCGAGGCAGAGCGTTTGGCTGTAAAGGCTTTCTCCGGCTTGGCATTTGACCCTGGTCCAGACAGCCAACACACCGCTGATTGGTACCATGCAAGCCAAACAGAGCAGTCAAAAAGTTTTCTCAAACTCGCTTCCAAGAAAAATAACTTTTGTGCAACTCAACATGTTTTACAGACTCTGCTCAGATCTGCGTTTGATCGATGGATAATAAATGAATACATAATTAACAACAGCCATTGGTATTTAGAAAGACCTTTTTAAAAATGTGTGCTCCAAGAATAAAGTAGTAAGATCTTGTGATATTCACCTTTGTCATAATAGGAATTTGATAAAGAGAGATGTTGACTTCTGAAACAATAACTGTCCGCCCAGCACAAACAATAAGGAACTTTGTATTGTCGCTACAACATAAAGGTCAAGGGCATTTACTGATTTACGGGAGTTTCATGGAAGTAATTCCTCGACAGAAATACCCTTGTGTATGATTCCTGTTTGGTTCAGAGTAAAAGGCTTCCGTTAATAGTCCCAAATGCCTTTATTCTGCACAGGAAGTCTCTATAACAATAAAACACACAGTAAGGGTGCAGACTAGCTTGGTTCATGTCCTGCCACTGATATTAATATTTATTTTATTAATGGTCCACATGGTTAGCAATACTCAATTCAGTTTATATTAATCAAAATACTGTGATGCATCTGTAGATTGCAGTGTCAATTGTATTCCTTTCTCTCATGTTTACACTACATTTTCACAACTATAGCTTCACTTTTCTGAGCCATTTTTGCATTGTTGGTGTGGCTGTGATTTTTAGTGGATATGAAGTCCGTTTCCCACAAAATCACACGTTACTAGGAACTATGAACACGCTCCACTAAAATCTGACAACCACAAAGACAAAGTGGTTATAATAATGCAATGGCATTCATACATTTTAAAGTCCAATACTCTTTATTATATTATATTATAATTGTATTCTATATTATAAGCTATTATATTATTATTAGTCTATATTATATTATATTATATATTATATCATATCATATCATATATTATGTTATTATATTATAATATAATATAATATAATATAGGCTAATAATAATATAGAATACGATTATAATATATTATATTATATTATATTATATTATAATCGTATTCTATATTATAAGCCTATTATATTATTATTAGCCTATATTATTTTATATTATATTATATTATATCATATCATATCATATATTATTATATTATATTATAGTATAATATAAGCATATAATATAATTAATATAATACAATATAGGCTAATAATAATATAGAATACGATTATAATATAATATAATATTAATTATATTATATTATATTATACTATATAAAAATTACTTTCGATCTGTGTGATTTTAAACTGGGGTCTCTTTAAAGATGGTCCAGCCCTCCATCAGTCTCGTGTGGTCGCAGTGGAAGTGAGTTGTGTGTTAGTTTCTCTCTCTCTCTCTCACACACACACACACACACACACATCTGATCTGTCGGAACCGCCCGCTCGAGATCAGCGCAACTTCTCTCCGATAATGGACATGTTTCTCCCAGAGGGGATCGTTTGCTGCTTTCTGAATGCTGTATTATAAAGAAGACTTGGACTCTTGTCGTAATGGAGCTGTGCTGTGTGTGCTCGAGGACTTTGCCCGTGTAACATCAGCGCTTTACCGTGAGGAGAGACTATGAGTTCTTCAGGATGGGTGCGAACAATGGCAAACAGTGTGGAAGTGAAGGTATGTCAACTCCAGGAACTACAACTTTGAGTTTTTTTCTGAGAACTTTTATGCGATGCATACAGATCTTATTTGTGAGTATTTCAAATCGTGATATTTTTCATGCACTGGTGTCTTTTGGTTGTAATAATAATTTGTAATGTAGAAATATCAATGCTGCTTCTGACGAGTTTTAATAAATTAAGCCAAATTTGATCATGTTGTCTCTCAACTAAAAAGGAGGGGATTGTGCATGTGCAGCTTTGTTCATTTTTTAAAATTAGGCTATTATTATTTTGTAATGGTCAAAAGTAAAATTCATGAAGAAATGGAACATGGAGTATTAAAGCATGGCTAGATTCGTGAAATGTGGCTAGTGGTTGAAGCTGCATATGTAATTTTACTAACACCAAACAATACCTGACGGATGCCACAGAAGTCATCCTGAGACGTGACACCTGCCTCAGAGAGCCAATAACAATCTGAAGCTCGCGCATGTTATGAATAGAGAGGCTGCTTTAGGGGGCGGGGTTACCTGTTAAATGTCTCTGGACTACAGCCACGCCCACAACAAGTTATACTGTATCTGCTACACTCTAAAAATGCTGGGTTAAAACCAACCCAAGTTGGATTGAAAATGGACAAAACCCAGCGGTTGTTAAATGTTTGCCCAACATGCTGGGCAGTTTTATTTAACTCAACTATTGTTTAGGAATTGCTATATGGCTGGCTTAAAATGAACCCAAAATAGGTTGGACATTAAAAATCAGACACATAATTACTAGAGGCAACAATAATAATCAAAAGGTGAACATTTATTAAATTGCTTATTATTGTTTGATTATTATTCATTAAATTATCATTTATTAAACATATTAATACATACTTTGGGTTCATTTTAAGCAAGGAATACAGTCATTTTTAAAGAATAGTTGAGTTAAATAAACCTACCCAGCAGGTTGGGCAAACATTTAGAACAGCTGTGTTTTTTTAACACATTTAACCCAACCACTGGGTTAAAACAACCCAATCGCTGGGTTTGTCCATTTTTCAACCCAACTTGGGTTGTTTTTAACCCAGCATTTTTTAGTGTACCAACCACGCCCACCACCACTGGAAAGAGCGCCTGATACAGACCACGCCCACTATTAGATCAAATACAACTGCGACACAGGATGCCCTCCTTTGTCCTTTTTCTTGGAGTTAAGTCAATTTAATTATTAAACTCTGTACTTGTTGAAACCTCTTAAACATTTTCCCTCTTATTTTTTAAATGTCATATCCTGAAGTTTGCTATAGGCAGTGATATTTTAGTATCATTGAGATATAATAGTTTTTATTAATATTTGTAATTATTTTTTATTTTTATATTCTCCATTTTCATTTTGTTTAATTTTAGTAATTTTAGTCTTTTTTTTTTTTATTTTTTTTTTTACAATTTTTTGTCTAAATAGTTTTTATTATTTTTTTTATTTCAGTTTTAGTTTTAGTTATTAGTAAATAAAATTAAACTAAATGAAAATGAGAACTGTTTCCTTGGCATCTGAAATAAAATAAATTTAAGTTTATTTATATTTTATTTTATTTCAGTTAATGTTAGATGTTTTATTTCAAGTAACGAAAGTTTTAGTTTTAGGGTATGTTTATGCGACAATGATTTACTAAAAACGAAAATGTTTTTCCTTTGCCTTTTTCGCACACAGACGACAACGTCGTCAAAACTATCCTCGTTCACACGGATCCGCGACTAAAAACGCTGTATTCTGCCTCCAGGCCAGTAGATGGCGATGTCATTTTATAGACTGAACACGTAATACACATGCGCATGATGTCATCGTTTTCACACATTTTTGTAGTTTACATGGAGACGATAATGGCATCGCTTTCAAAAACGTGCACTTTGAAACCTGTTTTCAAAAGTTTGCATTTTCAGGCCCCCAAAACGCTTACACGAATGCTGTCGTGTAAATGAATGGCCAAAACATTTTTAGTTGAAAACGGCGATCTACTGCTTATGAGAAGTCATCAGTCACATGACAACTGCCAATGAGATGAATGGAAATGCTAACAAATAAATTATAGACTTCCTTGGTCTGAAATAAGGGGAGCGTTTGGGAAACCTTTGGGAAAAACAGTCATTAGGGGTTCAAGAGCGTAGTGCTGAAACTCTATTGTAATTGTTAAATTTTCCAAGGATCATCATTCTCCTCTAAAACTGATCGGGCAGACCAAACCGTAAGTCGTAGAGACTTGAAACTTTGAGGGCTGGTAGTACTCACACCGTCTACAACGGCACCAAAGCTCGCCCCAATCGGCCTGACGGGGGCGCTACAGCGGGCAAAAGCACGCAATGGCTCATAACTCCTAAACCGTTAGGCGTAGGCTCAAGTGTTTTATATTGTAGGAATCCTTGAGACGGACAAAAAGCAAAAAGCATGCGTCGGATGCTCGGATGCATTTGCTCGTCGTTCTGGAGAAATTTTCGGGTATTTTGGATTTTTTGAAAAACATACATTTGCGAACTAGTCCTAGGTTTTTGGCCCGATCGGAACCAAATCAGTGCAGAAAGATTCTCTGGAGAGTGAATATCAATATTTATTAAAAAAATGAAATTTCAGTTCACGGTCGCTAATGGGAGCCAAAATGTTTGATGTGGGAGGGGCCACTTTTACTAAAATGCATATTACTCTTGAACAGAACAAGATATTTTCACCAAACTCGGGACACGTGTATGAGCTCAATCTGAGGTCACGTGAAAAAAATATAACAGGAAAAAAACATGAAAATGGCTATAACCACCCCAACCGCTAGTCCGATTGACTTGAGCATTGGCATGCAGTGTCTTTGTCCAAAGTGCCATGATAGTCTATGAGGACATTGGCGTATCTCAAAAAACATGGCAAATGAAGTTTGAGCACCTATTAGACAAGGTTAACGGAGGCCAATCGGAACGAAACTCTAGTTGGCACAAACAAGTTTTATGCCCCAGTAATCACATGGTATTTCACACATCCACACAATAATCATATCATCTGATAGATCTCTTCATACTGAACAACTTTGCCTCAAGAACCACCGCTGTCAATCAAATCGTTCATTAAATATTTGCGATTATGTAAAAAACCTACTTTTGCGAATTAGTCCTAGGTTTTTCGCTCAATCTGAATAAACCAAATGCAGTACAATTCTCTGGACTCTCTAGATCAATAATTATCCAAAAAGTTGAACTTTACCCCTTGGGTAGCTATAACAGGGTCATTTAGAAAATGGGTGTTGCAAAAAAATATACTCAAAAGCCTATAAATCCTCAACGAAAGCTCGGAACTTCACAAAAATAGGTGAGCACATGCAGCATATGATTATAAAGAAACATGCAAACTTTTAGGGAGATCGGACCATAGGTGACGCTTTACCTGTTAAAAGCTTTAATAACCATATGTTTCCTGTGGTAAATTGCCTGTATTGGCTGTAAATGGTCTTTTCCATCTATGATCTAAGTGGTTACATGCTTGCTAAATGAAACAATATCTTTTTATGCATATGTGCTTAAAGGCCTTAAACACTTGACCCCTGATAAGTGCTGTTCGCAGCTATATTTATTTGTGCAATTTCATATGGTTCCCCTAGTGGCACCGAGTAGATGTTTTAGTGCAGATCCCAGAAGTAACAGCGGATATTTACAAACAGTCAGGTTTTTATGATGGTGTCATGCAGATGTTTATGCAGCTTTGAAAACTCAACACATGTGGGTGTGTGAATATGTTCACAGTCAATGGCCTTGTTTACATCAGCATCTGTGATTCGATCATGGTTTACCTGATCTCTAATGCATCTCCTGTGAACACGTGTGATTGGATTTGGGGGGGGGGATGTCACACTACTGTACATCAGTGTTGAAAAAAGAAAGAAATATGTTATAAATTTAACTTTAACTATTCAAGCTGAATATAATTTTAATCAAGCTCTTGTAATAACTGAGATCAGTGCATTTGCTGTCTTTCTCTCTATGATTTTAATAGATCACTTGTGGTTCACTATGCAAGTGCTTGTGTGTTCATCCAAAATGTTGGCATTTTCTTTTAAAGAGTGTGAAGCAATTACAGAAATTTGGGACAGAATGTCTTCGGACCACCGTGATCTAAGCAGGTGCAAAGTATTTTTTGGAAAACAGATGTAAGCTCAACATTCAGTTCTCGCTCATTGCAACTGTTTAAACACAATAACACACTCTCTTTCCTGTAGTAATATGGTTATGTGTTGATAGAGCTTAATTGTCTAAAACAATGGCAAATGAAACTATTATATAACCACTATTTACCGCATATAAAAATTCATAAATATATTTGCATCTAGGACTCTGTTCTTGAGTTTGACCCTGATTTTGAATTTCTCTTCAGGCCTGGCAAAATTCGTCTTGTGCTTTGCATAAGCACAGGACAGGAAACATATGAAAGCTTTTGAGAAGTTGTTTTCCAGACCAGAAAACAATTATGTCTCCCCTCAGCCTTGGCTCTTTTGATAACTCGATTTCTACTGCGAGGCTCAGCAGCTCACAGTGATTTGAGCTCAGTGGAGGGTCAAATAATGTGTTCATTAAACTCCCTGCCCTTCTGGAATCAACAAGTGCACATGTACTGTAGGTGTAGGATAAGGACATGGATCCTCGGGAAAGTATGAGGATCACATCTGAACGTCAAGAGCAATGAAATACAACAACTATAATACTGGACCCAGTTACAGCCATTCCAAACAGTATTTTGCAATGCAAAATAGTAAACAGGCATTAAACTGTTCTTTGATTCTTTTTTTCACAGCAATGAACCATTTTTGGTCCCCTAAAGTACCTTTCAGTGAACAGTTCTTAAAGGGGTCATGAACTGCATTGTTTTATTGATTTATGATGTATGATTTTTACATCAAAAATTGTCATAATTTAGAAATAAAAGCCATATTTTTACTACCCTGATTTTTGCCTCTGATTTGAACGCTCTGTTTGAAGGGGCGAGACTTCAGTGTAAACGCCCACTGCTGTGATTGGCTGCTGTGAGACTTCAGTGTAAACGCCCACTGCTGTGATTGGCTGCTGTGAGACTTCAGTGTAAACGCCCACTGCTGTGATTGGCTGCTGTGAGACTTCAGTGTAAACGCCCACTGCTGTGATTGGCTGCTGTGAGACTTCAGTGTAAACGCCCACTGCTGTGATTGGCTGCTGTGAGACTTCAGTGTAAACGCACACTGCTGTGATTGGCTGCTGTGAGACTTCAGTGTAAACGCCCACTGCTGTGATTGGCTGCTGTGAGACTTCAGTGTAAACGCCCACTGCTGTGATTGGCTGCTGTGAGACTTCAGTGTAAACGCCCACTGCTGTGATTGGCTGCTGTGAGACTTCAGTGTAAACGCACACTGCTGTGATTGGCTGCTGTGAGACTTCAGTGTAAACGCCCACTGCTGTGATTGGCTGCTGTGAGACTTCAGTGTAAACGCACACTGCTGTGATTGGCTGCTGTGAGACTTCAGTGTAAACGCCCACTGCTGTGATTGGCTGACATCTTTGCATATGAAATAACTAAGTATTACATGTGGAACTATTACAGCTCTCAATGTTAACTAATCATGAAAAGTGTTGATTATGGCATTATATTTAGATCTATGGCATTATATTCAGATGGTGGCATGAAAGGTTGCAGTGATGATCATTGTAGCCGATCACAGACATGTTGAGCGCATGAATGCAAGATCTCGTCATTGCAACTCGATTTCTGCACACTAACAAATGCTTTCATCATAACTAACAGTGCAAACACAATGTAAATAAGAGATTTGTTGATTATAACGGGAGTTTTGACGCAAGTCCAGATAAACTTGCGCTGTTTGATTGACAGCTCCAGTGATTGTAAAGGGAGCGTTCTTTGATCGCTTTCTATATATAATTTAATCACAGTTTAAATAACAGATTATTTTCATCCTACTAAGAGAAACAATGTGAAGTTGAGCGTTTAGTCACTGGTTTGATTTACTGACACAGAGACAAAGAACATCTGACTGTCCATGAATCATTACATATCAGAAATCACTGGTCTCAGATCAGGCATTAGAATTAACACGGTTACTTACATGTTGTGGCATTACTGTCGAGTCCATATCGTAAAAGTCTGTTTGCAAAGCCTGCACCAAAATTGCGACTGATTTCCCAAAGAATCCGCAGTGAAATGTAGCGAATACAAATAAATAATGCTCAACTGAGACATTCACATTGTTGAAAATAAATAAGCACATTCCTAGCATTAGGATCCTTTGGAAGGTAATGTTATTTTTAGTCCAGTGATCCTGTATCGCTCTTCTCTCCTCGTCATCTCACTAACACTCCAGTTGGCGGGGCCAAAGTTGCGATGATGAAGTAGGCGTTGATCTTCTTCTGCAGAGGCGGTCTTTCACCATCTATGACAGGCTCATTCCACAACGAGTCGTTCTCTGGGATTGGTTACAATAAAAGTTGTTTTTGGATTAACAAAGAAGTTTTCAGTTCTGAAATTTACAGGATATTCATATAGTATGTCAAAAGCTCAAGGATAATCTGATTTCTCAATTCATGACCCCATCTTTTTTCTTAGTGTGAAGAACATTAATAATCTAAAGATTTTTGTTCCACTATAAAGAACCTTTTGTGCAATGAAAAGGTTCCATGGATGTTAAACGTTCTTCATGGACCCATCAATAAAGGAGCTTTATAGTTAAAAAACCCAGACTCTGTGGCCCAAAAAAATTATTTGGACAAAATCTCTTGCACCATTAGTATTGTTTGCTAAGAGTCCAGATATATTTTGTGGCCACTGCGTAGATTGTGTTTTATAATTTAGAGTCTGTATTGTCTGTGAATGGGTATAAATCAAGGCAAATGTGGGAGTGTGTGTCTAGGACAGTCCTACTCATTCAGTCTCCATCTGGAATACTTAGGAGTTTTTTTAAGTCTCCATCAAGGTGGAAAAGAGCTCTTATGACTTATGGATTAGGGTCATTGGATCAAAAGCAGGACTGGCCACTCCGTTTGTGAAAATTCGAAGGAAATCTGCTTTGCAGTCCCTTTCCCTTTCTCCCTTTACGTGATGGGAAATGGCTGCACTCGGGATGGCAAAGGACTGACAGCTTAATGATTCAAATTTATTTTCAAAGTCGAGTGGAGCACTTTTTTTCCTAGTTTAGTAGGAGAGAATGGAGACTTTTGGATTTTCCAGTCGTCATTTTTACAGGTCAGAGTTCAGTTGTAGTTCAGCGCTGGTCTAAGAGCAAAGAAGGATCTCTAATCAATGATCTATTCATCTACATCAGCCACTCTTAAAGGGGATCTATTATGCCACTTTTTACAAGATGTAATATAAGTCTCAGGTGTCCCCAGAATGTGTCTGTGAAGTTTCAGCTCAAAATACCACACAGATCATGTTGTAAATGCCCATTTTTGAGTGGAAGGAAAAACATGCTGTTTTCGTGCATTAATCTTTAAATGCAAATGAGCTGCTGCTCCGCCCCCCCATCCAGAAGAGGGCGGAGCCTGTACAGCTCCTGCCTCGGATACTCTGCCAAAAACTAAAACATCTGTTTGATTTTGATTATCATCTCTTTCTTGCTCACGCTCACATGACATTGCAATTCTTCATCATCATGAAAGTTTATGATCTGCATGTGTTTTAAAGCCATATCAGTCTAAACTTCTGATATATAGTTTTCTGCGCGCACACACACACCCGAAGCACGCGCACAGAAAGCTGACGTCAGACGGAGCGTCCCGTGTGTATCAAACTAAGTTCTCTTTCACGTCTTATTGCGCTTAAACTTTCAAATACACACAAAGTTATGTTAAAAACACACAAAGTTCACATAAACACAGTCGGTTATGTCTGTGAACGTAAACGTGTATATTAGATCTGTGTGTTAAAGTGACAGCAGTGTAATATACAGTACCTACTGCTATATCTGCTGTTAATATGAATCAAACAACAAAAGAAAAACAGAAAATCACTCACTGCTCCCGACTGAATAACTTTAGTAGCTTTAATAAGAATACATTTCTGACTTGAATGCTCAGGTGAGGAGATAAACATGGCGGACTGTGTACAGCTGACTGAGGGGCGGGGTCTATGCAAATAGGGCGGAGTCTGTCAGCAGTCGTGGGCGGGGCATCTGTGACGTCACAAAAGCTAGAATCTGCAAACGCTTGTTCTGAGACACTGCTTATGATTTATGGGGATTAAAAAAAGAGGAGTGAGTAGATTTATATGATTATAGAGTGGTTGTGTACACACACTGCCAACATATTTATGTTCAAACACCATATAAAAGTGAATTTTAAGGATGTTTACCCCTTTAAGGGATGTTCACACGGACAGATTTGCAGGTCGCTCTGCTGTCGGTCGCTTTTTGGCGTTCCAGCTGAATCCCACTGTGTCGGGTGACGGATCACGTAAACTTTAATGCCTTCTCTCTCTCCCATTGGTAGTTGCCGTGTCGCATTCTCATCTTCACATTTAAAGAGTAAAGATACAAATATTTGTTAATTCATGAATGTTCATAAACTGTTCACACAAATTAGGTGGGTCATTCTCAAAATATGGAGATAAACATGCCATGACATTATAGTCATGAAAAATATCTAAAATAGTCAAGAAAATCCATATAAATGGCATCATTCCATAATTTTATAAACAATATAAGTAATATGAAATAGTTTGGCTTGATATTGTGTTGCACTTCTGAAATTCTTTATTTAATTTAATTTATTAATTTATTTTATTTTATTATTTTGTTTTCCAAGGTGAAGCATTAGTGCAAGGTCTAATAAGTATGCAAAAAATACTTACTTTAATGGTGAAATCAGTGTTATATTGTTTAATATTTGCATGTTTGCATTGATTTGATGAGTGGTGTGTTTTGACAAGATACTGAAACCATCTTATAAAATTCATATTATATGAGAATTTGTCACTATTACTGTCACTTTAATTTGTAAAATAAAATCAAGTAAAATTTTCCTTCATGGTTAATAATATCAAAAAGTGTAAAATACTCACAATCAGCTTTTATGGGAGAATAAATTAGCTTAATTCAAAAGTCTTAAAATCGTATTTTGAGAATGACCCATCTCTGTGTTTACATCTAGGCTATTATGAAGAAAGTGTGTGTGCCACAATAAGCATGTGATGGCCACTTCATTTTCCTGTATATCGTCATGCCTATATCATACATTTTAGGCCACATTTGTTTGCCATACATCATCGACTTGGCTGTAAAACAGTAGAAAAGCATATCTTTCAGAAAATATCTGTGGTTTCAGCTCTTGATTCTGACTAAGAACGGTCCTGCGTCTCTTTTAGCAGCACAGTAATACAGTTTCCTCATCCATTTTGATTAAGTTGAAAACTTTAAGCTTTGTGAAAGCTTTGCCTAGCAACATAATAATAACAGTGCTGGTATCTGGTCATAACTCGAGGCGCGCGGCGCACATGGGGTCCACTCGACTGATGAGCCACATTCTGCTCTACAACAGGAACCCAAGCAGATGTTCTGGATCAGTGATGTCACCGCAACTTGTCGTCGTGTGGTAACAATGCGTTCAGTGCAGGTCACGTCATTTTGCTTTGGAAATCGCTGTTTTCCCGTTGTGACCGAGGTGATAAGAGTTCATTGAGTCATTCAATGCATCAGCGGTAATCTGACAGCGTGTTTGAAAGGTCGTCACACAACAGCTTTGCTGCGGCAGACGTATGTTGGCAATGTTTCACCAGAGACATGTAAAGGGGCGCTCACACATATAGACACACGTATGACCTGTGAACAGTGTTTCTAAGTGTTTATTCCGGTATGGATGCGTGATAAGAGGAACTTGTTTACAGAGAAAAAGTGTTTGTGGGATGAATGCTGAGCTGTACTCACATGGAGCCACTTGTGGTTCAAGTTTATGACCTGACAGAGGATGAGGAGCCATAAAACAACCCTTCCAAATGAACACACATACACACACACATCTCCTCCTACAGAAAGTAAGAGCTTATCCGAGGGCCTTAACTTCATTATGCTTTATTTCATCTTGTCATTTGAAATATAGGTAAAAATTTATCAAATAGCCATCATATTTACATCCACCCACCCAAGTCCCATACATGTTTCTATAACTGAATATCACTCAGAAATTCATCACATTATTGAATTAAAATAGGTTTTAATAGAAAGACTGGGATGCGCTTACCGTACAATTACAGTACATAACTTGCTGCTTAGAGTTGGTAGTTATTCTGATTCAAGATTATGAGGAACATGAATTTAAAAAGTACTGCAATATTTCATAAAAAAAATAAGAAGGGTCCACTTTTGTTTCATGGTGACTTTAACTACCAAAGTACAACCATCGAAGAAATTAACTAGCTAGTCACGACTGTTTCCCAAAATCTTAGAAACTTTGTGTCACATACATCATTCGAACCACACTGGTTCAACAGTATAGGGACTGTTGTTAATGACGCAAGGAGGTGGTGGAGTAATAACTTCTGCTAATTAATCAGTTTGAGATTGAATTCATGTCAGATTTTTGCTGTAAATAACAAAATAGAGGTACAAGAGCTCATGTGCACTCTTGAAAATTGTCTTTTTTTTCTTGATAAACTAAAAGACAATGAAATTTGTATAGAATGAAAGATATTATTGTTCTCCAACCACCCGTGACAGAAGACCGAACCAATCAAATGGATTACGCCACAAGTTTTTCCGGCTCGCCATCACCTGCCCCTTTGACAACGAGACCCTGAAGTCACTGTTCTGGATCGGGGGAAAATTACCATCACCCCGTTGACCTCCCAAACACCACCGGATGATGATTTCTTTCCAGTTCAGTTCGGTGGTGTCTGGGAGGTCAACGGGGTGATGGTAATTTAATATCAAAGACAATAATATCTTTCATTCTATACAAATTTCATTGTCTTTTAGTGAAGAGTGCCCTTCCCCGATCCAGAACACAGCCAGATCCCGAACCACCATGGACCGCAGAGAATTTGTGTGTGCCCCCCACAGACAGAGAGCTACCACCCGCCGTGAAGCGTCAGCCAGAGCCCGAGGAGAAGAGGACAGAGCTGACCCTCGTCCCGGAAGTGGAGTGCCATCATGAGTCTGACCAGGGGTGTGAGCCTGTGACATCAGCGGACGAGGGAGTCGTGACTACGGAAAATGAGGACTGGCTGATCGACTTCAATGAGGAATTATCGACTCCCACCCTACCCCACTTGGTACCTTCATCATCACTGTTTTTGAACAGCACCAATGACTGTATGAACTATGAGCCATTCTTTTCATCAAGCTACATGGACTGTGCCATATTCACCATCATTCTGTCGAGATTCTTATTGCCACCATCACCGCGAAGCTCAGCCAGTCCTCCAGCCCCGTCACTGCCAGATGTCTACAGCCCTGTGCCGTCTCCGGGGATTCCCTGCTGTGACGTCGAGCCGCAGGTCAGCATCCGTGTGAGAGGATCCTGTGGCTCCGCCTCCTGCCTCTCTTCGCTCCATCTCGGCCTGTCGGCTCGGTCTTGGCTCCTCCCACCTTCGGCTCCACCGGAGACCCTCGGCCTAGCAGTGTCACCGGGTTCCCTCGTCCCACCGGCTCCTCCTTGGTCAGTCGTCACACCACTTCCGCCACGGACTTACGGGCCATCCGCTGCACTCCATTCCTCCACCCCTACAGCTGCAGAGGGTTCCTCCTTCCCCTCACCGTCACCTCTGTCCTCCGTCACACCGGCTCCACCTCAGCCCTCAGGTACTCTGGCTACGCCTTCGACGATCGTCTCTAGTACCAGCGATGTCGCTCCTTTCCATCGGTTCTCCGTCTGCGCCCATGGATCCATCGGCCTCGTGTCCTGCGGTCATCCCCCAGCTGTCGTCTGCCACTACACTATCTTGGCTCCTCCCTCCCTTTACTCCGCCGTGGGCTGTCGGCACTGGGGAGCTCTGGGTCTGTGCCATCGGGCTGTGCCCATCATTGCTGCCAGGGGATCGTCGTGCTTACGTCACTTCTCTGTTACCATCTCCTGTCACCACCCCTTCGCGTTATCTTGTTTGAGTGCTACTTAAGTTCTTCCCTCACAGTCCTTCAGTGTTCGGTCTATGTTACAGTTAGTGTGTGTTACTCTGCCTGTCTGCTTGTTATTTGTATTATTGTTATTAAACCTCGTATTGGAATCCTTCATCTTCGTCTGCCTTCCTGCAACCACCTGTGACAGATATATATTAGCTTGATTATTTTGCTCAAGAGGATCATCAGGTTGATGAGGCTGATTTAAGTCAACGTCAAACTAACAAGAAACTATGCTGCTATTCACAGGTCGAGAGCTGTTGCGATGCTGTTTGTGAATGTTCGTTGGAACTATGGTTTCAGGAATCATTAAATTATCTTGGTAACAATGGAACTTGAGACCTAGTTGGCTACCGATGCTTTTGAGAAATGCACCCCTGGTTGATTAAACTGGTGAGTAGCATGGCTATGGTGGTCTACTAAGCACTAAGCCAGCATGGAAATTCATGCTTTTTGTCAATGAAAATCAGGCTCTTAACACTGGCTTGTCTCTGCGAGTGGGGGACAATAATCTTGAGGGTCATGGATTAATGTCTAAAGCACTGGATCTCCGTTCCAAGCTATGAATGACCACATTTTCATTACAACACCAATCTGACATTCAATGTGCATGTATTGAAGTTATTCACCCTCTTATAAAACCTCAACCAAATGCACAAAGTAACAAGCCGTCATGAATGGTGCACAATGGCCAAATATGTCCTAATCTAATGCATGAGAGATAAATCTGTCTTCGAGGATCATAGCAAAACTGCAAACTCTTCCAGTATTGGAGATACTAAAGTAACTTCTTCCATCTATTGTTCCAGTCACGGATATTGTCCTTTTCTTTACTTGGCAGGAAGGCGTAAACCGAAGAGTTCAGCGCATTCCTGATGAGTACCGAGTAATGAGTTCCTCTCGAAATCTTTAATCATGCAAACCTCAGACCTCTCTCTTTGGATTAGGAACAAGAGGAGTTTCCTTGCTTTCAGTAATGGCTCAGCGAGTGTATGAGTGATGGGGCCAAAATGTCCGATGGTACTTTTATTGCATCTGTTATAATATTGACTTACAGTGGGAAGCGTTGCACCCCACCCTTCTGTGAAACGGCACACCAGTGTTCCCACCGCTGGCCATTGGGGCTGAATGCATGCAGTCAAGTATGATCTCAAAAACAAGCACAAAATGTTGTTTCCTTCTTTCCTTTTGTCCCAGGCAAGGGCAGCTCCAGTATCTCCTCCGATGTGAGCTCCAGCACTGATCATACACCCACCAAAGCTCCCAAGAATGTGGCTACCAGTGAAGGTAAACCATCTGGTCTTCATTATGAGCCAAAACGCCTGCCTAACTCCCTTTGGCTCTTCCTTTTTGCCCTCTCTCTTTCTCTCTCTTTATGAAATGCTTAACATTTTGGAGCAAACGTGTGTGCTTGTAGGATAACCTGGGAATTGAAAACAAACTCAATGTTCCCAACTAACGGTGAGACCCCAGTGTGTGTGGCTGTTTTTCTTAGAGCCTCTCTTAAAATTAGGAAAGCATCATCTCTAGATGTTTTGGACAAATCCTCGTATACTATGCTCTGTGCTATTCCACATATTAGATTACTCTATATTAGAGATGTTTTGTAACATGATCTGACTAACACTGTTCTTTTGCATTCCTGCCTATTATGGCTAACCATTTGACTCAAGTTATTATTGTTTAAACAAACTCGATCATTTATTGGTTCCATAGCCTTTTTGGTTTCATCACCATAAATCTTGTCAACAAAAAGCTTGTAAATATTTTTACTGTGTATTTGGAATGGGATCTCTATGGAAGCCCGTTTCCGCCACTAAATAAAAAAATTTTGACCTTTTTTCCTCACAATTGCGTGATATAAAGTCACAATTCTGACTTTTTTTCTCAGTCTTGTCTCAGTCAGAATTGTGACTTTATATCACGCAATTGTGAGTTTATATCTCAGAATTCTGACATATCTCAGAACTGTGACTTTATATCACGCAATTGTGAGGAAAAAAGTCAGAATTCTTAGATAAAAAGTCGCAATTACACTTTTTATTTTTTTATTTAGTGGCGGAAACGGGCTTCCATAGATCTCCGTCTGCCGGGTGCTGAGGACTGAGTTAAACTTTCACCTCGTCGCCAACCCGCATACGTATGTTGACGAAATGATTATGCAATGCGAACACTCTTGCTACGTAAGCTTGATTTCACGTCATTGCATTACAAAATGTGTCAGAGCCTGATTGATAATGCAATACAAATACATAAGAGTCTTCATCTATGGTCTGTTTTCACTTGCATGCCAACAACTGCCATAGCATAACAACAGTTTGACAACTGTTGACATGTTTATATTTAAAGTAAGTTACACTGTCTACATGGTTATAGCTAGATAAAGTTAATTAAACTGATAACATGTTTATAGCAAAAAGTTAGTTTTACTGTTGACGTTTATAGCTAGTTATAGTTAAACTGTTGACATTTTATAGCTAAAGTAATAAACATGTTGATTTGTTATAGCTAAAGTTAGTTAAAATTTTAACATGTTTATAGTTAAAGTTACTTCAACTGTCAACAAGTTTACAGCTAGTTAGTTAAACTGTTAGCATGTTCATGGCTAAATTTAGTTCAACTGTCAACACGTTTATAGTTAAAATTAAACTGTTGACATGTTTATAGCTAAAGTTAGTTCAACTGACAACATGTTTATAGCTAGTTAACTTAAACTGTTGACATTTTTATAACTAGTTAAGTTAGTTTGCATTTTAGTTTGCATTAGTCTGCATTTTTAATACAGTTAAACTGTTGACATTTTTATAATTAAAGTTATACAAATGTTGATTTGTTATAGCTAAAGTTAGTTAAATTGTAAACACATTTACAGCTAGTTACAATTAGTTAAACTGTTAGCATGTTTATAGCTAAACTTAGAACTGTTAGCATGTTTATCGCTAAACTTAGTTAAACTGTTAGCATGTTTATAGTTAAATTTAGTTCAACTGTCAACACGCTTATAGTTAAAGTTAAACTGTAGACATGTTTATAGCTAACTAAAGTTAGTTAAACTGTTAACATGTTTGTAGCTAAAGTTAGTTAAATTGTAAACATATTCATAGTTAGTTAGTTCAACTGTCTTCGTGTTTACAGCTGGTTAAAGTTAGTCAAACTGTTAGCATGTTTATAGCTAAACTTAGTTTAACTGTTGACATGTTTACAGCTAAAGTTAGTTAAACTGTTAACATGTTTAAAGTTAGTTCAGCTATCAACACGTTTATAGTTAAAGTTAAACTGTTAACATGTTTGTGAGCTAGTTAAAGGTATCCAAATGTTGATTTGTTATACCTAAACTTAGTTAAATTGTAAACATGTTCATAGTTAGTTAGTTAAACTTTCTTCATGTTTACAGCTAGATAAAGCTAGTCAAACTATTAGCAAGTTTATAGCTAAACTTAGTTAAACTGTTGACATGTTTATAGCTAGTTAAAGTTATCCAAATGTTGATTTGTTATACTTGAAGTTAGTTAAATTGTAAAGATGTTTAGTTAGTTAAACTGTCTTCATGTTTATTGTAAAACTTAAACTGTTGACATGTTTACAGCTAGTTAAAGTTAAACTGTTAACATGTCAAAAGTATTTAAACGCTTTGCATGTGTATAGGTAGTTAGCGGTAGTCAGATAGACTTATCTATCTTAATAATAACATGTGGCACAGTGTTTTAATGGCAGTTCAAAGTATCTCTATCGCCCTCTTGAGTACTGGAGGCTTCTTACAGGTCATGAAAATATCGAAACTTTAGAATTTATATTCTATTTAACTTCTCTTTATACTGCATTGAGATGCATGTTTAAAACTTCAGTTTAAAGTCAGTATGTGGTTGGGCACCAACACTGTTTGGCATGGTTCGTGTTACACTGTGGTACCCACCCTACTAGGGCTTCACGCCAGGGAAGTCGGGTCCAACTCCATATTGTCCCTAAACTGGGGCATCTGGTGGGTGTGTGTGTGTGTGTGTGTGTGTGTGTGTGTGTGTGTGTGTGTGTGTGTGTGTGTGTGTGTGTGTGTGTGTGTGTGTGTGTGTGTGTGTGTGTGTGTGTGAAAAATAGTTAGCCAGGTGCTAATTGAGTGTGACCTGCGATTGTGGTCGTAGTATTTCATAGTTTTCTTGGCTCAGACAGGGCGAACAATGAATATCAACAGACATTTCACTAAGCAACGCCCAGCATTAATGAGGGCAACACAGTGTGCGTGTAAAGCAGCCAATTTGTGCGGTTCAGTGAGGGTGGCTCGAAACATTAGGTAAATGAAAATGAGGTTAAAGTCAATATTAAGAGCTATGATTAGATTTTGAGCTGTGTGAAAAGCTTGGAAACTCTTGCCCCCGAAATTTAACAAAGAAATAATGTGATCACATAAAAAAGTTAAAATGTTAAACACACTGCATTGGCCTGTGTAATTGACAGGGATCCAGTAAGGGAGTTGCTAAGGAACTAGGCGCTGTTTAAAGTCAACATGAAGCATCATTCACAACACATTTTAGTTCCATAATGTGCAGTTTTTCCTAGTGAAACGGGATGTTCAAAGGGGTGAAAGGGTGGGACTTGATTTCATTCATCAGGAATTGTTTGGATTGTAAAAAGATTCTGTTAAGCAGAATATATGTTAAAGTCGGAATAAAGCGTTAGTTGCTCTAGTCTTTTCTTCCCTATTGTGCCGTATATCGAGTGAAACGCTTCAGGAACAAGAACAAATGTAGGGCGGGGCTTGATTCTGTCTGTGGGGAATTGATTGGATGGTTGTGGTTTGCTATTGGTGGATCTCATGTGAGTGACAGGTTGCCCCGCCCTCGTCATCAGAGAAGAGATGAGATGCTGCAAGAGGGAGGGGAAGTTATTCTGATTAAAGATTATGAGACACATGAATTAAAAACAATTCTGATGTGCGCAAATAAATCATTTATATTACTGCAATATTAAAAAAAACAAAAACAAGAATTGTCATTGATTTCAACATGATTTCATGGGGACTTTAACATGACCTTTGACTAGTGACGTTTCTTAAAAAGGGAAGCAGTTTCAGAGGTGGAGTAATTACATTTTGATTAAAGATTATTTAGATAAATGTTAATTAACATTAAATTAAAAATATACATTTTTTATAGAAATGTTTTGATTTCTTGTTGCCTTTTTAAACACCTAATGGTAATAGCATATTGAAAATGTACATCCTGCATATTTAGTTCAGAAAAAAATAATTTAGCAGTCAGTCTAATCATTCTCATTCATGATGAAGTATCTTTTGTTGTCTTTGGTGAATCTACGAACTCTGATTGATTGGACCTATTTTCTTCATCTCTATTTTCAGACGTGTATGTGTACACACACACACACACACACACACACACGCACTCACGCACGCACGCACTCACACACACGCGCACAGACTCGCACGCACTCACACACACATACACTCTCGCACTAACACACACACACACACACACACACACACGCACTCACGCACGCACTCACACACAAGCGCACAGACTCGCACGCACTCACACACACATACACTCTCGCACTAACACACACACACACACACACACTCTCTCTCTCTCTCTCACACTAACACACACACACACACACACACTCTCACACTAACACACACACACACACACACTCTCTCACTAACACACTCTCTCTCACACTAACACACTCTCTCTCACACTAACACACACACACTCACACACTCTCTCTCACACTAACACACACACACTCTCTCACACTAACACACACACACTCTCTCTCTCACCATAACACACACTCACACACTAACACACACACACACTCTCACACTAACACTCACACTCTCTCTCACACTAACACACACACACACTCTCACACTAACACTCACACTAACACACACACACACACACACTCACACACTCTCTCTCACACTAACACACACACTCTTTCTCACACTAACACACACACACACAAAATGTAAAGACCTTGAATCCCTTCATATTTATGCCTTCAGGCACAGATGAAATCCACTTGTGTGGGACGGCTCTTCCCACAGGATAACAAACACATGCGAGTGTGTCTGAAACGTCAGGATCGTTCATATTGTCAGTCAGGACTGTTTGACCACAGTGATGTGTACTTTCTCCAAGTATGGATTTGCCACAAACACACACAATACAGAGGACTGACAAAGGCTTGGCATCCTGAATGTCCATGTCCAGGAAATCATACAGTATGTGTATATTGTGGAGGCAGTTCACCATATTTTGGGTGTTGTAATTTTAGTAAAACATACGTCTTCATTAATTGAGACAGGACTTACTTTTATTGGTTTTACTATAAACATAATAAACATAAATCATATGATTACATATGATTAATATATTTAAACGTGACACAGGGTCCAAAATTAACACTCACACACATAAAAATGTCAATAGCGACAAAATGGGAATACAAGTAAATAAAGTAGAATATGTGGCCAATTAGTAAAGTAAATAACATGGAGCAGCCAACCCTAGATGTTAAAGAGGTCATGAACTGCATTGTTTCCTGGGGTGCACTTATAATTTTAGTATGATTTTTACATCAGAAATGGTCATAATTTAGAAATAAAAGGCCTTTTTCCTACCCTGATTTTAGCCTCTGATTTGAACGCTCTGTTTGAAGGGGCGTGTCTGCTGTGAGACTTCAGTGTAAACGCCCACTGCTGTGATTGGCCGCTGTGAGACTTCAGTGTAAACGCCCACTGCTGTGATTGGCTGCTGTGAGACTTCAGTGTAAACGCCCACTGCTGTGATTGGCTTCTGTGAGACTTCAGTGTAAACGCCCACTGCTGACATTGGCTGCTGTGAGACTTCAGTGTAAACGCCCACTACTGTGATTGGCTGTTGTGAGACTTCAGTGTAAACGCCCACTGCTGTGATTGGCTGCTGTGAGACTTCAGTGTAAACGCCCACTGCTGTGATTGGCTGTTGTGAGACTTCAGTGTAAACGCCCACTGCTGTGATTGGCTGCTGTGAGACTTCAGTGTAAACGCCCACTGCTGTGATTGGCTGCTGTGAGACTTCAGTGTAAACGCCCACTGCTGTGATTGGCTGACATCTTTGTTTGCATATGAAATAACTAGTATTACATGTGGAACTCTCTTGAAAACTTTTAGCGGGTTTTTACTATTACAGCTCTCAAGATTAACTAATCGTGAAAAGTGTTGATTATAGCATTATATTCAGATCTATGGCATTATATTCAGATGGTGGCATGAAAGGTTGCAGTGATGATCATTGTAGCCGATCACAGACATGTTGAGCGCATGAATGCAGGATCTCGTCATTGTAACTCAATTTCTGCACACTAATGAATGCTGTCGTCATAACTAACAGTGCAAACACAATGTAAATAAGAGATTCATTGATTATAACGGGAGTTTTGGCACGAGTCCAGAACTCAGTCGCTGATAAACTCGTGCTGTTTGATTGACAGCTCCAGCGATTGTAAAGGGAGCGTTCTTTGATCGCTTTCTATATATAATTTAATCACAGTTTAAATAACAGATTATTTTCATCCTACTAAGAGAAACAATGTGAAGTTGAGCGTTTAGTCACTGGTTTGATTTAGTGACACATAGACAAAGAACATCTGACTGTACATGAATCATATCAGAAATCACTGGTCTCAGATCAGGCATTAGAATTAACACAAAATTGCGTCTGATTTCCCAAAGAATCCACAGTGAAATGTAGCGAATACAAATGAATTGTCTCACATTGTTGAAAATAAATAAGCACATTCCTAGCATTAGGATCCTTTGGAACAGTGGCGTGCACAAGGGGGGGGCCGGGGGGGTTTGAGCCAAAGTGCCCTTTTCTATCGCACCGCAGTGCCGCGAACGCCAACCACAACCAATCCCCCCAATCATATAGGGTGAATTTAGGTTGACTGGGACGCTTTTTGCCATTGAGATGACTGAGATGGCATAATGCAGTTATCCCAAATACAATTTCATGCCTACAAATGGATAATTATGCCCTACTGAGCTTACATCTTGTGCTTGTGAACATTAGTTAGTTTGAACATCATGAAACAGTGAACACTGACTGGCTTTCCAAAGTGTGGGGACAAGCATTAAATTGCTCAAAATGCCTTCTGCCAACCATCTTACCATCATTCATTTAATTCCATCATTTTTTGACCTCTTGTTGAATGTAACGAGGCTCCTGAGGACAGATGATGTTCCTCTTTATGGTATCGGTTGATTTTGAAAGACTCAGCACTTCTCAGATCCAGTGCTGTGGAGGTTTGGTAGCAAACACACATTTCGAACACCTGCACTCTTCGTCTGTTTTCCACAATCTCGGAGGCATCTGGTTGTTCAGCTGGAAAAGGGGAACAGTAGATAGACCACCCTCGTTCATCTAAACCTCAGGGGATATTTGAGAGTTTATTTCAAAGAACACCATGACGCTTATAAAACCTCTTTAAGCCTAAAAGATAATGCTCAGTGGAACATCTCAAATATCCTCCCATTATGGAAAACATCTAAAAGTGGTACAATTTGCAAGCGGAGCATGAAAGGAACTGTTTTGCCATCTTAAAAGGAATCTCCTGTCTCCCTTTTTCAAGACAAATACAACACAGACAGATTTCTCAGCTTATGAACAGCTAAATTTAGCTCTACTTCATCTTTACAAATGGCCATACAATGTGAGAGCAGTTAAAATGCTCACAGCCTCTGAAGTTCACTTCCCTTATTTGGGATGTGGTTCAAAATATACACTATAAGTTCAGGCCTGGCCTAGAAATGGTGGTCTCTGGATAGTTTTCTTTGGCTACCCTTGTTTTAGAGGTGTGGTTTCACTACAGATTGTTCAAGGACGAATAACAAATTATGAGACCAGCTCTGAGGTTTATTAACCCTTTATTAAACCTGTTTGTGGTACTACAGTTTTCTTCAGTGAGGAATGAGCCATGAATAATTCAACAGTGTAATAATGCAAGAGTTGCATTGTTTTTGTATAACTTTTTATTATTTTTTTCCTTTTAAAGAGTTTAATGTATGTAAACATACTGTAAATTATAGAATTGCTAATTTCCTCAGTTGTTCAAAAATACCATTTATCAGTAATTTGGCCTGCGCAGTAACAATAGTAACAGTAAGTAAGATAACTAGGCTACTGTTATTCCAAAAAAACACATGAAGATTCTGTATTTCTTAACTAATAATAAGAGTAAGATAAAGGGACATGTCGTCAAATGTTCTCATGTCACATGCCAAGAGAGTAAGAATTCTACCAACCAGTAAGTATTCCGGCTCTCACAGACCTGTTAGTTTTTCTTAAAGAAGCCCTCCTGTTCTCCACCCATTACCTGTATTAACTGCACCTGTTTGAACTCGTTACCTGTATAAAAGACACCTGTCCACACACTCAATCAAACAGACTCCAACCTCTCCACAATGGCCAAGACCAGAGAGCTGTGTAAGGATAAAATTGTAGACCTGCACAAGGCTGGGATGGGCGACAGGACAATAGGCAAGCAGCTTGGTGAGAAGGCAACAACTGTTGGCGCAATTATTAGAAAATGGAAGAAGTTCAAGATGACAGTCAATCTCCCTCGGTCTGGGGCACCATGCAAGATCTCACCTCATGGGACCACAGTCTCAAAGAAAACCATTAGTAACACACTACGCCGTCATGGATTAAAATCCTGCAGCGCACGCAAGGTCCCCCTGCTCAAGCCAGCGCATGTCCAGGCCCGTCTGAAGTTTGCCAATGACCATCTGGATGATCCAGAGGAGGAATGGGAGAAGGTCATGTGGTCTGAGGAGACAAAAATAGAGCTTTTTGATCTAAACTCCACTCGCTGTGTTTGGAGGAAGAAGAAGGATGAGTACAACCCCAAGAACACCATCCCAACCGTGAAGCATGGAGGTGGAAACATCATTCTTTGGGGATGCTTTTCTGCAAAGGGGACAGGACGACTGCATCGTATTGAGGGGAGGATGGATGGGGCCATGTATCGTGAGATCTTGGCCAACAACCTCCTTCCCTCAGTAAGAGCATTGAAGATGGGTCGTGGCTGGGTCTTCCAGCATGACAACGACCCGAAACACACAGCCAGGGCAACTAAGGAGTGGCTCCGTAAGAAGCATCTCAAGGTCCTGGAGTGGCCTAGCCAGTCTCCAGACCTGAACCCAATAGAAAATCTTTGGAGGGAGCTGAAAGTCCGTATTGCCCAGCGATAGCCCCGAAACCTGAAGGATCTGGAGAAGGTCTGTATGGAGGAGTGGGCCAAAATCGCTGCTGCAGTGTGTGCAAACCTGGTCAAGAACTACAGGAAACGTATGATCTCTGTAATTGCAAACAAAGGTTTCTGTACCAAATATTAAGTTCTGCTTTTTCTGCAATTCAAAATGTGATAGATTTTGTAGTAATATTGCGTAGTTGTGCTTGGAGTTGATTGTTTTATTTGTGATAATAACGCAATGAAACATGACAAATTGTGCGACATAATTTTTGGCCAGGCTGTCATACAAAGAAATGATGAACGCAAAAACAAGAGAACCAATCAAATATTAATAACTGGTTGTTGTCAATATATGCCAAATAAATACCTTGACCAAGTTAAGCATTTTGTTCATCCCTAATATTTAAATATAAAATATTTTGATGGTTTAATGAAACTTGTGGGGTCATTAAAAACAAATATCCCCTGCGGATGTGACTTTTGGCCACTGCTGTATATTGATTGGTCCAGAGTTCTTTTACAATGTTCCAATTGTTTCCATTTTGTGGAATGGAATTCCCGTCGTGAAGGCATTCTAAAAGATTAGAACCACTGTTACACATAGGGAGTCAAGTGTAAATCTCAAATAAATGGATTTTCCTTCCTTAGACAAATGCATGGGAGAATTCCCAGCAGGAGATATCTAACCCCCCTACTGTGCTGCTCCTGCAAGAGTGATATGTGAGCTGGTGTTTCTGTCTCTCTGCCCACGCCTGAGGTCAGCGGAGGTGAAGTTTAACCGCTCGAGCACTGCAGTGCAGTCGGCCTCTACTGTAGTCAAGCCTTCTCTCTTCTCATGGGCGGACAAGAGCTCCTGTCATTAACAGTTGTTTGTAAACTTCTTGATTACTAGCATTCCCTCTTTATATTTGTTTCCATCACATTTTCCATGCACAATGTGTGGGGTGTCAGTGTCGATCTTGTGCGGATAATAGAAGTATGAGAGTAAGTTTGTTGAGCCTCAGAGACCTGCACTGAGGAGTAATGAGGTTTTAAGTAAGGCCAAGTGACAGTACTGATTACTGATGGTGAGCACTAAATAACAGCAGATTGGACAGTTCAGCCCAAGTAAAACCTATTAATTAACTTCTCCCGATTCATTGCCAAAGACCTTCGGCTTCAGTAAATAGCCTATTGCATGAAGAGAGAAGCGGGGGAGAATCCAGCAGATTTATTTCGTCATGGATTAAACTGTACAATACCAAAGTCATAACTTACACCTGGCATGCTAGAGTGTGCGGTTCATGCAGATGCAGTTTGATATATCCATTTCTTTGCGACATTTCCATGTTTCATTGGGTAACAGTGTTCTATGAAGCAAAAATGTACAGAAACTACCCTCTGATGTTTTACTGCTTATCTTTCAAATATTAATGAATGATTTCAATGTCTTCAAAACAGTTAAATTACCATTTTCGCCATTTACAAACCCGATTCCAAAAAAGTTGGGACACTGTACAAATTGTGAATAAAAAAGGAATGCAATAATATACAAATCTCATAAACTTATATTTTATTCACAATAGAATATAGATAGCATATCAAATGTTGAAAGTGAGACATTTTGAAATGTCATGCCAAATATTGGCTCATTTTGGATTTCATGAGAGCTACACATTCCAAAAAAGTTGGGACAGGTAGCAATAAGAGGCCGGAAAAGTTAAATGTACATATAAAGAACAGCTGGAGGACCAATTTGCAACTTATTAGGTCAATTGGCAACATGATTGGGTATAAAAAGAGCCTCTCAGAGTGGCAGTGTCTCTCAGAAGTCAAGATGGGCAGAGGATCACCAATTCCCCCAATGCTGCGGCGAAAAATAGTGGAGCAATATCAGAAAGGAGTTTCTCAGAGAAAAATTGCAAAGAGTTTGAAGTTATCATCATCTACAGTGCATAATATCATCCAAAGATTCAGAGAATCTGGAACAATCTCTGTGCGTAAGGGTCAAGGCCGGAAAACCATACTGGATGCCCGTGATCTTCGGGCCCTTAGACGGCACTGCATCACATACAGGAATGCTACTGTAATGGAAATCACAACATGGGCTCAGGAATACTTCCAGAAAACATTGTCGGTGAACACAATCCACCGTGCCATTCGCCGTTGCCGGCTAAAAGTCTATAGGTCAAAAAAGAAGCCATATCTAAACATGATCCAGAAGCGCAGGCGTTTTCTCTGGGCCAAGGCTCATTTAAAATGGACTGTGGCAAAGTGGAAAACTGTTCTGTGGTCAGACGAATCAAAATTTGAAGTTCTTTTTGGAAAACTGCGTTATCAGCGCTCAGTTCAGAAGCCTGCATCTCTGATGGTATGGGGTTGCATGAGTGCGTGTGGCATGGGCAGCTTACACATCTGGAAAGGCACCATCAATGCTGAAAGGTATATCCAAGTTCTAGAACAACATATGCTCCCATCCAGACGTCGTCTCTTTCAGGGAAGACCTTGCATTTTCCAACATGACAATGCCAGACCACATACTGCATCAATTACAACATCATGGCTGCGTAGAAGAAGGATCCGGGTACTGAAATGGCCAGCCTGCAGTCCAGATCTTTCACCCATAGAAAACATTTGGCGCATCATAAAGAGGAAGATGCAACAAAGAAGACCTAAGACAGTTGAGCAACTAGAAGCCTGTATTAGACAAGAATGGGACAACATTCCTATTCCTAAACTTGAGCAACTTGTCTCCTCAGTCCCCAGACGTTTGCAGACTGTTATAAAAAGAAGAGGGGATGCCACACAGTGGTAAACATGGCCTTGTCCCAACTTTTTTGAGATGTGTTGATGCCATGAAATTTAAAATCAACTTATTTTTCCCTTAAAATGATACATTTTCTCAGTTTAAACATTTGATATGTCATCTATGTTGTATTCTGAATAAAATATTGAAATTTGAAACTTCCACATCATTGCATTCTGTTTTTATTCACAATTTGTACAGTGTCCCAACTTTTTTGGAATCGGGTTTGTAATTAAATTAAAACATCTTTTGATAAAACATGCATTTGTTTGGTTTGCAATGGACCAGAATGATTGTGAGTGTGATACTTTTATACAGCAGTTTAATAAATAAAATGTTAAAGGGGACCTATTATGCAAAATTCACTTTTACATGGTGTTTGAACATAAATGTGTGTCGGCAGTGTGTTATAAATCTACCCACTCCTCTTTTTTTAATCCCCATAAATCATAAGCAGTGTCTCAGAACAATCCGTTTCCAGATTCTAGCAGTGTGATGTCACAGATGATTAGGCCCCGCCCATGACTGCTGACAGACTCCGCCCTATTAGCATAGACCCCGCCCCTCAGTCAGCTGTACACAGTCCGCCATGTTTATCGCCTCACCTGAGCATTCAAGTCAGAAATGTATTCTTATTAAAGCTACTAAAGTTATTCAGTCGGGAGCAGTGAGTGATTTTCTGTTTTTCTTTTGTTGTTTGATTCATATTAACAGCAGATATAGCAGTAGGTACTGTATATTACACTGCTGTCACTTTAATACACAGATCTAATATACACGTTTACGTTCACAGACATAACCGACTGTGTTTATGTGAACTTTGTGTGTTTTTAACATAACCTTGTGTGTATTTGACAGTTTAAGCGCAATAAGACGTGAAAGAGAACTTAGTTTAATACACACGGGACGCTCCGTCTGAAATCCAGCTTTCTGAATGCTTTAAAATGCATGCAGATGATAACATCAAAACATGATTCAATCAAATCCAAACAGATGTTTTAGTTTTTGGCAGAGTATCTGAGGCAGGAGCTGTACAGGCTCCGCCCTCTTCTGGATAGGGGGCGGAGCAGCAGCTCATTTGCATTTAAAGATACATGCACGGAAACAGCATGTTTTTCCTTCCACTTAAAAACGGGCATTTACAACATGGTATAATAAATGATCTGTGGAGTATTTTGAGCTGAAACTTCACAGACACATTCTGGGGACACCTGAGACTTATATTACATCTTGTACAAAGGGGATAATAGATCCCCTTTAATATTGCATAATCTACTTTGTCTTTATCCGCAAACGAAAATGATTCCAAACTAAGTCAAAGCAGAATCAACTGTTATGCATGTCTTGAATGAATATCTGAATTATTTTCCCAAAGTAATCGAGTGAATTATTCAGTGACTTGCTCACATTCATTCCTGAACGAATCAGTGGTTTTGAACGAATCAGTTGAGTCAATAATTCAATGACTCGTTTATAAAGTGAGTCACTTGCTCCCACCTACTGGCGTAATGCCCCAAAATACCATGCACAGATTCAAGACACCCTGCCTATACTGTCAAATGTAAAATCGGGCTCAAAGGGAGTGCTTATCATTCAGCCTTACTAGCCTAATGTGTCTAATGTTTCTTGTTTAAATCTCATCTGTTCAGATATTTAACTATACCCTTTTGACGTTATCTATAAATGTGTGCCACTATTTTTATACTGTAGTATCCAATTTTTGTGGAATCATTTCTGTGCACCATTGCATGCATTCTTAAGATCGGTCTTTGCTGAACTGACCCTAACAAACTCATAATTCAAATTCTACAAACATGCTCACTGAAGTTGATGGAAAACAGATATTGAGGTTTCAGTCATGTTTACGCAAGACAGTGAAAGATGTTGAGCTGTATGTATATTAGATTAAATGTGATCATGTGCATGGATGAATGAGCCATAAATGCAATGTGAGTAATTACTCTGGAGCTGCAGGAAAATGACGACATAGCAATGCTGACCGGCTGATGTTTCTACAAAAACAGCACAGTCCTAAACTGTTCACTTGTGCCTATCCTGAGCAGAGACATGGAAGGCAGATAATGGAAAGAAATATTTCATTCTTTTAAGAGTCCTCCAAAATCTGTCACTGGCAAACCATCTACTTTACTATAAAGAAATATTAGCTCACCATACCGCAGCTTAAGCACCACTTTTGAAGTCTCTTTAATTTGCTTCTTATGGGCTGCAGGTGTTGCCGATTCACTTACTCCACCCAGACCAAGTTGTTTTCATTTCCCAAGGCGATGCTGACATGAGTGACCTGACATCGTATTGCACAATAACATATTATTAGGTCGAGTAGCCCTCATTTTTAAACACCACCCAGAACACAGGCTCATTGGAAAAACGTGCCTCTACCTACATTTGTGCAAAACTCAAAAATGTACCAATACATACAAATCACTGAAGTTTCCAGCTGAAATGAACACTAGATGCAGTAAAACTGCGAAAACTTTTATTCCTTTTCACACAAAATTATGATTACAGAGGCAGAGTAATATATGTTTGGCTTTTCTGATGTAGTAAACTTGCTCTGTCGCTCACCTGATACAGCATTGCTCTTGAGTTATTAAGCGCTTGTGTAGGTGGTACATTATTTTGAAACGTGATAGAGTACTCACCAGACATTTCAATTCAGAACTGCCGCGATACGTACAACAACCAATGTAATAAAACGTTGCCAGATTTATGCTCATCTGTTTCGGATAAACCTGAACACGCTTTTAGCGCCACTCACTGGACATTTCACTTTGAGCGTGTCGTGAAATGTGCAAGACTCAACATGATTTTGCAGAAATGTCACCACAGGCATGTTTTTCCAATTAACCTGGGTTGGATAATTCTCTGCTTTATTATACCGAACAATATCCAACTTAAAGGGATACTCACCTTTCTGCAGAGGGGTTTCTTTTGAGGGGTTCAAACAACATTGGAAACCATTAGCTATGTTTCCACTGTCGGGCCAAAGGCGGACATACTAGTGCATGCCAGGGCCAATCGCGTTTCCACTGTCACTTCCGGGGCTTCCTCTGGGCCAATGGCCAGGGCTTTTTGGCTCACCAAATACCTTGGTCCAAAGCGGGCCAGCTCGGGCTTGAGGAGTGGTTATGAACAAAGGCGGAGTTATTATTTTTTAGTCTGGAAAGTGGCGCGGATGATTTCATATACCAGCTAACATCAGCATTAAAGACTTTTAAAATCATTTTAGCTCAAAAATCACTTTCAGACAGCAGCGAGTGTTTGAAATAACTTCTGATTCTGATCACACGATGCGATGCAAAAGACTATGCGTGCTAACCATTACAATAGTAAACATGGTAAATACGACCGCTTGAAGAAATCAGACAAATCATATAGGCTATCACAATCATTTATTTATTTGATCTGATATCCATATTTAGCTCCGCATATCATAAAATAAAGCAATTTCATTTTTTCGGGAGCGTCCTCTGTTTCTCTGACTGAAAATTTAACTGTAAGCTCCTCAGGTCGTATTTTTGGTGGAAAATGTGTAGAAATGATCATTCTTTCTAAATGTGATGTAAACATACTGTCCTGTGACTACGAATAAACAGAAACAGACACGACTGAATAAGTATGCGTCATCTAGTGAAATAACGGTAAATACCACTTTATGTGCAGTCTTGACACAAATTAATTCATTATGATCAATGTATCACTTATTATTGTAAAACTGTGGTAAAACATCGATGCTTGGTTTTAAACCTTTAAGTAAACAACAAAAATGCCAACAAACGGACACTTTTATTATGTTCGTTGTGCGATCTCGCTAGTTTCCGGTGATTTCTTTCTGATTAGTTTTCTGATAAAACTTCCATTTGTTGGTGAAATGATGGTTTGTGTGACGTTGTTCCAGAGAGGCATGTTACGGGCGCGTTTTTGGGCTCGATGCTACAGGTCTGAGGCTATTAGCCCAGACCGGCCCGTTGAAAGCCCTGGCTCGCACTGGCCCGACAGTGGAAAAGCGGCTATTGACTTTGATTGTATGGACAAAAAACAATACTATTCCTCTACCAGTTGCCAGACTAATTTACCGTGAGCTGTCAAATTGGACATATTTGTATTATAAATGCACTGGGCAAGGAAAAGTAAAGGCTTCATTCAGTCATAATTATGGTTTTGGCTCTTGTGCACCTGGTCCAGTCAAGAACCGTCGTTTCAATGCTTCGCCTAGGCCTGTCTCGGTCACGTTTGATGGAGTTGTGTTTGGGCTCTCCTCAAAGGAGGCACCCTGTTGGTATGAACTTCTCAATCATTAAAAACACAACTGTGAAAATATGTAAGTCCTTACCCTCTGACTGAACCATTACACGAGCCGAAGCTGGGTTTCGGTCAGGAACCTCACAGCTCCTAACCCTTACACAACGTACGATCCAACACCTCTCCGTAGATGGATGCCGCTTTAACTGTGAGGTTCCTAAACAACAAAGTTTTACGATGTGCTTGGGGATAATAGTTTATGGAATGTTGGAGCATGGCTTTCTTTCTGGTTAAAGCCGAATCCACGGACCGAATCTGGACAGTATAACATTACCTCATGAATAGCTCTCTTTCCAGATCGGGGGTTAGTCAGTCAGCTCTCCAGATGTCCATGACCACATTACAGCACTGACCACAATTTGCTTCTTGTCATAACTATATAGTGCAGGGGGCCTTCCCAGAACATCTTGCAACCCATTATGACTGTTTGTCTGTGATTTGTGTGATCTGCGAGAGTTCGAGCGTGTCTGCTGTGCACATGTCGGGGTAGATGTCATTAAGTTTCAATCTTTGATATTCCAGGCAAGCTGCTCAGAGGAACTTTTGATAGTCTGTATTTCAAGGTGCTAAACTATACTGCAGTGCCATGATGGAAATCGGATGGTGTTTGAGGTGTTAAGCCAATGATTAGGTGTAAAATAGAGCAGATCTGTGGGAATGGGTCTTGACTGCCTGTACTATTGCTTTTGCCCTTATATCTCTGGAGCATGTTAAAGGGGTCATGAACTGCATTGTTTTATTGTTTTATAATGTTTCCTGTGGTGCACTTATAATGTTAGTATGATTTTTACATCAAAAATTGTCATAATTTAGAAATAAAAAGCATTTTTCCTACCCTGATTTTAGCCTCTGATTTGAACGCTCTGTTTGGAGGCGTGTCTGCTGTGAGACTCAGTGTAAACGCCCACTGCTGTGATTGGCTGCTGTGTATGACTTCATGTAAACGCCCACTACTGTGAATGGCTGACATCTTTGCATATGAAATAGTTTGTATTACATGTGGAACTCTCTCAAAAACTTTTAGCACGTTTTTACTATTACAGCTCTCAAGATTAACTAATCGTGAAAAATGTTGATTATAGCATTATATTTAGATCTATGACATTATATTCAGATGGTGGCATGAAAGGTTGCAGTGATGATCATTGTAGCCGATCACAGACATGTTGAGCTCATGAATGCAGGATCTCGTCATTGTAACTCAATTTCTGCACACTAATGAATGCTTTCATCATAACTAACAGTGCAAACACAATGTAAATAAGAGATTCGTTGATTATAATGGAAGTTTTGGCGTGAGTCCAGAACTCAGTTATTGATAAACTTGCGCTGTTTGATTGACAGCTCCAGCGATTGTAAAGGGAGCGTTCTTTGATCGCTTTCTATATATAATTAAATCAGTTTAAATAACAGATTATTTTCATCCTACTAAGAGAAACAATGTGAAGTTGAGCGTTTAGTCACTGGTTTGATTCACTGACACAGAGACAAAGAACATCTGACTGTACATGAATCATTACATATCAGAAATCACTGGTCTCAGATCAGGCATTAGAATTAACACGGTTACTTACATGTTGTGGCATTACTGTTGAGTCCATATCGTAAAAGTCTGTTTGCAAAGCCTGCGCCGAAATTGCGACTGATTTCCCAAAGAATCCGCAGTGAAATGTAGCGAATACAAATAAATAATGCTCAACTGAGACATTCACATTGTTGAAAATAAATAAGCACATTCCTAGCATTAGGATCCTTTTGAAGGTGATTATTTTTAGTCCAGTAATCCTGTATCGCTCTTCTCTCCTCGTCATCTCACTAACACACCAGTGGGCGGGGCCAAAGTTGCGATGATGAAGTAGGCGTTGATTTTCTTCTGCAGAGGCGGTCTTTCACCGTCTGTGACAGGCTCATTCCACAACGAGTCATTTTCTGGGCTTGGTTACAATAAAAGCTGTTTTTGGATTAACAAAGAAGTTTTCTGTTCTGAAACTTACAGGATATTCTTATAGTATGATGACCTCTTATATGTCAAAAGCTCAAGGAAAATTTTATTTCTCATGACCCTTTTAAGATCTATGAGCTGTGGAGAGCAGAAGGGGACGGATCGTATGTCCTTGCAGCAGATTTTGTAGGCCTTGGAGGAGGTCCTTTGGGTATTTTTGTTTTTCTTGGTGAACTCTCCAGAAGGAGGACAAGCCCTGCTCGCACATGCTCAGTAAAGACCCATTTCCCCTAGAGTCTCCTCCAATGTGGATGTGAAGGGAGATGTTGACTATGTTGTGCTTTAGGGCGGTGGGCAGCTGTTTTTTCATGTTCTTGTCTGAACCTTCAATAATTAGCTATTTGTTAGGGGTGTAAGCCTTCAAACGATGCAACTTTATGAGGGGAAATGTGCTTTCCGTCTTTAAGCAATCAGACAAATTTTGCCATGCAGGCATACCATAATAGGCAGAAAAATCCCAAAGACTTACACTGAAGGAGGTACCCGAGCCATATAAAAAGACCAGAATATCCTAAAAAAAGCATAGCAACACCCTGGCAACTCCTTAAAGGGATAATTAACCCAAAAATTAAAATTTTGTCATCATTTACTTACCCTCATGTTGTTCCAAACCTGTATAAGTTTCTTTCTTCTGTTGAACACAAAAGAAGATATTTTAAAGAATGTTGGAAACCAGACAGTTGACGGTAGCCACTGACTTCCATGTAGTCTTCAATATCTTCTTTTGAAAGAATCTCAAACAGGTTTGGCTTCACTTTATTTTGATGGTCCCTTTAACACATTCTGTTGAATACAAGTAACATTGCAGGTACATGTCTACTAACTCTCATTAGGGTGTTAGTAGAGTATTAGTAGACTGGTAGGGTTAGGGTTAGAATAAGTTGGCTTGTAGTTGCAAAGTTACTTATAGTCAGTAGAATGTCTGTTGGAGGACCATCACAATAAAGAGTTAGCAGATATTAAGTACTCTTATCTACTAATACTCTAGTTGACATGTAGTTGCACAGTTACATATAGTTAGTAGAATGTCTAAAGTGGACCATCGAAATAAAGTGTTTTTGGGTGCCCCTTATGAAAAATAAGTATACTTAATTTTATTAAGTATGCTTAAGTAAAGTTTAAGTTTATTTTTAAGTATACTTTATGTAGTAAGTATACTAATATAAATGTACTAGTAGTAAACTTGTAAGTGTACTGTTTCAATACTACATGGGACTAAGTTGTCCGACTTTTTAGTGTATAAAAGTATACTTTATAAGACAGTTTATAAGACAGTGTGTAAAACTATGTGAAAGAGTATTTAATAGGCTACTCAATCAAGCCAAGTATACTTAGAATACTTAATTATACTTATAACCGTCATCCTTGTAACAAATCCTTCCCTCGCAGTTCGAAACGAACTGAAGCCCTAAAATTACCCTTTTTTTTCTGTTGGTCCAGAAAGCTTTCTATTTTTTAATGCAATTTTTTTTTGGAGATTTTTTATTTTTTTTGCCTTTAAATTACTAGATTTTATCAATAAATAATATAATTTAAGCACGTTCGTCACATTCTTTCAACTTAAATTCAAAATAACTCAACATTTCATGCATAACCCTTTTAATTCAGCTCAAAATATCTCACATTGGGTGTCTCTGCATAAAAAATAATAATATAACATGATATTTCATGACTCTAGATGGCCTTATAGCTCTATATGGAGCAAATGAGCTGTTCTGCTGGGTCCTAAAGTCAGTTTCTCTTCAGTATGCATTCAGATACACATTATAAAATAATTTTTGGTAAAGTTTTAGCATTTTTAGTTAGAATTTTGAGCATTTTTAGGTTTTTCTATGTGTACTGAAGCATTCCATTCATTCATATGGGGGTCAAATTGACACAAAACTCCTCGAATCCAGTCAATTTTTTTTGTGTATTCGTGGTTCAAGTGTCTAAGATCTTGGACCACTCCGATGAACACTCAATTTTTTAATTTCTTTCAAAAATTCATTTCGGGTCAAAATGACCCGAGGGACGGATGGCGGTTAAGTATATCGCGATCAAAAGAATGAGTACATGTATAGTCCAAATATACTTAAGACTTTTCTGTCAGTATAAGTCAAGTATACTTAAATGCAATTTTAAGTATATTTCTGAGAAGTACATAAAAAGTAGACTGAAAGTGTACTTCTTGTTTTTAGTTTAAAAGAAGTATACTAATAGCACACTTGAATAATCTTGAAATGAACTATCCTTTTAAGGCCTGATAACACCAAGATGAACATTTGGTGTGAGAATTTTGTGTGATTAAACCTTTTAATTTGAATGAAAGGCTGTTAATACGTCTGTTCAGACTGACATGACATGGTTCTAACCTCTTTTACGCTGTACTGCAAAGAAACTGGCCAACCAGTAAGATTTGTGCTTTTGGACATTTGGACATATTCCTTTAATGAGTTCGTTATCTGTAGGAAAGATTTCCAATCACTGCTACACCTACCATTTCTGTCCCAGACAATGTACTTCCCTCATTTTGAATAAGTGGCGTGTCATTGCCAATGCCAATAGACTAAAGAATAGTGGAGTGTTTCTCACATTCTACCAACAGCTTTCATTTGGCAGCACTGCACATGTGGAAAGATCTGATGGAAAGGAACTCATCAGAAGGGCACTTGCGCTGCATTAAGCTACTGGCAGGAATAACACCGACGGCCCTTCACACACTTGAGTCATCTTGGCTCGAAAGGTTTAACTCATCACCAGACTCCCTGAAGAATAACTTAACAGATTTTTTACTGCTGCCTGGACCTTGGGAAAATTAGTTTTGTAGTGCCAAATGTATCCTCCCCCACTCTCTCTCTCTCTCTCTCTCTCTCTCTCTCTGTCTCTCTCTCCTTCATCATCTGCGTTTCCTAATAATTACCACTGACTTGTTCTATTCCCTGCTGTATCATTCAATTCTGCCCTCCCTGTATTTCCTCACAGCTTGTGCAGCGAGTTTCACAGAGAGTATATTTAGTGGTGTTTGCAAAGGCAGAATCACTATTATTATTGCTCATATTTAAGGTTAGGGGTTTGTTATAAACCTTAACCTTGGTATTAAACCTCAACCTAAAAGTTTGTGATACTGACATGAATGATAGGGGAAGTCTGCAACTGTTAAATAGTCAGACCAACAGTTCTTAAAAAGGGGTCATAACACACACAGTTTAATCTCATGTTAATCTTGAGTACCTATAGAGTAGTACTGCATCCTTCATATCTCAAAAAAGTCTTTAGTTTTATTAGATTTATAAAAGACAGATAAGCTGTACCGAAGCAGAGCTCCGGGAGGCGTGCCGTGAGGCATGCGCGCACACGCACATACACACAAGCACACACACAACACGTCATCGCATCATAGACTCTCTGTTCGTTCCGGTTAAATCACAAAATAAAATGTACACAAACGTGTCCCTGCTCTTGATACAGAATCACTGTTGAACACCTTTGGTTTTAATGAGAAAAAAAACGATACAACGGTGGATTCGAACCTCAGACACGCTCGCCGGACAAAAGCTCTACCACTGGACCACAAATCTAAGTGAAGAATCTTAGGACTGACAATATTGTATTATGCTGTAGTTAGGAGATGTAACATTAAGGATTAAATCACGTTAAACATGACTTCTCATGACACTCACCCACTTTTTAAAACAAAGTTAGGCCACTGCATCGCATTTTCCCTGGATAACTCTCGATTCACTATACGTTGGTGTTATTTACATTATATGCACTTACGCGCCGATTGCCAACAAAACACACACATTTGATACATTTTACTCAGCACCTGCAACAATCTGCAAATCTAACGGGCCTTGCTTATAAAACATTTGTCACCGAAAATGCCAGGAACACACTTGAAACACAAACTGCATCCACTGTTCCCTTAACGCTGGGTTATTTGTGAAGCTGAACAAGGTGATCTTTCCCTCACAACCAGAAACACACTTCTTTAGTGACATTGTTAAAAAAAATCCTTCTCGGCTTGCATTACCCGAACGATGGGCATGCTCTGGTTGGTGTGTGTGTGTGTGTGTGCGCTCATCCAGGAAAAGTGGCCATACAAGGAGTTCCGCCCTTTATGACGTCATACAGGGCCATACTCGAAAAAAACTTTCCGAAACTGAGAAACCGGAAGGAGTGTATTTGGAACATGAAATACTCCGTCATACGTTTTTTGAAACTTTGTCCATGTTTATCATGAGAATCAACTCTTTAACAGTGTAAATAAGGCAGAATGCATGAAATAGCATTAGACCCCCCCTTTAAGAACATCTTATTTCTTTTCTTAAAGAGGCCATATTATGCCCTTTTACAAAGTCTTGATGCTGTTTTAGGCTCTACTAGAGCAGGTTTTCCTGCTTGAATGTTGATTATTTCCTCATATTCTCCATTGTTGCGGCTCCTCTCTTCCCAGTCTGTCAGTAACGCTCTGTTTAGTTCCTGTCTCTGTGAAGCCCCTCCTTCTGAAAAGCTCAATGTGCTCTGATTGGTCAGCTGGAGCAGTGTGTTGTGATTGGTCAAGCGCTTCCAGCGTATTTGGGAAATGTCCCGCCCCTTACCATAACCGCCAGTTTCAACACTCAACCAGGCCCCGCCCCTTTATTCTGCTCATTAATTATTTAAATGAGGAATATTGTGACGTGTTCGATAGGGTTGGGTACCAAACCCCGGTGCCAATATAACCGGTATGTAACCGGACCAAATGAGAACGCAGATTTCAGTGCTACTTAAATTCAAACGTGCTTTCGCGCTTTGGCTGGCGCCAAGCCATAGACAGACGTGCTCAGCGCTTATCATAACTCACAACTATTCAGTGTTTTCAACCACATAATGTTTATTTTAGGTTTCAGACATTTAAATGCACATAAGCACTAGCAAAAAAATACATGTATAGTTTGTTAAATACACACTGATGTCTATGGAAGCGGCAATAACAATCCTTTCAGTTATAATTTGACTACGTGTTTTATTCATATCAGATACACGTTATATAGTTAACTATATAGTTTACTCTATTCTTTTCCCAGTTCACCGGTCACTTACTTTCATGTATTTCGTGAGACGTGGATGAGTTTACGTGTTGTAAATCCGACAGATCCGATTCTCTGAGGCGCAAATTATAGATCAACTAACATGATCATTATAAAGGGTTTTAAATGACAAAACACATTCTCTTACACATATTTGAAAATCATAATATCAGATAGTTTATGACATAGTCAACAAGTTTATGAATATTTTGAATAAAAAAGGAAAAAGGAAATAAAAGCGATACATCTGTCATACAGCGATATTGTGGCTGCGGTGTGTCATGTGAGAAGCATGACCCGTCGCCATGGAAACAATAAGGCGACGCGTTCTAAAATATTTAGCCAGAGAATATGGTCATATTTCTGCAAAATAAAGCTGAACCTTGAAGCTGGTTTGCTACTTTGCTGTTATTAGTACTGTAACTGTTATTTAGTGTTAAATTAGGCCTGTTGTAGTTAGGTTAGGTTTTATTGTGAATTTGTTAAGTAAATTTGTTGTGTTTTGCATTTATTTATATTTATATATTTAGGTATACTTTACACTTTTAATAAATTGCTCAATTTAAAGAATTTTTAACATTTTTTTTCAATAAAAAGCCATTCTTTAATGTCGTCCACTGTCGTTTTGTGGCTCTTTTTAAAAAAAAGTATCCGTTCAGGCACCATTTAGGCAGTATTAAAAGTATCGATTTGGCACCGGTATCATAAAAAACCCAAATGATACCCATCCCTAGTGTTTTTACTACAATGCAGGCGTTTCAGGGAGTTCAGAAACACTGACACTGATATAGAGAAGAACTCCCGCTGGAGGGACTCTGTGTTTTGGAACATTACAGACATTTATCCCAGTCTTTATCCCATTTCCATTCATTGGATGTTCTATTGAAGAACACACAATAGATGTTCATTATCTTCAGCTCTGTATGGCACGTCAAAGCATTGCATCCGGTGATTAGCTATTGACTGATCACTTCTTTTGATCATTTTGATCAGTCCTGTTTTGTCCATCACTGGGAAATATCTTCAGCCAAAAGGCCTCACTGTGGTTTCCCACTTGAAATGCACATGCTTTGCTTTCATATATGCTCTGTCCAAGTTGAAGAGCAGATGGTTAACCTGTTTCTCTGCTATCTCAAGCCTGTGGATTCCTCCACCATATGCAGACTTTGGCAGTTCACATCAAGGTCAGGCAGCTGGAAGAGATATGAGTCTAATTATACATTCAAAAACAGATTTGCAAAAAGTGGAGAAATTCGCCAAATATGAAACATGCATCCGAAAACTCGCCTACAGATGAGCACAGTTTAGTCGAATAGCATTGTACCGACTTACTTCCCGTAATGTTTTGATGTGCAAATCACTAGCTAAATATATAACACTTTTTCCAAGCCTGAGAGATGTTTTGGCTGTTTCTCTGTGTTTTGTCTAGCGAGTGTGTATTTGTTTTACTGTAGTTCAAAGTTTGGTCTACAGTTCACAATTGGAATTAAACAGATAGTTCAGCCTCTAGGCCTTGGATCAAACAGGCAAAAGAATGAAGGGCAACCACAATTCAATTGAAATTCATTTGAGAGAGAAATGGACGTTAATTAACTCTGTCTGTTTTGCTTTATATAACAATCCCTTGATCAGTGACACATGTAGTTTTACTCTCTCTCTCTGTCTCTTCCTCTCACATGTAGCATTGAAAAGGCAGATTGAGTCTAGTGAATCAGTTCTTTTGGATGATTCATATAAATGAAATGATTCACTTACATTCAAAAGTCCCTGCACTGCATTTTAGGTCTTATTTATGTCTAAAAATATTTAGTTTTGCTCTGTTTATCACTGTTTTGTCTCCTTAATGGTCCTTTCTCTCATCTAAAGCATTAGAACACTGTAAAAAAATAGTTGAGCTAACTTAAAAAAATAAGGCAATTTATCAACTAATCCACTCCAGTTAAAATCAACTTAAATACTTTTGTTCCTCTAATGAGTACCAGGTAGTGTTTTAAACTTAAAACTTCTTGTCAAGACAGCCAAAGAATGTTTAGCAGCTACAATCCTTGTTTTTCCATCTCCGTGTTTGATTTTCAAAGTTAACTGCACGACATGAACATCATTTGCCTCTTAAAACTAGAGGCACACAGTTTACCCATTTCACCCGGGCAATAAGTTGCAATGAGAAGCACATATAGCTCAACACCTCAGCGTGTCTCATGTCAACACAAATCTCAAACATGGTGATGATCAACAATTGTAATTCAGTAAAAATATGAAATCTGAAACATATGACAGCTATATTACAGTGACAACAGCAGCAGCATAAATCAAGCCCGTTAATGCAAAGCAATGATTATTTTTATATAATATTTTTTTCAAGCTGGAATGCATGCTGGGAACTGGCACAATATTGTTGAATGTAAAAATGTTTATTCAGATAACTCAGTTTGGGTAGTTGGGACAACATTTGGACCAGTTTTGGACAAATGCTTGAGAATCTAAGGTCAACAAAAAAACTTTTGTTAGCAACATGTTCTTCTAACAAATGTAAAAATAGATTGAACAAATATTATTTGGGATGAGTCGGTATATTATCTTGAGTGAAATAAACAAGAATGCTCTAAATATGTTGCTAACAAAAGTTTTTTTGTTGACCTTAGATTCTCAAGCATTTGTCCAAAACATGTCCAAATGTTGTCCCAACTACCCAAATTGAGTTATCTGAATAAACATTTTTACATTCAACAATGTTGTGCCAGTTCCCAGCATGCATTGCGGTTTGAAAAAAATCTGTGGTAATATAAAAATAATCATTGCTTTGCATTAACGGGCTTGATTTATGCTGCTGCTGTTGTCACTGTAATATAGCTGTCATATGTTTCAGATTTCATATTTTTACTGAATTACAATTGTTGATCATCACCATGTTTGAGATTTGTGTTGACATGAGACACGCTGAGGTGTTGAGCTATATGTGCTTCTCATTGCAACTTATTGCCCGGGTGAGATGGGTAAACTGTGTGCCTCTAGTTTTAAGAGGCAAATGATGTTCATGTCGTGCAGTTAACTTTGAAAATCAAACACGGAGATGGAAAAACAAGGATTGTAGCTGCTAAACATTCTTTGGCTGTCTTGACAAGAAGTTTTAAGTTTAAAACACTACCTGGTACTCATTAGAGGAACAAAAGTATTTAAGTTGATTTTAACTGGAGTGGATTAGTTGAGCTAACTTAAAAAGTTGAGTGTGACAGGTTGCCTTATTTTTTTAAGTTAGCTCAACTTTTTTTTTAATAATTCTAGCGAATCAGTTTGTTTGGATGGTTTATTTAAATGAACCAATTAAAAAATCAAGTTTCTGAGCTGCATTTTATTTTCTATAGCAAAATATTTAGTTAAACGTTGTTTATTACTGTTTTCAATTTAGATGTACAGTATATTAATGCTCTCTCTTTAATTGAAATACATTTTTAAGTAGCGTACTTTACTGTCCTTTACACCAGAATTAGTGCAATTTTATTTGGTCGAATAGACACTAATATTGTATATTTTGCATATTGAATAGACCAGTGTTTTGTTAATTGAAATAAAGCTAAAATAAAATAAAATACAATTTTAGATGAAAAAATAATATAAGTTAAAATAAGTTTAAGTACTAAAATTGCTAAAACTGACATTAAAAATAAATGAAAGCTAATTAGAAATATAAAAATGACAAAAACACATAACAAAAGTACTAAAACGTAAAATTAAAGTGAATACTGAAAATATATATATAAAAGCTAATTCACCAATGCAGGGTTATTATAGTTAAATAAAACTGAAACTAAAAACATAAAAATACATGTGTTACTTAAAATATATATATATATATAAAGAACTTCAACCTATTTTATTTCAGCTTTAATTTAGTTTAACTTGATGTACTAAAATAACTAAAACTGAAATAATAATTAATATAAACTATATAGACATAACAAAAAAATTAAAAATGACAAAAACACTACAAAATTACTGATTCAAAATGATTCATAACTGATCCATAAAAACTATAACAGTACACTATGAAAAGTGATCAATTGACACAACTTAAAAAAAGTGAGGAAACCTGTTGCCTTAAAATTATTAAGTAATAAACTTCATGCGTAATTGAAAAAATTAAGTTATGTGAATTTGGCAATTCCAAGTTCAATTGAAGTTTATTTACTTAATAATTTCAAGGCAATGGTTTCCTCACTTTTTTAAAGTTAAGTCAACTGATCACTTTTTACAGTGTATCTCAGTGATACTAAAATAAAATATCATAAAAGTATATAAATAATACTAAAATAACACTGGAATAGCATTACTTAGGGCATTATAAGATAGAGATTATATTAGTTAGATACCTGAAGGAGTGCTCTCTAAAACTATTATACCAAGTCAATAGCCAACTTTAAAGATCAAAATGTCAAGTAAACCAAACACTGAATCATATACGAGGAATCGTGATGTAAAGCTCATTGCGACATGATTCTGTGACAGACGTGATTGCCTAAATGACCCGTGGTATAAAAGCGTCTTACGCTGGTTTCATTTAGGATCAACGGTCGATATACTGCCTAAACAAAGGACACATCCATAAACACTGGACATTCGCCAAAGTCTGCTCCATTATTTACGGAGTGCTTGAATAAACACAAGGGCCTCAGGGATCATGTTTTTTGCACTGGAATCTCAAGTATGAAAGGCGATGTTCTGCGATGAGTCCCAGTCCCTGGAGCATTAGTGATATTTGATGGGCAGTTTAGTAATGACCCGGGAACAAAACCTCCCGGGACTCATTCCAGCTGTGCACCAAATCCATAGATACCATATTGCACGCTACGTGTCCTCTGGGAACCACAATATGAATGGACCACCCACAATTTGACGGTTTGTTGCAGAGGCTAGACTAACTTCAGCGCAGAGCAGGGGATCTAGCGGATTCCCTTGGTGCCGTTCTTGAATCCTTAATCTTTCATGATGTTTTCCTCTTTAAGCCTGAAGCTGATTGAATCTGTGAGCCGCTGCCGCTCAGAAAGCCTGTACTGAAGGTCACAGGAGAAGTAATTCAGAGCCCCTTCTGTAAAATTTGTTTACTTGGTCTGTCAACTTGTCTTGCAGTGGATATTTAGTGCAGTTACACGGCCAGAAGTTGCACAGTCAAAACAGGCCAGGTTTTAAAATACTGATATTTTGCAAACAGCTCCGCCTGAGTGTATTTATAGAGCAAAAGTGGGAGCCGTTCCACAAATACCATGGTTGTCACAGACACAGTGTGGAATAATAATCATAAGAAATGAATACATCCGTATCATCGTGCCAAATACTTAAGTCATCATTTAGTTAGACTTCCCAAAAGAAACATTCATATAAACTAATAGATGAGAAAATGATTTCCACCGGAATAGATTGTGATTGATTGTCAGCATGTTAGAACTGGCACTAGAATTTTTCAGGTTCAGTTTGTGCTGCATTCTCAGTATTGCCACAGGTGGCACTATAGTGAACATCAGTCTTCTTCTGTGGTCAGCAGGAATTAATGATGTTTTTCTAATAAAAATACCTTTAAAATGATGAAAAAGAAAAATGCAATAAAACTTGTTTAATATAATAGAAGAATATGATTTACAAGTAAAGCCCTAGCCTTGTAATCTTACCTTATTTTATTTGTGTACTTTTTTTCTTGTATTTTTTTTATGCACATGATACTACTGTTCTAAATTGTTCAATTAAAAATAATAATAATAAATAATGTCCAATCGCCACCATTCTTTTTTTTTAGTAAATAAAGTCTTGTTCTTCACTCCAATATTGTATTTGGAATATAGAAACATGGAAAATTTTGTTTTTACTTACTTGAATTATAACACATCTACTTTAATGGCACAGACATTTGAAATTAATTTTATCAACCCTTTAAATACTAAGGTTTGTTACCACAGTCTCAGTAAACCAGACCTTAGACAAAAAGGAATCGACGAACGATGTAATTTCGAACAAAATCAGGTCAAAACAAAGTTGGATCTTGCCAAAGCTAATGTATCAGAAAAGTTAGCTCTGGCTGGTAAACAGCTCTGAACTCTCATTGGTCCATGTGGCGATGATGTAATAGGTGGGTGTGGCTCTGAAGCTCCACCTTCTTTGAGGTGTAAATCTTCTCTGGTTTCATTTCTTCTGTTCAGACCGTCAAGGTCAGACGTGAGTAAAAACATGAACACACCTCCTTTATTTACAAAGAATAAAGAATTATGTAAAGCTGCCACTTTAAAAGTAATCTATTGTATAAAGTGTTGTATAAATAAACGTGACGTGACTGAATCGCAGAGCTCGTTCAAACATATCCACATCTCTATGATCAGATGCTTTCTGAACTGCTGTTTTCTCACCGCTGGTATTTGTGTTGTGTTTGTTTTGTTATTGAGAGAAAAGCGTGCAGCACATATTCACATATTCATCTAATCGACGCTCTCAGCAGTGTGGATGCCGTCGGGATGTTCGATGACAGTCATGTATTTCACACTTCTTTTTACCCCTAGGCGAAGAACAAAATGTACTTCACTGTGAGAATATACACAGATCAGGCATAACATTATGACTAATATTGTGTTGGTCCTCCTTTTGCTGCCAAAACAGCCCTGACCCGTCGAGGCATGGACTCCACTAGACCCCTGAAGGTGTGCTGTGGTATCTGGCACCAAGATGTTAGCAGCAGATCCTTTAAGTCCTGTAAGTTGCGAGGTAGGGCCTCCATGGATCGGACTTGTTTGTTTAGCACATCCCACAGATGCTCGATTAGATTGAGATCTGGGGAATTTGGAAGCCAAGTCAACACCTCAATCTCGTTGTTGTGCTCCTCAAACCATTCCTGAACCATTTTTGCTTTGTGGCAGGGCGCATTATCCTGCTGAAAGAGCCACAGCCACCAGGGAATACCATTTCCATGAAAGGGTGTACATGCTCTTTCCATAGTGCACCCGGCCATCCACGTGATGTAAAAGAAAACGTGATTCATCAGACCAGGCCACCTTCTTCCATTGCTCCGTGGTCCAGTTCTGATGCTCACGTGTCCACTGTTGGCTCTTTCGGCGGTGGACAGGGGTCAGCATGGGCACCCTGACTGGTCTGCGGCTATGCAGCCCCATACGCAACAAACTGTGATGCACTGTGTATTCTGACACCTTTCTATCAGAACCAGCATTAACTTCTTGAGCAATCTGAGCTACAGTAGCTCATCTGTTTGATCGGACCACACGGGCCAGCCTTCACTCCCCACGTGCATCAATGAGCCTTGGCCGCCCATGATCCTGTCGCCGGTTCACCACTGTTCCTTCCTTGGAGCACTTTTGATAGATACTGACCACTGCAGACCGGGAACACCCCACAAGAGCTGCAGTTTTGGAGATGCTCTGACCCAGTTGTCTAGCCATCACCATTTGGCCCTTGTCAAACTCGCTCAAATCCTTACGCTTGTCCATTTTTCCTGCTTCTAACACATCAACTTTGAGGACAAAATGTTCACTTGCTGCCTAATATATCCCACCAACAGATGCCGTGATGAAGAGACAATCAGTGTTATTCACTTCACCTGTCATAATGTTATGCCTGATCGGTGTAAATAGACTAGAAATAGATTATACCATGATCGTGTTCAGAAAACAACAGTTTCTGGCCTACGTTACTCTGTTGGACTGGCGGAGAAGAACACATTAACCTGGACGAGGCATAATGGATTGATTCTGTCACTTGAACCCAATTTGTTTTTACTTGTCTTGGATCACTGTCGTATCGGTGTGGAACGTGTGTATCTCTGAGAGTGGTCTGAAGGGGTTTCATGTAGCTGTCTACTGTTATGCAAAGACATTTTGCTCCCTTGAGAGGCAGCGTCTGTGTCTGTGTATGTCATCATGACCTGGCCATGAGTCAAACTGATCTCAGGTCAAGCCTGGAATACAAATCTCCTTGACTTACTGCACTTTGCAAATACACACACACACACACACACACACACACACACACGTAAAAAACAGTAACGCACAAATCTACACAGCAGAGGGCTTTGCGTGTCATTTATTCTCACATGAAGAGGAAGGGAAGGAGTCTGTCTGTCCCTATACATGCAGTGAATCACTGTGGTACGACAGTCATGCGGACGGCCTATGTCTAGCTGTCTGGAGTAAAAGCATATTGAGCGAATAAACTCGCCTTTTATTACAACAGATGCATCTGATTGGCTGAACCAAAGCCATTTCATGAAATAGACATTTTTTAAAAATGTATTGTAACGCAAGTTAATAGGTCTGGAAAAAATTAAATGATGTAATGTATTATAAACTCATGTGTGTGTGTGTACACTCATATGTTTTCATGTTTGTAAGGGGAAAAAAATGGTTATTAGGAGTTTAAGTGTGTTAGAACTGTTAGAATTTCCAAGGATCAGCATTCTTCCCTAAAAGTGATTGGGCAGACCCAATCAGTAAGTCGTAGAGACTTGAAACTTTGAGGGATGGTAGTACTCACACCATCTACAACGTCACCAAAGCTCGCCCCAGTCGGCCTGATGGTGGCGCTACAGCGGTCAAAAGCACGCAATGGCTCATGACTCCTAAACCCTTTGTCGCAGGCTTAAGTGTCTTATATCGCTGGAATCCTTGGCTCAAGGCGAACAAAACATCTTTTTTCATGTCTTTTTTCGAAAACTTTTGTGAACTAGTCCTAGGTTTTTTGCCCGATCAGAACCAAACCAGTGCAGAAAGATTCTCTGGAGTCTGATTGTCAATAATTATCAAAAAAATCGAAATTTCGATTGACGTCTACGACGGGACGGCAAAACGCTTGCAACAGTCAGTCCGATTGACTTGCAAAGTGTCTTTGTCCAAATGCCGCGATTGTCTACAAGGACATTCGCGTATATTGAAAAACATGGCCGTCGTCGGCCAATGAAGTTCGAGCGGCTGTCATATGAGGTTAACAGAGGCCGATCGGAATGAAATTCGCTGGGCCTGTTTGACTCATGGCCCTTGAGGCCTGTGAGAAATTCGAAAGAAATAAGCCACTGGGGGCACCTTCGCGTTTTTCATGTGCGTAACGGATTGTATATCGTGATTTTTCACACACGCCCACGACATTCATAACATATGGTAGAACTCCTCATTCTGAGCAACTTTGCCTCTAGAACCACTGCTGTCAATCAAACCGTTCATTAAATATTGGAGATTATTTCAAAACTCTACTTTCGCGAATTAGTCCTAGGTTTTTGGCTCAACCTCGATAACTGTTAAAAAGATTTAAAACTACTATATTTCCTTAGTAAACTGCCTGTATTGACTGTAAATGGTCTTTTCCATCTATGATCTAAGTGGGTGCATGCTTGCTAAAAACATAATACCTTTATACGAATGTGCTTAAAGACATTAAAGAACCCCGATAATTGCTGCCCGCAGGTATATTTGAACATTGGTTTCTTTCATCATACTTCTGTTGCCGCTTTTTTGCAAAGTAAACCATTTTGCTGGTGGCTTCTTATGATAGTGCTGCATTGATAGTCACTGATCTTGGTAGACTGTAAATGTTTGTGTAAGGAAACTGTGTGGCTCTATGCTTGATTTTATGCACCTGTTGGTAATAGGTGTAGCTAAAGTAGCCAGACCCGTAAATTAGAAGGGTTGTCCACATACTTGTGGCCATATATGAAATTATTCTTGCCGTGCTTCATCTGGAATGAAAAATATACACTGAAGACTGTTAATGTAGCGTTTGTAAATGCAATCTCGCATGCAAAGAGTGGCTTGCAAAGGAAAATTCTGCCTAAGCTTATCCATCATGTCAGAGGCATCTGAGTTCCTTACTAAAGAAAATTTCCTGTAAAGAAAGCATCGTTGCACATAAACCCTCACTTCCTCAGCAGGGCCATTTTGAAGCTTAGCAAAGAGCTATTACTCGAGAGGTTAGGGATTGGAATCCATGAATCCAACAGACTTTGGAAATGTTTTGCACTCGTTCCCTCATCCTTTGCACTCATTTTTGTGTAGGAGGCTTGACAAGGACATGAAATAGAGAGGAAGCGAAGACAAGAGCTTATTATAAACTGTTTTTCCCTTTAATATTTCTCCTCATTATCTTTCAGTTTATGACTGGCTTATGAACCAGTTTCCTAAGTGAAAATCTAGACAGTAAAACTGTTCATCACCACACTGACCTATAGAGAAAGATTGGAATCAAAGTCAGTGGCGACTGTCACTGTTACTTTATGATTTTTTACAACTGATGTAATATAATTTCTATTTATATACATAATAATCAAAACCATGTGGAATAAAACAAAGTTTGAAGTCTGCGTGGGCAAATCTTTCGCCCCTAACGTTAATTCTCAATCATGTGAATTCCTATGACTGGATTTTGTTCGTAAAAAAATTAACCAAGCATTAATAAATTTGATCATCTTGTAAGTAAAAACTATCATTTTGTATATTGAATGTGTAATGTTTTATTTGGTCTAAAACAACCTAAATTCTTGTCAATCCAAGTTAAGAAATTGTGGTTGATGTAGCTTTGGAAATGGAAGGTCAATTCGAGTGCATTGCATTGTGGGATATATTAAATCTGGCAGACTCTTTCATACAAAACAATTGCAACACATTCAATCTATGTGTTCCTTAGGAATCATAACCTTGGTAGTGTCTTGCTTGGTCAAGCTACAAGAACAAATTGTAAAAGTTTTGTTTCTGGCCGTCGATTCAGGAAAGTGTGCAATTTTGGTTTTAATTGATTTGACAGCTGCATTTGACACTATATTCTTCTGGAGCGTTTAAGACTGTGGGCAGAGATCCAAGGAAATGCTCTTAATTGTATAACTTTTTCTGTGGAATTAGGACATTTTTCATCCTCTTCCACTTTAATGAAATGCAGGGTTCCTCAAGGATCGATATTGGGTCCAGTCTTGTTTTCAATCTACGTCCTTCTTTTGGCTGATATTTGTCAGAAACATAATGTATATGATCATCTTTATGCTGAACACTCAGCTTTATCTGCCTCTAAAGGATAATTTGCTTCTACAGTCCCTTTTTGGTTGTTTTAATGATATTAAGGATTGAGTGGCAGCCAATTTTCTCCACCAGAATGAATCAAAGACTGAAGTGATAGTGTTTGGCCCTCCGAGTTCAACCAAATATATAATTAATCAATTAGGCCTCTTTGAATCCAAGGTACATAATCAAGCAAGGAGTCTTGGTGTTATTTTTGATGCACAGTTAAAGTTTGATAAGCATATAAACCCTGTGAGGTTCTGTGAGGAATATTGCGAAATTGAAACTTTTTTGTCTTTTAATGATTTGGAAGTTGTCATGCATGCAATTTGTCATTTTGAGTAGAAAATGAACTCCAAATGTCAAGTTACTAAACCTAACAACAAAAGCAATGATAAAACAGTGTAAATACAGCTGGAAAACAGTGAAAAATAAACCTTATTAATTATTCAAACCCCAGTGCATGATGGGAACACCAGTATTAGAAAAGTTGAGTAGGTTTTACTTAATTTTGTAATGTTGATATTTACGCTTTAATTTCTACAAGCTTGAATTGAGTACTAATATAGAATTTTTGAATAATATAGGTTTTTTTTTAACTCTTGCCTGAACTAACTTTTTCATGTAGAAATTACATGTTTTTTTCTGTAATATTTACTTCACCACAGAATCATTTTTATCAGAGTACTTTTATTACGTTCAGATTTTACTATTGTAACTCATTGTATTATGGTGTTTCTCATGCCTTACCTTCACGCCTGAAGTTGGTTCAAAATGCTGCTGATAGGCTTTTGACTGGGACTAGGAAATATGCAAGTGTATCACCTGTATTAGCATCCCTCCATTGGCTTCCAGTCAAATTTAGAATTCAGTATAAGTATAATGTTATTATTTGTTTTTAAATGGGTTGGCACCCAGTTATATTAGTGAACCTCTTCAGCAACATACATCATCTAGGCCATTAGGATCTGTACAAAGGTTTCAGTTAACTATTCCAAAGTCTCATCTAAAATCAAAAGGAGATGGGGCATTCTCTGTTGCAGCTCCTCACTTATGGAACAGCTTACCTCTCTATATTAGATCCTATGGCACTCTTGATGCGTTTAATGAGTCCTAAAGTGGCAAGCCACTGTTTTGATGAGATCTAGAGAACTCTCAAATGATCTACTGTACCACCCAGTCTACGTCTTGATCTAAATCATTGAACCATCTGCGAAGAACGAAAGCCTCACCATTAATGGAGACTCAACCATGGCAAGCACTTCAAGTGCATTTGAGATAAACTTGACACTTTTATCAGCGTCCAGTAACAAGATATCAGAAACACATCTCTGCAGTTTTGAGAACAAAGAGCCCAAGAGCGTCGGTTGAGTTAACACCATTTGTGCTAAATGTGTTTCTTAAAACAACTGATGGCTTCCATATTTGAGCTCCTTTGTGCTTCTTGACGTTTATTGTGATATCAGATTCTCTCCTAATGGGAATCAGCAGTCTCTACAGTATGGTAAATCACATTATGTTCCATTTTTATTTTGGGATTTCATTGGGAATACTCTAGTGTGGACATGTGAGGTTACATTGGTCTTTCTCAAACTTGTGATGCATGCAAAATGTTTGAATAATATCAATCCACAACTTGTGCTGAAGCCTGGATACCATCATACCATGTTCGTTCATTTAGCCTAAGGTAAACTGATCCTGGCTTCTCCTTAAGTTTTTCCTTCACTTCTGACACATGATGGAGTTTGGGTGACGTGCTTTAGTTGGTGTTTAAAAGACACTTAATATTCAGTAATATAATTGATTTGACTGCTGACTGAATGAGAACAAAACTTAAACTGAATAATGATACTACTGTCTTCTTTAGAGCTGCTGTATCGAACTTGTTTCATAATTGATGAATTCTGTAACATCGACACTGTTATTGAACTGAACTGAATCAACATTGAACTGACTCAAGCTGAATAATGGGACTATTGTCTTCTGAAGAACTAATTTCATAATTGATGAACTTGAACTGAATCAACATTGAACTGAATTGATCTGAATGACAGTATTTTTAGAGCTGCTGTACAGCAGAATTTGTATGTCCCATACACTATATTGCCAAAAGTATTGGGACACCCCTCCAAATCATTGAATTCAGGTGTTCCAATCACTTCCATGGCCACAGGTGTATAAATCAAGCACTAGGCATGCAGACGCTTCTACAAACATTTGTGAAAGAATGGGTCGCTCTCAGGAGCTCAGTGAACTCAAGTGTGGTACCGTGATAGGTTGCCACCTGTGCAATAAGTCCATTCGTGACATTTCCTCACTACTAAATATTCCACGCTCAGCTGTTAGTGGTATTATAACAAAGTGGAAGCAATTGGGAACAACAGCAACTCAGCCACGAAGTGGTAGGCCACGTAAAATCACAGAGCGGGGTCAGCGCATGCTGAGGGACATGCTGCAGAGTCAATAGCTACAGACCTCCAAACTTCGTGTGGCCTTCAGATTAGCTCAAGAACAGTGTGTAGAGAGCTTCATTGAATGGGTTTCCATGGCCGAGCAGCTCATCCAAGCCTTACATCACCAAGTGCAATGCAAAGCGTGGGATGCAGTGGTGTAAAGCACGCCGCCACTGGACTCTAGAGCAGTGGAGACATGTTCTCTGGAGTGACCAATCACGCTTCTCTGTCTGGCAATCCGATGGACGAGTCTGGGTTTGGCGGTTGCCAGGAGAACGGTACTTGCCTGACTGCATTGTGCCAAGTGTAAAGTTTAGTGGAGGGGGGATTATGGTGTGGGGTTGTTTTTCAGGGGTTGGGCTTGGCCCCTTAGTTCCAGTGCAGGGAACTCTTAATGCTTCAGCATACCAAGACATCATGTTCCCAACTTTGTGGGAACAGTTTGGGGATGGCCCCTTCATGTTCCAACATGACTGCGCAGTGACTTGACTCTCCATTTAATTTTATTGATGTCTAGTTGAAATAAAGAGATAAAGTTTTTCCTTTGGGTAATTCTATGTCTCTCTCTTCCCTTTCAGATTCAGACCTTAGCATGAGGACACTCAGTACTCCCAGTCCCGCCCTCATCCTGAACCCAAACCCTTCCTGTGTCTCGCCTCAAACGGTCCCCAACGGCCATGAAACGTCCTCCACTTCCTTTAACGTCCCGGGGGAAACAGTCGCCATGGTTCACCCACCTCCAGGCACTCGCTCACGGCCTTCAAAAGTCCCTCATACCGCCCTCATTGACATCCTGCCCGATCCTGTTTTACTGCACGTCCTGTCTTACCAGTCCACCCCTCAGCTGTGCCGCTGTGCTCGAGTGTGTCGCCGCTGGTATAACCTGGCCTGGGACCCACGGCTCTGGAGTAGCATTCGTCTAACTGGAGAGCTGCTGAACGCTGACCGGGCCCTCAAAGTGCTCACCCATCGGTTGTGTCAGGACACTCCCAACGTCTGTCTGACCCTGGAGACGGTGGTGGCCAGTGGCTGCCGGAGGCTGTCTGATCGCGGGCTGCATGTGATAGCGCAGTGCTGTCCAGAACTGCGGTGTCTGGAGGTTGCAGGCTGCTATAATGTGTCCAATGATGCAGTGTTTGATGTGGTATCCAAGTGTCCCAATCTGGAGCATTTAGACGTATCAGGTAATACATGCAATTGTTGATTCCATATGCCATTGGGTGAATCTCATGAAACCTGTCAAGAACATGTGATAAAATAAATATTTACTCCAATTTAAAAGAGAATGAAGTCAATTTTAGGACCATTCTTACATTGTGACAATTTTTTATGATGACATATTTCAATTTCTTATTATTTTGTAAAAAATGCTGATAATGTTTATATATATATATATATATATATATATAAAGTATCCCAAGTTTCTTGTGGTTACATTTACTTTTAAAAGCAGGTAGTATAACTGTAAATATTTAATGTAGGTCTTTAAAGTCAACATGAAATGGAAATTCTTTTTTCTAAATGCATCTGAAAATCAACTGAAATACACAAAACACACAGACGCAACTGGCTTTAAAGGGAATGGGAGATGAGACTCTGATTGGTTTATTGCATGTTACGCCCAAAACACACCCATGACTCATTAAGAGACTAGGTACAACCTCTTTGGACCATGCGCCGGGTGCGCCAAACATTTTTTCCGTCATTAAACTAGCAAAAGTGGATTCGGACACGCCCTAAGTGCACCTGCACCATGCGATTCAGACCATGCACTCGGATTGTTAAAATAGGGCCCTTAGTCTCCATAAACTCCGCCCCTTTCTTACAACTGGCTGCAAGCTCAAATTCAGATCTGCCTCCATCTAATGAACAACCCATAGACCGAACCAAGTCCCAACCTCCTATATATGTGTGTGTGTAGCTTAAACAAATAGCTAAAATTGAGTTGTACAAACATTTAAATTGCACAGAAGGCAGTGTGGCACCGTGAGAGGTAGGGTATCACCAAAAGTGTGGGTTGATTTACAAATCGAGTTCAGGCAGAAATCAAGTCACTGGTTTCTTTTTAATCATCAACTCAAAACTCAAACTTACAACAGAAAACACTCTTCCAGCTTCTCTCTATACTTTCTAACAAAAAACAGCCAGTCTCTCTGTTCCTAGCTCATTAACAGCTTTTCTCCTTCACTTGCAACAGCTGTGCCTCCAGCTGTGTAACTGTAGTCCAGGACCAGGTGGCAATCTTGGTTTGTAGTACCCATTCTGTAACCACCTTGTTTTGTAGTCCCCATGCTATGTAACTGTAGTCCAGGACCAGGTGGCCATCTTGGTTTGTAGTCCCCATGCTGTAACCACTCCAGCTGTGTAACTGTAGTCTAGGACCAGGCAGCCATCTTGGTTTGTAGTTCCCATGCTGTAACCACCTTGGTTTGTAGTCCCCATGCTGTTACCACTCCAGCTGTGTAACTGTAGTCCAGGACCAGGTGGCCATTTTAGTTTGTAGTCCCCATGCTGTAACCACTCCAGCTGTGTAACTGTAGTCCAGGACCAGGCGGCCATCTTGGTTTGTAGTCCCCATGCTGTAACCACTTTGGTTTGTAGTCCCCATGCTGTAACCACCTTGGTTTGTAGTCCCCATGCTGTAACCGCTCCAGCTGTGTAACTGTAGTCCAGGACCAGGCGGCCATCTTGGTTTGTAGTTCCCATGCTGTAACCATCTTGGTTTGTAGTCCCCATGCTGTAACCACTCCAGTTGTGTAACTGTAGTCCAGGACCAGGCGGCCATCTTGGTTTGTAGTCCCCATGCTGTAACCACCTTGGTTTGTAGTCCCCATGTTGTAACCACTCCAGCTGTGTAACTGTAGTCCAGGACCAGGCGGCCATCTTCGTTTGTAGTCCCCATGCTGTAACCACTTTGGTTTATAGTCCCCATGCTGTAACCACCTTGTTTTGTAATCCCCATGCTGTAACCACTCCAGCTGTGTAACTGTAGTCCAGGACCAGGCGGCCATCTTGGTTTGTAGTCCCCATGCTGTAACCACCTTGGTTTGTGGTCCCCATGCTATAACCACCTAGATGGCACATACCTTCCCTCTATGACACACCCTCTCACGATGCCACTGCAGTTTTTATGTATTTTTTATATTTTTAATAACAATTGTGTATGGTTTTTTGGAGAAATATAAACATATAAACATCATGACATATTTATTCAAACATACATTAAATAATGAAGACATCACTAACAGCTAAGTAAAAATATAATGAATATGTAATACAGTGCATATAATGCAGCAAAATGCTCTTCTCTTATTTTTTTCTAGCTTACTAATGAGTTATGGACATTGAATAGCTTTCTTGAGGTAAATGTAATGTTTTGTGAAGTTTTGTTCAACAGAAATTAATTTACATTTAATGAGAATTTGGGTGACAATTTGGGTGAAAAAATGGCACAAAAAATTAATATTTTTTTTAGGGGACTTTAATTTATAGTTTCTTGCTTATGTTTTGTGATTTTGTGGTGAAATATGACCTTTGAACATTTCTCCATGAGATTCCCCCAATTGCAATACATATTTATTTATTTTTAATAAATCTCACTTCTTGAGGTGAGACATTATATACCACTTTGCGATGCATTGTTATGGATTTGTATGAGATTTTTCAGATTTTCTAAGTATTATAATTTTAAGTATTGCGCCGCAGGTGGCCTGCAAATATATTTATTTGTATGGCACATCCATTAGACCTGGTCAACAAGTACAACATATTAAGTCTTGATTATTTTTAAGAGCTCTTGTAATGGATTAGCTGACATTATGCATCAGAATAGCATGTTTGGTTGTGGATTTATTCAGGGAGTAATTCATAATGGTGAAGTTTTTCTGGGAAGGCTGGGAAAAACATTATGGGATCTAGGAATCGCTGCCAGTCTTTCAGTCTTTCAGTCTTTCTCTGGGGGAAGGTGAGGTTTGCTCGGTTTTGAAAGATGGACTGCTAACCTCAACCAAAGTGTAAGAGTCCGTCTGCTGAGTTCATTGTACGAGTCACACGCTGTACAGTTATTCATCATGCAGAGGGCACAGCATGCGTCCACAAGTAATACGCCCTTTGTTGCAAAAAGTATCACAAGTTTCTTGTGGTTACATTTACTTTTAAAAGCAGGTAGTATAACTGTAATAGGAGCAAAAACAGATACTGCTTGGTTTTGGTTCCATATGAGGTTTCTGGATTTTATTTCCCTATTATTTTTGTCCTATTTTCTCTGGCCTTTATTTACTCTATTTCATTCATTCACCTCGATCTGGAAACCTGATGTAGACTTTAAATTTCAGAATTTTAAAGTAATAATTTCACTTTGACTTTTTTTCCTGTTGCTCATGTGACAGGTCAAACTTTCAACACCTTATCAACAATGTTCAGAACTGCCCAAATATTTAATGTAGGTCTTTAAAGTCAACATGAAATGGAAATTCTGTTTTCTAAATGCATCTGAAAATCAACTGAAATACACAAAACACACAGACGCAGCTGGCTTTCAAAGGGAATAGGAGATGAGACTCTGATTGGTTTATTGCATGTTACGCCCAAAACACACCCATGACTCATTAAGAGACTAGAGACAACCTCTTTGGACATTTTTTCCGTCATTAAACTAGCAAAAGTGGATTCGGGCCCTAAGTGCACCTGCGCCATCCGATTCAGACCATGCACTCAGATTGTTAAAATAGGGCCCTTAGTCTCCATAAACTCCGCCCCTTTCTTACAATTGGCTGCAAGCTCAAATTCAGATCTGCCTCCATCTAATGAACAACCCATATACTTCTGTTACATTGCGACTTTAAATTTAAACCTTAAACCAAGCCATTGCATTGTTAAGTCTTGATGTATCGAAGACCGTTTCCGTGTCCAAGCCTCTAATCCGTTTCAAGTGAGAATACATTATCAACAGCCGTTTATGAGCCCTATTCATTTATAGCACACCTTTATTTATAAATATGTGTGGACCACAGTATTACAATTTAACATTTAAAAAGATGAATTGCTGTTTTTCGGTAGTACTATTAGTACTAGTGATTGTACATTAGCACCCTTTGTTGTTTATTTTTGGGATCTGTTAGAGCGTTTGGATCCGGAATCGGTGACTTGTCATGCTAGTCTTAACAACCAGATATTTAAAGTGTCATGAGGAACTTTACTTTTCTATTCATAAACCATAACAATGATAATATTCCCTTCCTTTCCCTCAGGCTGCCCTAAAGTGACCTGTATCAGCCTGACAGAGGAGACATCCCTCCAGCTCACACCCCTACACGGACAGCAGATTGGCCTGCGATACCTGGACATGACGGACTGTGTATCACTGGAGGATGAAGGCTTAAGGACCATTGCATTTCATTGTCCGCGTCTCACACACCTCTACTTGCGGCGCTGCAGTCGCCTAACAGACGAGTCCCTGAGACAACTAGCACTGCGCTGCACCTCTTTACGCGAGCTTAGCCTCAGCGATTGCCATCTGGTGGGAGACTTTGGCTTGCGTGAGGTCGCTCGTCTGGAGGGCCGCCTACGCTATCTAAGCGTAGCACATTGCATGCGCATAACAGACGTTGGACTGCGTTATGTAGCGCGCTACTGTCCGCGGCTCCGCTACCTGAATGCGCGGGGCTGCGAGGGGCTAACGGACCAGGGATTGAGCCATTTAGCTCGCAACTGCCCCCGACTGCGGTCTATTGATGTCGGTCGCTGCCCGTTGGTGTCGGACGCTGGGCTGGAAATGTTAGCACGCTGTTGTGAAGGGCTACGAAGGCTGAGTCTGAGGGGCTGCGAGAGTTTGACGGGGAGAGGGCTAATGGCGCTAGCAGCGGGATGCCCTGAGCTGCAGTTACTAAACGTACAAGAGTGTGATGTGCCACCTGAGGCGCTTCGACTAGTCCGACAGCACTGCAGACGCTGTGTGATCGAGCACACCATACCTGCTTTCTACTGAGGGGACAGGTTGGGGACGCAAGGGGTGTTGACCTCTGAAAAACAGATGTTTATACTTTCTGCAATCCTACGACTGCCTGAAAAGACGCAACATGGCGGATGTTTCTCAAAAAATAGTCAATCCTTCTCTTGGAGGGCCACTGTCCTGCAGAGTTTAGCTCCAAGACCTTGATTGGCTGGTTCAGGTGTGTTTAATTGAGGTTGAAGTTAAAATTAGCAGGACAGTGGCCTTCCAGGAGCAGGACTGGACACCCTTGACATAGTGAGTTGATTTGATGTCTGCTGCAGTGTTTCGCTACCCTGTTCCTGGAGGCACACCAACAGTATTCATTTTGGATTCATATCCTTATCTGACCCATCCATTTCAGGGTCTACTAATGAGCTGATGAGTTGAATCGGGTGTGTTTGAAAAATAATAATAATAATAAAAAAAGAGGATTGGGAAACACTAGTCTCCTGCAACAGTGGAGCAACTCAGGAGTGTTGAACCCTGCTCCTGGAGGGCCACTGTCCTGCAAAGTTTAGCTCCAACACACCTGCCTGGAAGTTTGTAGTAATCCTAACCTTGATTAACTTGTTCATATGTGTTTAATTCGTGGGTTGGAGCTCAATCCTTTTGGAAAGTGACCCTCCAGCAGCAGAATTGGACATGCCCTGACATAATGGGTGCATCTCAATACTCAAATTGATGCTTCCTCGTTTCCTCACTGCTCCGTCCTCCAGCCCTCCAGCCCGGAAAACGATCAAATTCAGCCATCTTGAAGGACATCTTAGTTCTCTAATTGTACTGCAAGGAATGAGGAGTGAGGAAGCTTCCTGAGGAGTCATTGGGTGCTTCTCATTTCTAATTTTTGCATCCTCGCTTCCTTTCCTCGCGTCTCAGCTCCACCCCCCGTAGGATGCGAGGGAAGCCAACAAAGAAAGAAAATGAGGATGGAGGAATTGAAGGATAAATTAATAATAATAATAAATCAACATCCCCTGTTGAAATATGTGTGATATATGGTTTATTTTAACTGCAAAGGTAAAGCATAAATTAAAATGATTGTGACAGATGTGAAGGGGGAGGAGAATTTGTATGTGCGTCAGGCTTTTCGACAAGAAAGACTTCCGCAAAGGATACACCTGTGTATCCTCGCTCATCGCTCGTCTGGAAGCCTCCTCACGGTGCAATTAGAGAATTGAGATGTCCTTCAAGATGGCTAACTTTGATTGGTTTCCGGGTCACAGTCTGGAGGACGGAGGAGCGAGGAAACGAGGAAGCATCAATTTGAGTATTGAGAAGCATCCTAGAGCAAGGATACACAGGTGTATCCTTCCCTCACATCCTAAAGGGTGTAGAAGCACCTATTGAATCAACTTGTCTAATGGAATTCTGGGGCAACTCAGAGGTGTCAAATCCCGCTCCTGGGGGGCTATCTTCCTGCAGAGTTTAGCTGCAAAAACCTAATTAAACACACCTGAACCAGGTAATAAAGGTCTTCAGGATTACTAGGAACTTCTGGCCACGTGTGTTGGAGCAGACTAGAACTAAATTTACAGGATCAAGGCCCTCCAAGAGTACATCAGAGGTGCCCAATCCTGTTATTGTAGATCTACATTCCTGCAAAGTTCAGCTCCAATCCTGATCAAACATGACTGAACCACCTAATTAGGAGCACATGTTAATTACAGACAGGCATGTTGGATCAGGGTTGGATCTGAATTCTGCAGGTAGGTAGATCTCCAGGAACAGGATTGGGCATCCCTGGTCTACATAAATAACATCTTAAGTGCAACCGTGTAACTGATTTGAAATGGCCTTCATAGGCAACAGTTTGTAAATAGTGCTCTGCACATTAGACTGATGCAACACACGCTTTTTTGACATTCAAAGGCAGTTCCCTTTTGAGGTTTTGAGACACATCTAGTCATGTTGCTTCTTACAGAGCTGTACCACGTTCTTGCCAATTAAAGAACTACATGACATATATCATAATATTTATCACATGAAAGAGATGCATTATTGTCACTGTACAACAGTAAGCTGGGCTGATGTTTGGGCTGATTTATGTTTTGATTTCTACAAAAGCTCTTTAGCTGGTTTTCAATGTCTAGAGTCTGTCCATTATATGATTAAATTTAAATACTTTATGGGTGAACTGTCCTTGTAAATATATAAAATTGTCCCAGACTCCTTCAGAAAACTGACATCTGATTTCAAGAGACCATTTTGGTTCAATAACACTTGGGAAAATATGGGCATTTGCACTTTAAAGGGCATTAATGATGTCTCAAGATCTTAACGTCTTCAAGTCTTTTATTTGATATCCCAGATAACGCTAGTCAAGGATTAAAAGAGATTTGTAAAGGTTTAATTTTGTGAAAGCAATATGTTGCTGCTAAAAACACTCAATAAAGGGCTACTTATTTAAAATGAAATGTTTTCTGTAATTTGTTGTATCTGTTGGGAATGAATTGCACAGTGAAAAGTGTGCATACAGACCTGTAACACATTTGCAAACAAAGGAAAGCTGCTTTGCTCAGTGTAGTACTGTGGATCGTATCCATTTGGGAAGATAACCACTTCCAGGACAAGGTGCAGGGCCCGTGGCAGGCATCCAGATGTCAGGTAGAACTTACTTTGCACTTCTTTTGAGTTATGACCTATATTTGGATGAGACACACCTTTAGGAGGATCCAAACTCTTGCTTGTTTGCACCAATGAACTCATGAAGTTTATGGATTGTTTTCCTCCTCAATAAATCCTTAGTAAGAACCATCAACTCATCATCTTGAGTCACATGTGCATTAGCTACCCTCATGATAACCATAATCATAACTTATTTCAATGGTTAGTGCATGAATCACGACTATACAAACAATGGAGCACGAAATAGCAAAGATGAAATCAATTACTCAGCGAGATGGATGGTAAATATGTGGTTGTTGTTGTTGCAGCTGAGTCATTCGAGGCACTTGTCCTCTACACGTGAGCTGAACTAGCTTCATTTTCATTTAGCTTGCATGGGGAAGAAAGAACAAACAACCCGTATGTAACGTGCTGAATGCTTACATGTAGTACAACATATGCTACCGTATGCAAGTGCTTGTTCATTGAAGATTAGTATAATTAGTAAGAGGCTATCTCCATTGTAAAGCTAATGTGATAGCATGTTGTTTCCAAGCCATGATAAACCATCACAGTGTTATCTGTAATTGAATAGAACAAACTTACTGTTCTCAGTGTGTTGTGTACGTGAGCTGTCAGTCACATTCTCCAGTGTATTATGAATGAATCTGTGGTACAATAAAGCCCACTAGTTTCTGAGCCAATGGTGTTTAAACTCCACTAGCCCGTGTTGTTTCTGGGAGAAAGGGGTCTTTATTTTCATTTCTCCCCAAGAATGCACTTGATTGTTTCCAAATAAATACACATATATTGTGTCGTTTTTCCTTAACAATATGCACTTTATTTAGATATTTAGGTTGTAGGAAACTGTATTTGTTATCTGCTGCTGCCCTCTGATGGTTAACGCCTGTTTCTGCACTTAATTTACAGAACGTTCTGTGAATTAAGTGGGGTAAGATGAGCCATTTTTTTTTTTTTTTTAACTTATGTGGCCCTCAAGATAAGAGAAAATAAGGCAGAAGTACACTAAAGTATCTTAAGTAATTTCAAGATGTTTGCTATCGTAAATGATCAGAATACATCTATGACAAAGGGTTCTAAAATATGGCTTCTTATAAAAAGTGTTCCTGTGGCTCAATTTACCCCAGGTTAGGGGTAAGTTGATCCGAGTCAGTGGGTAAGTTGCACCATCTGGGTGTAAACGGACCATCTACTGTACCTGAATCTGAATCAAACCCATTTGAAATTGTAAAGATAATTTACCTCTTTTAAAAACACCTTTAATAATCAAATTTCCTTTTACAAATAGTCATATTTCTTTTCCTAAAGCTAACTTAAACAACATATAACCAAACAAATGAAGTTGAAATTTCAATATCTTTGTTTGCGTTTCTGAAACAATATGTTGATCACCAAAGTTGTAACATTCCCAAAAACAGACTAGACTTAGTTTGAGTAAAATTAAATAAAAATTAAATAAGATTTTCCTGTCAAATATTCCTTTATTATAATCTCAAACTAAATTTTTTTTAAAGAAAATAAACCAGTTGTGTAACATTACATTGAAATTATACCAGTTTATACTTCAGAGATTTGCCTTATGGTGGGGTAAGTTAAAACGCTGGCTCAATTTACCCCACATCATTTGGCTCACTTTGCCCCATAGCTGCCATTTTGGATAAAACTAGCTAGCTTACAAATTCAGGCTAATATTTAAATAAATGATTTGCATGGTTTTATACATTTGCTAAATCACCAATATGGATCATAAATATTTTTAGACCTGGACAAATTTACTTTGACAAGCCCAGTTTTTAAAGTAAATGGGCGCCTTCCACTCCTCCAATGTGTGTCTCATTTTCACAGTCGGGCAGAAATGATGGGTGGTTCCAAAATATATGGTCACATGACAATAAAAGTGTACAGTTGCCAAGATAAAGGGGGTGGGTCAACTTACCCACTGGCTCATCATACCCCACTCTCCTCTACTTGAGTACTGCACACTACTTACTTTAATATGTTAGTATTTAGTATGTAAAACGACATACAGTATGGAGTGATTAACGTAAAAATCATATGCTACATTGTTGCCATTAATAAATCTCTTTGTGTTGCAGTTTCATGCGAGTGGCTATCATCTCAGAAATGAATATTCATATTTAGTATTTTAATTCCAAATTGTAATCAAAATGCAAAAATGTCAATTTCTGGTAATCTAGTTCAATAATGAGTCAGGAAGGAGACGTTTGATATTTCATAATTTCATAACTAGGGTTGCAAAGGGGCGGAAACTTTCCATGGGAGCTTAATCCACGGAATTTAAGTTGGGAATTTATGAGAATCTATAGGGATTTATGGGGAATTTATATTGTCTAACTGTATCATATATAAACATAAATATAAACGTATATTTAAACATTTTGTTTAGTCATAAGCGGACATGTTAGGTCTGAATTTTTTTTTGCATATTGATATATTTTCCAATTAATTACTTCTAATTTAGTAAATATGTCAAATACATATATTTTTATTGCAGCAATTGTTATGCATGTATTATTAATTTCAGTGTCACATGATCCTTCAGAAATCATTCTAATATGCTGATTTATTATCATTGTGAAACAGTTTCTTAATATTTTTTTGGTCTTTACTATATCACTTTTTTAAACATTCTTGCTGTATAAAAGTATTAATTTCTTTAAAAAAAAAATTACTGACTTTTGAACGGTAGTGTATATTGTTACAAAAGATTTTTATTTTAAATATGTTTTAAAAAACTTTTTATTCATCAAAGAATCCAGAAAATTATCACAGGTTATAAAAAATATTAATCAGCAACTGTTTCCAGCATTGATAATAATCATAAATGTTTCTTGAGCATCAAATCCTCATATGAGAATGATTTGTGAAGGATCATGTGACACTGAAGACTGGAGTAATGATGATAAATTCAGCTTTGATCACAGGAATAAATTATATTTAAGTATATTAAAATAGAAAACCATTATTTTAAATTGTAATAATATTTCACAATATTACTGTTTTTTTCTGTATTTTTTGGAGGAATGCACAGTACATGCAGGGGGTAGTTGTTTCAACTACATTTAAGTTTTATTCCCATTAATTCCTGTTAATTTCCATATATTCCCGTTAATTCCCATGGGAAGTTTCCAGCCTTGAAAATTCCCGGAATTTTGCAACCCTATTCATAACACTGGAAAATGCAAAGTTGAGTTGCATCTTGTAGATCCTCCTGCTATTCTATGCAATTTTACAATTTATATACCAAGCATACTGCAAAAAATAGTATAGTATTATATTCTGAAGTTATACTGTATTAGAAAATAAACTAACATAATAATATAACATAATTGCAGTCAAGTGACATTTTATATATTTATATATACATTGTGTCTCAAATATTATGATTCATGGTAGTATTGCTATAACGTAAGTGCATGTATCAGTAACCCTAAATAATGCTCAAATGTGTTTACCACTTCAGTGTGAAAGAAAGACATGATCACAATCATTTAGATTTTGTTTTAATAAATAAATTCAAAATTGCAATATTGAGAACCAGAAAAAGGCACTTAAAAACAAGCTACATTGGGTGCTGTGGCAGTAACTCTGGTTATCATCCTTCAGCTTCATATTTATTATTTTCTCAAGCATTCCAGTAGCTTTAAATGACTGAGTCTGCTTATTATGTCCAAATAAAAGAAGTAAAAATACAGGGATGTAGTACCTTTGAGCATATGATATGAACTTTAGAAAACAAAACTATACTCTAAATCTTCATTTTCTCCACATTTGGTGTAGCAAAATTACAACTTCCTGTTTTATTTTAAATATACTATCTGAAAACATTTGAAATTTTATTTGTAGGTATCAATAATTATGCTAATTTCTAATGAGAGCGTTTAAGGACATTTGGCTTTCTACACCGATTGATTACAAACTACAGGATTTGACCTGAATACACTGATACTCGTCAAGAGCCACATAATAATTCAACATATAATCCTTCATAACACATAAAATACACAGACATTAAAGCTGACCACAAGACGCGTGCCATAATGAGTTTCTAAGAGCATGAATACGTGGGAAATAACTTTCTAAAAACAAAGACATGAAACGCAAGATGTGTCTGACAGTAAACATATATGCATAGATTATCAGCATATCAAACCAAACGTTCAAAAATCACATATACACTGGTCACACAGTTTTCTTATGCCAACATATGACTGACAGCATCAATGATGAAGCAGTTTGAATGCAGATAGAATATATAAAAAATCATATTATGTTTTAAAATGGCATTTGATGAGTTTTTGCAATCTTTTGGGTGGGATTCAAAGTCCGCAATTTAAAGTGAAACCCTTAAACACTTTATGCAAAGGCACAAAGATCTGTTCTGTTCGAAAAGAGAGAATGTGTGAATGTACACAGGGTTAAAAAGAAGAAATACTGGAGTAAATAAAAAGACTATACAACCTGTACACGTTTGCAAGGGACGAGAGACAGCCAGTTCTTCATAAAATACTACTTCCATAAACAGAGCTACAATACTGCTCTAAAAGAATGACATTACATTGAGAAAATAAACCATTTAAAGGAAAATTCTGCACACTCATCCCTTCCAGAACATTCTTGCACGTGAAACCAATGTCATTATTTGCCTTCATATTTGGGGTTGATCACAGTTGTGACAGCGCTCTTGTAGATGGGGTTTTCTCCCTGTGAAAAAAAGGAATACAAATAATATTTTTTAAAAATAAGAAACAAATATACAGTTTAATTCAACCTCAAAATGTCATCTAAATGCATTTACACCCTAAGAAAGTGCAGATAAAACTTTAAAACAACACATGCAGCTATACACCGATCAGGCATAACATTATGACCTAATATTGTGTTGGTCCCCCTTTTGCTGACCCGTCGAGGCATGGACTCCGCTAGACCCCTGAAGGTGTGCTGTGGTATCTGGCACCAAGATGTTAGCAGCAGATCCTTTAAGTCCTGTAAGTTGCGAGGTGGGGCCTCAATGGATCGGACTTGTTTGTTCAGCACATCCCACAGATGCTCGATTGGATTGAGATCTGGGGAATTTGGAGGCCAAGTCAACACCTCAAACTCGTTGTGCTCCTCAAACCATTCCTGAACCATTTTTGCTTTGTGGCAAGGGTGCATTATCCTGCTGAAAGAGCCACAGCCACCAGGGAATACCATTTCCATGAAAGGCTGTACATGGTCTGCAACAATGCTTAGGTAGGTGGTACGTGTCAAAGTAACATCCACGTGGATGGCAGGTCCCAAGGTCTCCCAGCAGAACATTGCCCAAAGCATCACACTGCCTTCGCCGGCTTGCCTTCTTCCCATAGTGCATCCTGGTGCCATGTGTTCCCCAGGTATCCATGTGATATAAAAGAAAACGTGATTCATCAGACCAGGCCACCTTCTTCCATTGCTCCGTGGTCCAGTTCTGATGCTCACGTGCCCACTGTTGGCTCTTTCGGCGGTGTACAGGGGTCAGCATGGGCACCCTGACCGTTCTGCGGCTATGCAGCCCCATACGCAACAAACTGTGTATTCTGACACCTTTCTATCAGAACCAGCATTAACTTCTTGAGCAATTTGAGCTACAGTAGCTCGCCTGTTTGATCGGACCACACGGGCCAGCCTTCGCTCCCCACGTGCATCAATGAGCCTTGGCCGCCCATGACCCTGTCGCCGGTTCACCACTGTTCCTTCCTTGGAGCACTTTTGATAGATACTGACCACTGCAGACCAGGAACACCCCACAAGAGCTGCAGTTTTGGAGATGCTCTGACCCAGTCGTCTAGCCATCACAATTTGGCCCTTGTCAAACTCGCTCAAATCCTTACGCTTGCCCATTTTTCCTGCTTCTAACACATCAACTTTGAGGACAAAATGTTCACTTGCTGCCTAATATATCCCACCCACTAACAGGTGCCGTGATGAAGAGATAATCAGTGTTATTCACTTCACCTGTCAGTGGTCATTATTTTATGCCTGATCGGTGTATAACATTTATTTACAGCATTTTTTGATGAACATATTGATATCCAGTGAAGAAAAGGCAAAATATTAAGTCAAACTCTGATTAAATATTGCACAACACTGTGCGATGCTCATGCTGTAGTCGATTAGTGATTTTTACCCAATGCTTAAACCTTTTGTATCAGATCTAGGCAGGTGGAGCTGGGGAGGTAGAGGGGTTCAGAGGAGCAAACACTGAACCAGACTACTTAAATGTTGATCTAGCAATCTCATTGGCTGCAGGATCAGCAGAGCCAATCAGCTTGTGCCATGCGGTAATGATGTAATTGCTTGCAGATGGCATGTATCAATCAGCCTGCGCCATCTAGAGTTTCATGACTGGACTAGATATAAATAATATACGCACAAAAATGGTTGGAAATTATGGAAAAATGGTGATCTGGTACAGAAACTCTATCTCACACACACACACACACTGGAAAAAGGCCATGCAGAAAGAGGACTGAGATATACAAACTTATAGAGCCGCAGCTTTACGTCCATAGTTTGGGTTCCTGAATTTATTAATAGGGCTCTTGTAAATGGGATTCTCTGTCTGAGAGTGGAAAGGGACAGATAACAGATCAAGGACAGATGAAGCAACAGAAGAGCTGGAATGATGGACAAAAAATGGAGAACACAAAAGATGGTGATCGTAGGGAGATGGAGGGATTTCATGAGCATGAATGGAAAAGGAGGAAAGCATGCATACTGAATGATGACTCAGCAACAGAATGAAGCATAAATGAAGATGCAATGAAAGGTTTAACTCTTTCCCCGCCACTGACGGAAATTTCCGGCTTTCCATGTTTTCACTGATCATTGTTCTGAATCTGATCTGGATGCAGTCTTTGACAGAAACACGATTTTCTCAGCTTTTTGCTCAAAATGTTGCTTTTTTATGAAACTACCAACATTCAAGTGTTGATAATAAAATAAAGCTTGAAGCTAGAATAAAATTGCATTTTTTTTGTTTTAAAACAGAGACTATTATTTCTTTTGATATAATGCATGTTCAGATATTCATGCAACAGAATATTCTGGGGGCCATGAAACTTTTGTGAAAATTATCAAAAATGCTGGCGGTGCCTGGCAACTTTTTAAAAAATGCTGTCGGGGAAACAGCATAAACGTAAAATAGAGTCTGAAGCTCCATTTCACTTTGTTTAACTTAATATTGAAAGTAACATTTTTTTTTATTCCATGTGTGAATCTAATAAATAAATGAATGAATGAATAAATATTTAAATTAATTGCACCATTTCTAATTCTAAAGATTTTTATGGTAAAGTTGAAAAAAATCCTAATTAGATTTTAAGTACCTGTTACACCACTGAATAAGTGCTGTATCACAGCTTTAAATGCCATCATACCTCATTTCCTGCGTATCAGCAGAGTTTGAATTGTGCTTGCTTAAGGGGCCGTGTTTTTCCATTCCAATGCGCTACTTTTCCTTTGTTTTTCTATGTAAACACATGCTAGACGGGCGTGTATAAACGCTGTGCTCGCGTCTCGCGCATGACTCGCTGTTCTAAAAACGTGGCGCTCAAGTTAAAATCAGTTCAACTTTTAAAAAACGCGTCTCGAGACCTTGCGTTTTTTCCCCATTCCACTGCCCGTGTCTTGCATTTTTCAAAAGAAAATATTGTTCTGTGTGAACAAGCCCTAAGAATACCATTGTGGAAAAGAAGTACACTTTACCAAACTTTTAAAAAGAGTAATAAAAAACTTTAAAAGAATATACTTAATTTTGAACTGAATGTAATGTATTCGGACACGTAATTGAATGTTGATTGCAATTAAATTAAAATTATATTAAATGCAATTAGCTGAACTTTATAGGGTTTTTTGACCCACTTAAGTACATCTTTATATGTAATTTCTAAGTATTTCTTAAATACTGCCGAATGTATCTGACAAGCATTTATGGTAAACTAAAATATACTTTAATGTCATTTCTATTGAAGTTTGTAAATATATTTGTAATTACACATCTGAAATTATGAATTTGAAATTTAGTACATTTAAAATATATATTAAGTAATATAAAAAAAAACACTTTATGTGATTATTAATTATAATCAAGTACTTTACATGTGCTTTAGCATGTTTACATGTGTTTTACATGTGCTTTAGCATGTCTTTAAAGGGTTAGTTCACCCAAAAATGAAATTTTACTCACCCTCAAGCCATCCTAGGTGTATATGACATTCTTCCTGAAAAATGTCCTGGCTCTTCCAAGCTTTATAATGGCAGTGAACGGCAGCCCAAAATTTGAAGCCCAAAAAAGTGCATCCATCCATTATAAAAGTGCTCCACACGGCTCCGGGGGGTTAATAAAGGCCTTCTGAAGTGAATCGATGGGTTTGTGTAAGAAAAATATCCATATTTAACATAAAGTAAAATATCCGCCAGACCGCCTTCCGTATTCAACTTATGAAGAAAGTGTAGCGCCTCTCATGGTTCAAAGCGCTTACGCTACGTCCAACGTCATCGTCACGCCAGTTACGCTTTTTCCGTAAGTTGAATACGGAAGGCAGTCTGGCAGATATTTTACTTTATAACGTGTTAAATATGGATATTTTTTTTACACAAATGCATCACATCAGAAGGCCTTTATTAACCCCAGGAGCCGTGTGGAGCACTTTTATAATGGATAGATGCACTTTTATGATGGATGGATGCACTTTTATGATGGATAGATGCACTTTTATGATGGATGGATGCACTTTTATGATGGATAGATGCACTTTTATGATGACAGATGCACTTTTATGGACTTCAAAACAGAAACAGCCATTCACTGCCATTATAAAGCTTGGAAGAGCCAGGACATTTTTTAATATAACTCTGATTGTATTCGTCTGAAAGAAGAATGTCATACACACCTAGGATGACTTGAGGGAGAGTAAAGCATGGGCTAATTTTCATTTTTGGGTGAACTATCCCTTTAAAGCACAACAATAGGTTAAAACACAATAAAAAACTTAAAATGTATTTAATTTGAATATAATTAATTAATTAACCCATAAGAACCCTCAGTGTTCGCAGGTGTCACAAACACTGGTGATAATCTGGAAAGGTCTTTTTAAAGCATTATCCCTCCATTTCAACTCAGGAAGTCCCTAAGTGACATATAAGGAACACCCAGGTTCAGTCATGTGACAATGTGTGCATTTTTTGTTGCCATGGCAACATTTACAAAATGGTGACCTGTCTGGTTAGCACGCAGTGTCAGCAATTTTTTTAAAAACTTGTTTTTGTTTCTAAAGGTATGTTTCAACCCATGCAACAATTCTAACGTTTTAATAACATATCATAGATTACACTTAACCTGATTTTAATACATTTCTTGAACAAATTGATATAAAACAAGTTACGAAAATATTGTGGTGACGTAACATTAAAACAGTAGGTGGAATTTTGATGTGACGTATTTGTCACATTAAGAAAAATGTTAATGAGCTGCTCAATTAATTTAGCTGATTCAATTATTTTAGTGTTCTATATTTTCTCTACGTGTTATATCAAATCTGGAACTCAGAAGAAGGTTAACAGCACTGGTAAAGAAATGGAAATATTGATTGGTATTGATCTGCGCATGGGTCTGCACCAAATGCCAGGAAATCGTGCATACTTGGGAAAATGACACAAGGTGTCCCATGGTGGCTGACAACATGTCGCGCAACCGTTTTCAGACTCTGCTAGCATGTCTACATTTCATTTTCACTACATTTCAACAATGATTCGTAAAATCGGCAAGCAGGCGATAAGTGTTGGTAGATCCGTCCATGGCTTAATATTTTGCGTTAATAATTTTGAGTAATATGCATAATTTTGACATGTTGTGGAAAAGAAAATAAACAGAAATTAACTGTTATTTAGCAAAAAAACGGATAAAATGTTTTTTTTTTTTTACTGAGAAATAAATGCCCAATGTAACATATATGTAACATTACAAATGTATCATAAATGCCCAATGTCACATATATGTAACATTACAGATCTTTCACAAGGAGGGGTTGTATTTCAAAAACAACTGCCGAAACATGTTACAAGTGGTCCATTTAGTCTGTTTTATATGCCCCATAATTTTCCTATAAGGAGAAACTGGTCCGGGTTCTTATGGGTTGATTATATAATTAATTTAATATCTGCAAGTACAGATTTTTAAAAATAAACTTTTAAGAATTGAAGTACACTACAAGTGCACACTCAATTCAATGAAGTGCACTTCAGTTTCACAAAAGTGACGTGTGTACAGTGAACCAGCAGAGGGCAGCAGTGAATCATCCACACTGACCTCAACTGGCCACGACACACCCAGAAAAACGAGGCCTTGAAAATCCAAAAGCCTTTCCTTTCAGTTCCACAGCTGCCTTAAAGTCAGGACAGCTTCCCTAAAAACTGAGCGCTCTTAAACAGGAAAACGGCACTTCTGATGAAACAATCTGTGAATTTTGGACAGATTGAAAACTTGAAGGAAGCATCTTGGTCCGGTTTTATTAACAGAGTTAAAACTTGCTATTTTTATCATACCGTGTCCCACTTGGCGTTCATCTTCTCTTTCTCAAACTTGGCGAACTCGCGGCGGTCGTGAATGATCATGAGCAGCTTCCAGATCAGCAGCAGAGCTAGACCAATCAGAACGATGCCTGCGACCACACCCGCCACGATAGGAATGATGTCAGGACCCGCCGGACACTCTGCCAAACACAGCACATACAAATTAAGACTGGGATTTTTGGGACTGAATGATACAATTTTACAAACTCCGATATTTCAAAATGGAGCCTCACCTAAAGCCTCCACCACATGCACCTCCTTCTCGGTGTTGTTGTTGACGGCGTAGGTGTAGTAGAACCAGCAGTCGTTGGCGTCTCTCTCCTTACAGTGCATGAGAGGGAAGGCCTGCACCGGCTGAGGGAGTTTATCTCTGTCCTTCACCTTGATGAGGTTAAAGTAGCTACAGTCTCTCTCACACGTGTCTTTCTTCTCTCCGGTGCCGAACGCCCGGCACTGCACACACTCCCTGCGTCAGGAAAAGAGTCGTGAACGTGGAACAAAGGAGAAGGGAAAGATATTTATTAGTGAGAGTTTAAATGGCAATATTGCTTTGCTTACAATCTCTGCAAAGAAATACGGCTGATATTGACAAACAATGTATAAACCACCATAGTTGCCCACTGTCTTTTTGAGAGTTAGCAGTTTTTCATGGCACGAATAAATTACATTTTAAAAAAACAGTTATTTTAGATTGTAATAAACTTTCACAATATTACTGTTTTTACTGTATTTTGATCAAATAAATGCAGCCTTGGTGAGCAGAAGAGAAAGTTTCTTTCAAAAACATTAAAAAAATTCTAAACTTTTGGCTGGAATATCTGAAAATATATTTAAAAATATTTAAAAAATGGCCAAAAATATATGACTAATATACACACTGAATTTTTTTTTTTTTTGTGATTTATGATAACTTTTTCTTTTTGTCAAATTCACTTAGATTCATATAATATTTTAAAATCTAAGTTATGTTTGTGTTGTGTTTGTTTCCTTTTTCTGTTCAGAAGAAAACTGAGCCTTTAAATCTCTTTTGTAAAAGCTTTACGAGGCATTAATAGTCCTCACTTCAGATGAGCTCACAAAAATAGTTCACTGACAACTACTAAATGTTTCATAACTACCTGAATTAATCATGAAATACAGTAGGAATACATTTAAAAAGCATTTATTAACACACTGAGTAACTATTACTATATGTCTAAATAATAAGATGCATACATGTATATTTAAATAGTTTATTAATCATTAACATTTTCTAAATGATCTTATGAACCACTGACAACTCCTAAATAACTGGTTTGTAAATAATGTAATACTTAATTTAGAAATGATAAATTGATCATTAATAAAGTATGAAAATACAATTATTAATCACATTATAGATATGCTTATAAAGAATAAAGCATTTACAGCTGTATTTATAAACTGCTTATTAATGTCTATTAATGCTTTATAAATGATGAACTATTTACTAATGCTTAACTAATGATTCATAGCATGCAGTTATTATAAAGTGTTACCAATATTTTGAGTTTCGGTTGATTTGTTTAAACTCAAATTTTTAGTTTTAATAAACTCAAAATGTTAAGGCTTACTTTTTTAAGTTCAACCAACAATCATTTTTTACTGTTTACCTGTGCCGGGTTCAGACTACACAATATTTTTGTCTGTTTTGTTTCCTAAATTCTTGTTGTGTAATGGACAAAAAACATGTTACTTCCCGACCAATCAATGCTAGCTGTCTTTAACGATGCGCGTAATGTCATCGTGAAGGTGGAACTAGGGACTGATTTCCGGAAACAAGAGCGTAAACAAACAATCGCTGCATCCGAAATCATGTACTGTCTAAGTAGGCACTACATCTGAATTTGAATTTACTTTGCAAACGTTAATAAAGTATGTTCTATATAGTATGAATATGGTAGTATGAATGAAATCCAGACCTACATCTGCCATTTTGTTACTGTCACAAGATCTACCAGCGTCAGTTGCGTCACTGACATTCATAAATCCTCTCCCGTGGCCTCATGGGATAGTAAAGTGTCCATCAGATGCACACTTCAGAATCTCGCCAGAAGTAGTAGGTCATCCGGGGACTTTCACCTACTGTTTTTACTATGTATTCGGACATGCTACTTTGTTGCCGTACTGTTTTTCACATACTATTTAGTAGAGAAGTATTCAGTTTCGGACGCAGCGAATGGCTACCGAAGTGGCGTGTTAGCTTAATGCTAATTCCAGCACTCATCGAGTTTCTGAAGTGCCTCCGCTAACGTTCGCCAGCATTTATCTTTTTTTACTCTTTCCTCCATTGCATAACTCCACCTAGCAGCACCAATACCATCGTCTATCTTTTGTTTCGCCATGTTTGAAAGCTGTGTATGGAAGAGCTTCTGTGCTCCTATTGGTCAATGTCACAGACGTGCCGGAAACCCGTCATGGAGGACCGGAAAAAATTAAACATGCTAGTCTTTCTGTCGTGAAGCGCCAACGATGCACCGTTAGTTGTCGTCCACTATAGTTATGTTTCCATCCAAAGTTGCGAATTTATCCTATGCGCAAAATTGGAATATTGCATTGCGAATAAAGCAACGTTTCCATCCAGTGAGTCGAAGAGAACAAAATCGTCACTTCCTGATAAACTGCTGCTAAATATCACTAAGAAAAATAGGAGAAGCCTGCGATGCGCGGTCACATGATTTTTTTTGATGTGCATCAAGGGATTTATTCGGTAAATGTGTTTCCATCATAGTTTATGCGCATGTTTTCTTATCAGATAAAAATGCGTTTCCATCCAGCAGTTTTTTATGCAATATCCCAAAATGTGCATCAAAATAGGTGGATGGAAACAGCTTATGACACACTATACGATATAAAAAGATTGATTCTTGCTTCCCGACGGCCATTGTTGTATATAAATCACCACGACACCCTATGTAAAACAGCTGATTTTGTGTAGTCTGAACCCAGCATTATATTTCCTCATAATATTTTTTTAATGCAAAAATATTTATATTGTCCAACATATATTTTGCATTCAGTCAAATATGTTTTGAATGTGAAAAATATATTTTGTTAAGCTGTGCTTTTTCCACCATATATTGAGCACATATTCTGTGTATTTTGGCCAGAAACCTTTTGATATTTTTTAGGGATTCATGATATATTGACCACCATATCGGTATCAGCTGATATATGTTCATTTTTAATGTTATCGTTATTGGCCCGATAAGTAAATTTGGCCAATATATTAAAGCTTCAATCTCTTCAGCTGAGACTCTTCAGATGCACACTGTTCAACATGATGGTTTGAATTGCTTGAAATATGATTGGAATCACTTCAAAAAAGGAAAATACAGTTCAGAGCATCATGTGCAGTGCAAGTCTGTCATATCGGCTACATAAAATTATAATGAGAACATCATAATTGTGTGTTTGGGACATGGCTTTAAATGGTGAGACTTTTGTTTTTGCAATCAGGCTCTCAAAAATTATATACAAATTTGGATTTAGATTTAGATTTATCGGTCAATATATCAGTTATCAGCTTTCAAATATAAAGAATTATCGGTTATCGGTATCGGCCAAAATGTTCATATCGGTGCATCCCTAATATTTTTTGGGCACCAGCATATGTTGTGCTACATTTTAAGCATTGAATGGTGCATGCACTGAATGTAGCTTAACATGTCACACATTCAGTGCACAGATGTCGTGTGTTTCACTGACTTGTGCTCAGTACAGACTCCAGGGCAGGTGGGGCAGATCTCACAGGTGGGCCCCTGGAACTTGGGGTCGGTGCACCTGCAGGTGCCGCACTCGCACATCCCTCTGCCGTTACAGATCTGCTTGTTGGAGGCTAAGCAGGTGGAGGTGTCCAGAGAGCAGTCGCACGCGCTTCCGGTGTAGTTAGCATCACAGATGCACACCCTACACTCACAGCGGCCGTGTCCTACAGGAAAAAGATCACATCAACCTCCTTTATCTGCCTGCTTTCTGCCCGTTTACAACTCCTTTTCCTGTCTGTTGAGTGATGCATTGGCAGTCTAAAAAAAGAAAAAGCTTCCTGTTTCAGTACCTCCGCAGAGTTTATTATTGGAGCGGTCGCAGTTGAAGTTGTCACACTCGCAGAATTTGCCGCTGTAGCGTTCTTCGGGATTCTCCCTCTTCTTGCACTCGCAGGTGCCGCACACACACTCGCCGTTATTGCTGCAGATGTCCGTGCCGTTGTCCTTGCGGCAGTTCTTGTCCAGGTCCTCGGTGGACACCTCATCTTTCCGGCATTCGCACTGCCTGCCCACACGTCCCTTATTGCACCTGAAAGGACACAATGAGAACTGAGAACACGGCTCACACATACTCATGTAGAAAAAGCTTTCTGACTCATGCAACTAATATCCAAACAAGTACAAAAAGATGTTTTACATCAAAGATTCAGTGTTTAACCCTAAAATCAACAAAAACTGTATTCTCAATAACGCAAACATTTATATTTCTAATGTATACATTTTGTATAAATGTATAAAAATGTATTGTGATTATAATGTATGCTGATTTAAATAAATCACTCTGTATTATATTTTTACAGTAATGCAGTAAATTATGGTATTATATTAACGAAACTTAATAAAATTATCTGGACCATTATGATAATGTGAATCACATTTTTTATTATTATTTGCATTGTTTATTATATATGTAATGCGAATTTTGGGTGAAATTTTTTATTAAAAATCGTCCTATAACAGGCTTAATTTCATGCAGCATTATTAATTGTTGTAATTTTTAACTAAAACTATTAAAAATCATTTTCATTAATTGAAACAAAACTGAAATAAAATAAAATCTAAATGTTAGATTATAAAACTTATATTTAAGTGACATTTTTTATTATTATTTGCATTGTTTATTGTATATGTAATGAGAATTTTGGGAGGGAATTTTAATTAAAAATCGTCCTATAACAGGCTTAAGTTCATGCAGCATTATTAATTGTTGTAATTATTAACTAAAACTATTAATTGAAACGAAACTGAAATAAAATAAAATATAAATATTAGATTATAAAACTAGAAAAATAGAAAATGTTGCCTCAGCAGCTAACTGAAACAAAATGAGTTTAAGGTGAAGTACTAAAACTAGTAAAACATAAAAATAGTAAAAGCAGAGCTGTAGCGCAAGAATGGACTTGCTACTGCTATTAGAAACGCAGAGAGCATGTAAGATCTGCTGCTGCTGCATAAATACACAAACATGAATCCTGTATCAGATCTAGGCAGGTGGAGCTGGGGAGGTGGAGGGGTTCAGAGGAACTTACAGCAAACACTGAACCAGACTACTTAAATGTTGAGCAAGCAATCTCATTGGCTGCAGGATCAGCAGAGGCCAATCAGCTTGTGCCATCAGTGTGTGCCATATATAGAGTTTCACGACTAAAGTACACACACACATATATATATAAGCAGGGTCTAAAATTAACACTCGCCAAGCGCCAAATGCGAGTAAAAATCGGCGTTGGGGAGTAAATGAAACAGCGTCACTCGCCAAGTGGCCGTAACATTTTTATGAATTCTAACAATGCATTAAAACATGAACAAACGTGAACGACACTTGGGACAGTTGACAGGCCAGTGCTTCATCGTAACGAAAGTTTAAGCTTTGACAAGAAGACGCAAAAGGGATCTCATTCCGTTACTCATGCTCTGTGTGGAAAGTTTTGTGTATGCACACATCTCGTCCAAACAGCCGTCTCAGACAACACGCGAATACTAAACTGAGCTCTCTTTCATGTCTTCTTGCAATTAAGGACAAATTCACACAAAATTGTCAAAAAATAGTGAGTAAAAATAAACGCATATGTATCATGCATTTCATAAACGCATTAAAACGTATCATAAACGCATGTGTAACAGTATATTGGATCCGTGCATTCGCTCTTAAGTGACAGCAGCCTAATATTCCTGCTGCTGTCTGTGGGCCCTATTTTAACGATCTGAGCTCATGGTCTGAAGCTCACGGCGCAGGTGCTCTTAGGGCGCGTCTGAATCCACTTTTGCTAGTTTAACGAAGGAAAAAAAGGTCTGCGCTCCCGGCGCATGGTCCAAAAGGGTTGTCCCTAGTCTCTTAATGAGTCATGGGTGTGTTTTGGGCGTAACGTGCAATAAACCAATCAGAGTCTCATCTCCCTTTCCCTTTAAAAGCCAGTTGTGCTCGCACCATGCCGGATTCGCTATTTACAAGACTGAACGCTTCTCCAGAGAGGAATCCTTTTATTTTTAATATTTAAAAATGTGTGTGTGCTGCTGCGTGTCCCTGTGTGTGTGTAATAATCAGAGTGTACGCGTGTTGTGCACCGCCTATAGGCTCATATTACTAACACACCCTTTAAACAACACAAAAAATACTGCGCTATTGACTTTAGAGCAGGTTTGTGTTGGTCAATGGTGCAGTCGTTTCAGTTCCTCGACAATGCTCCTGAAACCCCTGGTTTAGACCAGACGCCCATGGGTGAACAGACGCGCCAGTGCATTTAATATTTAAACAACGTGGAGCTGGACGTGAACATGAGAACTGCGTCAAACTGAAACTAGCAGAACACACTTGCATCGCGCAGGGAGTCGCATTGCGCCGAGTGTATGATAGGACCCTGTGTTTTTAATGTTAATCAAACAACTAAAGACAAAGAAAAAACAAGGGTGTTTAATTTATACTGTGAAAACTATGCAGTTATTTTACATTTGCTTACTTTATTAAATGTCTATACCTGAAAACTACCGTCAGACCTACCTGAAAAACCTGAAAAGCATTATTTATTTAATTTGTATCTTTGTTATATTGTATTTATTTGTGCTTTTGCTTGTAATTTGTTTATTTGTTCTTTTTTATTACTGACTGTTTACTTGTCTTTAATAATGTTTTACATTTATATTAGTAAGGCTAGTGATTTTAGCTGTCGTATCGAAATTAGAATAGAGAATAGTGAAATTTCACTGGTATCTAAAATTTTTTAGTTTCATGGCCGGTAAAAAACATTTATGGACGGTAAAGGTTTTCTTGGCAGGTGTGGCAAAAAGTTAGTTTTAGACACTGTATATAAGCACAGCATCTGCTTCACCTTCCAGGAAAAAACATAACATGTAATTTAGCCATTAAACAAAGATGCATTTTTGCCTGTTGGTTAGTTATTTGAGGACAGTCTCACCTGCAGGCTCCACACTCAAACGTCCCATTGCCGTTATGGCACATGTCACTGTTCTTGATGCCGTGCTTGTGACATTCACACTCACAAATGAAGTTGAGTACGATCTCGACCTCCTCAGTGAAGCCCAAGGGCTTGATCTTAATGGTTTCCGGTTTGCCTTGTTTGGGGCAGCCTTGAGCTGTGATGTTAATGTTGAACGACACCTGGGAATTCATTGGAAACAGAAAAAGACTCAGAAACAATTGGCTACAGGTTTCTGATGCATTTAACATCATGCTGATCTGACCTCACCTCGTCTCCGATAGAGATGTTAGAGCACTTCCGGCCATTTTCTCCCTCGTTCACGATTCCATTTTTACAGCGTGACTGATAGGTGATAGTCACTCCCTCGGGAAGCTTACTGTTCTCGAGGATCACCTCTGAGGAAAGAGACTGAGAGAGACAAAGAGAACATACATCAGTCCAGATAGATATTAACAGTAGAGGCCAAAAGTGAGAAAATCTCCACCCTTCATTCAAATATTATTAAAGATTTGTTAAAGACTTTGTAGTCATATTGCGTAGTTGTGCCTGGAGTCAATTGTTTTATTTGTGATAATAATAATGCAATGAAACATGCTAAATTGTGCAACATAATTTTTGGCCAGTCTGTCATACAAAGAAATGATGATTACGTGCAAAAACAAGAGAGAACCAATGAAATATTAATAACTGATAACGTTGTAGTCAATGTTTGCTTTTTCCTGAGGGCTTTTTATTTTCCTATGCACACTAATTATGTCCGATTAACCAAGTTCAGTGTTTTGTTCTTCCCTCAAGAATATTTTCCTTATATTTTTATGGCTTAATGAAACTTGTAGGGTCATTAAAAACAAATATCCCCTCCGGAAATACCCTTTTGGCCACTGCTATATAAAGAAACTTTATCTACTCACATTGTAGGCATCAACAATAAGATTGATAACATTGCTGGAGTTTGCTGAAAGCGTTCCCACTGCAGACTTTGGAATCAGGTTTTTAAGTTCCTGTGGAAAAACAATAGGAAAAACATTCATGGATCTTAAGCACAGGGACTCAGGGTGTTTGCTTTACAACAGGGCCTTTAAACAGCAGACAGGAACTATAAATTATGACTTTGCCGTCTGGATCATTCCAAGCCGGGAAACTATCCTGGGGTTGTGGCTTTCCAAAAACAGAGTTGGATTCAAACTGTTCAGATGCCTGAGAGTTTCAGGCTCTCAGTATTTGAGACCGTATTTCATTATACAATTCATCCATTTGTAACACACAGTCTTGTCTCTAGATACGGCTCTTTCAATGCAAGTCTATGGGATTTTTTCATCTGTTTTATCATCCAGCAGGTGAATATTATAAGCCTGATTACTTAGAAAACTAATAGCACGCCTTCCCTCAACAAACCACAGGATTTGAGGAATCATTCATGCAACAATGTTATGAGCTTAAATTTAACACTTAAGGTCCTTGCACACTGAGTCCGAAATTTTCGCACGTTAAAAAATAAATACGACCTTACGTTGTGTTAATCACGTTTACACACTGCCTCCGAAACTTTCGTCAGTCATAAAAAAAATTCCGATCGGTTTTGATTTTCTGTGTTTTTCGCATCCGTAGCAAGCATTTTGACAGAAAAGACAGAAAAAACAGAGAGTGTTCCTGGTCATGCACACACGCTTTCATACACATCATTAAGATAATCATCTATGGACTTACTTTGTAAACAGGCTGGAACTCCTCTGTAACGGCGAAGATGGTCTGGATGTTATTTTCACTCAGTTTTTGAACCAGGTGGGCGATGGAGGGGTAATCCTAGTCAAGAAAGGACAGGAAAGAGATGAGTCGGACATCTGTCAAACATCCAATAGTCTGGTCTGAAAATCACCAGAAAACAGGGCTGTAACCACCATAGACATTGAGCGGGACAAGTCCACCCCAATAATCACACAAAGCCAAACTATTCAAGTTTTTTGTCAAATCTCACCATTCTGAATTAAAAATAGCTTATTATTTACATAATGCATGTAATGTAAGTGGTAACTGAATGTGAGAAACCTCAAATTGTTAACAGAGCCATTTAGACATACGATTAAGAGTCGATGTGCATATTTTAACCCTCGTGCCCTATAACACTTGTGGTGTTCCTGCAAAAAATTGCTTATAAATCTCTCGTTATGTTAGCTTATCACCAAATATTAGATTCAATCTTTTTGTCAGCTTGTTTTCTTTCAATTAGGACAGGTTTTGTATTTATTTTGGGAACTGATCGGTCGTAGGCCTTATTTATCTGAAAAAAGCGTTATTTGTGGATAATTTTGTCCATGAAAAAAATTTGCACCGTTTATCACACTAGTGTGATTTAATGTTTAACTGGGAAATTTGTTTTGAAATGGTTTTATTTTGAACAAAATTTTGTAAAAAAATTGCACAAAGTCACACTTGTGGTGTTCACAGCCTTCAAAAAAAAATAAAATAAAATAAAAATACAATTTTATCACCAAATATTGGATTCAATATTTTTGTCAACTTGTTTTCTTTCAGTTAGGACAGGTTTTGTATTTATTTTTTAAACTGATTGTAGGCCTTGTTGATCTGAGCCTCACTGATCTGAGGATAAAGTTCATCTCTGTGAAAAAGAAAGCCTGTAATACTTGAAATAGTTTGAGTACACGAACGTGTGTGTGTGTGTGTATGTGCGCGGATGCGAGTATGCATGTATCCATACATGCACAGGTCTTTATTTTTGCAAGCACACATGAACATATGTGAACATGATCATGATGAACACGCTCCTGAACACTAATTGTTTCTCTGATTTTCAACTCCAATGGGCGGTCATTTTTGACCAATATAAGCTCAGATCAACGAGGCCAATTAAAAGAAAACAAGTTGACAAAAAAATTGAATACAATATTTGGTGATGATGTAGCACAATAAGAGATTTACTGTATAAGCAATTTTTTGCAGGCCGTTCATTCTTGACCGGCAAAGTGTGACAAAAACCCACAAAAAATGACAAAAAGTATCAACAATTTTTGTGAAGTTGTTAGACTCTGGGTGAGTGAAGTCAGTAAATTTTAGTCCAATGCAATAACATTAACTAGCATTTTTAGGTACAGGAAAATCCTCTCCGGGTGCTGAACACAACATGAGGGTTATTTGCAAATGGTTCAAATGCATTACTTTACAATAGATTCAAGTTCTTTCTTTTTCTTTATTCCATTTAAATCCTTTATTTTTTAAATTCCTTTAATCAAAAGCACCATTACACCATTACACTGTGACAGCATCTCTCTCCACCCCCCAAAAAAATCTAGAAACTTTTTTGTTGTCCACCCAAATGTTCAAGACATGGTTACGGCCTTGCCAGAAAATGTCATATACATACATAATAATGGCTCATCGTGTACATGTTGTTTTCTAAGTGGCATTTCCCATCATTGGGAAGCACGATTCCACCGAGTTTGCCATCTCCGGCAAAATGGAAACCTGCGTCAGTAGAGAACACCAACAAACGGGTGACGTTTCTCCAGCCAATGTGGTCCTGAGAGAGAGAGAAAAAAAAAAACAGGAAGAAGGAGAAAAATGAGGCCAAGGTATACAAAGAGTGAGCTGAAAGTACGAAAACAGACTGAGGACACAAATGAATTAAAGATGCCATATTACTGTAGCATTCAAATTTTCCACTAATAAAGTCAGAAAATAATCAAATAAAGACATATAATACTACCAGTTGCATAACCTTAGCCTCTTTGTAAAGATTGTGTCCTAAAGAGATAGTTCACCCAAAAATTAAAATGATTCCATAATTTACTCACCCTCATCCTAGGTGTCTATGACATTCTTCGTTCAGACGAATACAATCAGAGCTATATTAAAAATATCCTGGCTATTCCAAGCTTTATAATGGGAGTGAATGATACCTTAGATTTTGAAGCCCCAAAAGTGCATCTATCCATCATAAAAGTAATCCACGACTCCAGGGGTTAATAAAGGCCTTCTGAAGCCAAGAAAAATATCCATATATATAACTTTATTGTAATAACTTTACTATAACAACAGGCTTCCGGTAACGGCCGTACACAAGTCAAGTTCCGGCGGAAGAGTGACCTCTGACCTGACGCATGACATATTGATGAACGCAGACGCGCCGAGGATAGAGCAAAACAAAACACCGGTCATGAATTAGAGTCTAAAACAAGAATTTTTAAAGAGAAATGTGGGAGGAGCTTGAGTTTGTTGTTTAAACCGCGAGAGGCGTCAACTGTCACCTGAGCTTACGCTACTCCTACATCCTACGTCATGCATCAGGTCAGAGGTCACTTGTCATGCGTCGGGTCAGAGGTCGTCTACTCTCACCTGAGCTTACGCTACTCCTACATCCTACGTCATGGGTAGGGTCAGAGGTCACTCGTCATGCATCGGGTCAGAGGTCGTCTACTCTCACCTGAGCTTATGCTACTCCTACATCCTACATCATGCGTCGGGTCAGAGGTCACTCGTCATGCGTAGGGTCAGAGGTCGTCTACTCTCACCTGAGCTTATGCTACTCCTACATCCTACATCATGCGTCGGGTCAGAGGTCACTCGTCATGCGTAGGGTCAGAGGTCACTCGTCATGCATCGGGTCAGAGGTCGTCTACTCTCACCTGAGCTTAAGCTACTCCTACATCCTATGTCATGTGTCAGGTCAGAGGTCACTCGTCATGCGTAGGGTCAGAGGTCACTCGTCATGCATCGGGTCAGAGGCAGTCTACTCTCACCTGAGCTTAAGCTACTCCTACATCCTACGTCATACGTAGGGTCAGAGGTCACTCGTCATGCGTCGGGTCAGAGGTCGTCTACTCTCACCTGAGCTTATGCTACTCCTACATCCTACGTCATGCGTCGGGTCAGAGGTCACTCGTCATGCGTCGGGTCAGAGGCCACTCGTCGGAAGGCGGTCCGCCGGAAGCTAGATATTTTACTTTATAACATGTTAAATATGGATATTTTTCTTACACAAACCCATCGATTCACTTCAGAAGGCCTTTATTAACCCCCTGGAGATGTATGGATTACTTTTATGATGGATGGATGCACTTTTTTGGGATCTCACCCCCCATTCACTGCCATTATAAAGCTTGGAAGAGCCAGGATATTGTTTAATATAACTCCGACTGTGTTTGGCTAAAAGAAGAAAGTCATATACACCTAAGATGGCTTGAGGATGAGTATATTATGGGATAATTGCCATTTTTTGTGTGAACTAACCCTTAAAGAACTAGTTTGACCAACTGGCAGATAGATAAGAGGTCGTCTCAGCCACGGACTGTTGGCTGAACCTCTGATGCATAAGGCACACAAAATTGGAAACACTTCATGAGTTTCGAAGTCGGCATCTGATTGGTTAAATTCTACAGGTTTTCCAGGAGACGTGTGTAACACATTCTTTAACGGTCCACCTGGAAACAAATGCCGTGAAGCCCAACTCATGGAAGAAGAACGCCGTCGTGTTTACAACTGTGACAATGAGCGCTTACCAGGATCAACTAAATACTAATGTACAGTATGTGTATAGACTGCATAGACTCCTTAAAACACGTCCAAGAGGTTTACACACCGGTCTGTTATTGTAGGGACATGGACGTTACATTTACACGCCTCTAAACATGAAGCAGAACAAAATGAACTGTGACTGGTTGCTTTACATGTCAGTCAGATGGCCTCTGGGCGGTTCTTGGCCAAGGAAAGCTGCGATGGAGCCCAGACCTTCTGCCGTCAGTCTGAAGCTCTGGCTACACAATCAGTCTGACTTTTCCTATTCAAATTAGACCAATCTAACTGAAGTTAGGACCAGTCTTGAAGAAAAAAATGAGATGACTAACTCTTAAGACTAGTCTAAGCAGTTTATGCAACTGGCCAATATTCTCAGTGCATAGTAAATAAACTTTAGCAATAATGTGCAAACAGAGCAAACCCTCCTCCAGTTCTTTTATACTCACTCCACAGACGGCAACCTGCATGATAGCATCAAATCCTCCCTCGGGTGAGTCGAGGTTGCCAGATATCTGCTGTTTTCCCACCAGACTGTTGAACTGCTGCCCGTTGCTGGTGAGTTTCAGCACGTTCTTGTAGCTGAAGGGGCTGGTGCAGTTTTGGTCCCCAGTGCAGGGGTTCAGGAGCTTGGCTGGAGTTGTGCTGATATACGGCATTACGGTCTTCTCCACAAAAGAGCCAAAACCTGTCCGGAAATGAGCCAAGCTGTAAATTCATGCTTACTCGTGCCTCTAATGGCTTTGGCAGTGCGATAAAAGTTTTGATTAGGTCTTTTATTACTATAGTAATTATTATTAGTCTGTTCTAACTCTTTTCCTGCCATTGACAGGATTTTCCGGCTTTCTGTGTTTTCACTGTTATACGCTAGGGGGCGCTATACACATCTTCTGAAAGAGTACAGAATCTCCTGATCAAAACACAGGCGAAGAAGAAGCAGAAATTAGCGATATCATATGTAATCATATGCATATGTAAAATAATGCGATCATCAACATTAAACAGCGTATAAATCAAAACTGCCTAATGTTACTGAAGAAACATCGCCCCAGGATGAGCTCTAGGACTGAAGCTTTGGGGTGTTGATGGACTCGCTCTACTCCATCTGTGTTTGATCATCGTTCTGAATCCCATCTGGATGAATTCTTTGACAAAAACGTGATTTTCTCAGCTTTTTGCTCAAAATGTTGCTTTTTTATGAAACTTACCCACATTCAAGTGTTGATAAAAAAGAATGCATGAAGCTAGAATAAAACAGGCTCTGTTCTTTCTTTTGATATAATGCATGTTCAGATATTTCATACAACAAAATATTCTGGGGGCCATGAAACTTTTGTGAAAATGATCAAAAATGCTGGCGGTGCCTGGCAACTTTATGGCAATATGGAAAGATGTATTGAAAGTCAACATGTGGTTTGTAGGACATTTGTAAGTACAGATGTACAGTGTAAATACATTTTATAAGAAATATACTGTATCAAATATGATCATCAGGCTTTTGAGGAAGGTTTATTTGTTCATCTGTCAATCACCATTGTATTGCACTGCATTATACTGTATGTTTTGACCCCACAATAAAAACTAATAGTAGATATAGAGTGACGACTGATATTTATATGCATTTTATGTAAGTAGTCTCTATACTGTTATAAAGATCTCATTGATTTTGTTATGTTTTGTTGCATTGCAAGCTATTAGAATTTCATCATAAATATCAGCAATTGCATATTTTTGCTCAGTTTGGGTCACACTTTTTTTTCAAAATTAAACTGTTCCATTACAAAAGATCAGGACGTATTACGTCAGGATTTACAGGGTTAAAACTAGTATAGAAGCAAGGTTTTAAAGCTTAAAACTACCGGAGAATTTAGTTTTCCAGCATGATTTTATAAGACTCTCACCTATCCTGAAATCTGAGGTGATCTTAGACATTTCCTTCATCAAACTAGTCCCTAGATTCTTGACGTTCTCCAAGTCATCCTTCATGGAGTAGGACAGGTCCATCAGGTAGTACAGGTCTATGGGATAGTCTTCAGCCCTCTTGAACTTCAGCTTGATATTTTGAGGTTCCCCTACAGAAATAACAAATCATTCACAAAAGAAAATGAGTTAGGATTCTCAAAATTACTTGCATAAAACCAACAAGGCCTTATGATATGAAGTCTGCAGGCACCAGATCTGAGGTTGAGGCTGAGTTTCTGAGGCTGGATCTGTGTGATGTCCTCGGGTCGAAGTTTCTCCGCTCCTTTCTTGCGGTGGGTCACTGCTTTGTTCTTGAGGATCCTTTGGGTGCCGCGAGGGTTTTCGATCTTGGGGTCCGAACAGCCTCGTTTCATGAGCGACTCCAGCTCATCGCAGCGTGCTGATGTCGGTTCTCCCTGTTTTAGAAACTCCTGTTGGGGAACAAATATTGAGGCTGCTGCTGTTATTTGTGATTGTGTTGTGTGAATTAAGCATGTCAGATTATTTGAATTTGTTCAAAAGTTTGGGGTCTGTAAGATTTTTTTATGTTTTCGAAAGAAGTCTCTTCTGCTCACCAAGGCTGCATTTATTTGATCAAAAAAAAAAATTCTATGTGAATATATAGGAAAATGTAAGTAGGCACCTATTGTAATCGTTAGTGTTCTTCTTATTATTTATTATTCTTCCGCTTCTTCTTCTTCCGCTCTTGAGTCTATGGCAGCCCATAGACCCGCTTGTGAGAAAGTTATGAAATTTGGCACACAGATAGAGGACAGTCTGAACTGTCACCGTAGCAAATTTGGAGTCTTTAACTCAATCCCTCTAGCGCCACCACCTGTCCAAAATTGCACTCACGTTTATGCTAATAACTTTTGAACCGTAAGGGCTAGAAACAAAATTCCTTGACTCAAGATGATTTGATTGTCAAGTCGATTATTTTCCATCATGAAAATTTTTCCGCCATTTAGAATTTTCTGAAAAACCTACTATTTCGAACACCTCCTATCATCTTCAGACCATGGCAACAAAACAGTTATGGCCATTTTGAACATTGTCGTAAAATGCTATATTTTACAAACGCATTGGCATATCATCACAAAACTTGGTATGTGTCTTTGGCACCATGCCCTGAAGGTACTTAAAAAGTTTCGGGGCAGCGCCACCTTGTGGTCAAAACTTATGAAATAATAAAAAGAATGCTAATAGCTTTTGATGTGTTTTTTGGCTATTGTAATAATACAGTAGGTTCCTGATCTTAATACATTCCTTGGGTCATGCTGAGAACACAGATACCAATTTTGCCATAGTCAGACAAACTTCCTGTCCGCCATTTTGATTTTCTTTAAATACCAACTTTTTCAAACTCATCCTAGACCGTTTGTCCGATTTTCAACAAATTCGAGTCAGATCATAATAATTCGTTGTTCGTTAAATTTTTTATAGGTACTTATAGGTACGCTTTTCTGGGTACTCAAAGCGCTTTAAATATAGAAGGGGGGAATCTCCTCAACCACCACCAATGTGCAGCACCACCTGGATGATGCGACGGCAGCCATATTGCACCAGAACGCCCGCCACACACCAGCTTATTGGTGGAGAGGAGACCGAGTGATGAAGCCAATCGGTATATGAAGATGATTAGGAGGCCATGATTTGGCCAGGATGCCAGGGTTACACCCCTACTCTTTTTCCGAAGGACATCCTGAGAGTCCGGACCTCAGTCCGGACCTCAGTTTAACATCTCATCCGAAGGACAATGCTTGTTACAGTACAGTGTCCCCATCACTATACTGGGGTGTTAGGACCCACACAGACCACAGGGTGAGCGCCCCCTGCTGGCCTCACTAACACCTCTTCTATTTATATAGATCATCTTCAGACCATGCCGGCAAAAAGTTGTGGATTTCGTGTCGACAGACAAAACTGTTTTCGTATGGAGGCTGAGGCTGTATCTCTGCAATGCTTTGCATATTGACACCAAACGTGTCATTGTCATCTCACTCTGACCACACCACATCAATTTGGTCACAGCGCCACCTATTGGTCAAAAGTAATAAAGCATTAAATCATATAACTAGTGACTATATTTGTAATTTTTCAGCCATCTTGCCTGAAATCATCTTAATTTGTCTTTAATTGCTCATTGTTGCAGTTGGTCTGATGCTCAGTCATGACTTATCGTGCCTTCTTTGTGCTTGGCCTCTTAACGGCTGCTTGCAGATACATTATTCCTGTTAAAAAGCTGAATTTTCAGCATCATTACTCCAGTCTTCAATGTCACATGATCCTTCTAATATGCTGATTTGCTGAACATTTAATAGAACTGAATAAAAGTATTAATTTCTTTTAAAAAGAAACAAACTTTTTAATGGTAGTGTACATTTCTCATACAAAACATGAAATTAAGCATACAGTACTACCAAAAATTAAACACCACATAATAAATAGAACATTTTTAGAAAAGAAAATCCTGTTATGACAACTTGATATTATAAAATTCAGTAACGAAATTATGAATTCGATTTAATGATTCCATCATCTTTTGCTTTATTGATGCTTAAAATTCCTTATAAGGACTCATATAAGCACAAACTCAAGCATCACCATAATGTTTCCATGTGGAATGAGATTTCCTAGCATGAATGGAATGACAACACTTATCCTCCATTACGGTTCCTGGCAAATCTGCCATAACTATTAATATCAAATGACTTAGATTGAGTCATTTTGTTCGGCACTGTCATGATCTCAGCCTGTGTTTCCCTGTCTTGTGAGGACTTTTGTTATTTCCTGTCTTGTGTCATGTTTTGTACAAACCCGATTCCAAAAAAGTTGGGACACTGTACAAATTGTGAATAAAAAAGGAATGCAATAATTTACAAATCTCATAAATTTATATTTTATTCACAATAGAATATAGATAACATATCAAATGTTGAAAGTGAGACATTTTAAAATGTCATGCCAAATATTGGCTCATTTTAGATTTCATGAGAGCTACACATTCCAAAAAAGTTGGGACAGGTAGCAATAAGAGGCCGGAAAAGTTAAATGTACATAAAGGAACAGCTGGAGGACCAATTTGCAACTTATTAGGTCAACTGGCAACATGATTGGGTATAAAAAGAGCCTCTCAGAGTGGCAGTGTCTCTCAGAAGTCAAGATGGGCAGAGGATCACCAATTCCCCCAATGCTGCGGCGAAAAATAGTGGAGCAATATCAGAAAGGAGTTTCTCAGAGAAAAATTACAAAGAGTTTGAAGTTATCATCATCTACAGTGCATAATATCATCCAAAGACTCAGAGAATCTGGAACAATCTCTGTGCGTAAGGGTTAAGGCCGGAAAACCATACTGGATGCCCGTGATCTTCGGGCCCTTAGACGGCACTGCATCACATACAGGAATGCTACTGTAATGGAAATCACAACATGGGCTCAGGAATACTTCCAGAAAACATTGTCGGTGAACACAATCCACCGTGCCATTCGCCGTTGCCGGCTAAAACTCTATAGGTCAAAAAAGAAGCCATATCTAAACATGATCCAGAAGCGCAGGCGTTTTCTCTGGGCCAAGGCTCATTTAAAATGGACTGTGGCAAAGTGGAAAACTGTTCTGTGGTCAGACGAATCAAAATTTGAAGTTCTTTTTGGAAAACTGGGACGCAATGTCATCCGGACTAAAGAGGACAAGGACAACCCAAGTTGTTATCAGCGCTCAGTTCAGAAGCCTGCATCTCTGATGGTATGGGGTTGCATGAGTGCGTGTGGCATGGGCAGCTTACACATCTGGAAAGGCACCATCAATGCTGAAAGGTATATCCAAGTTCTAGAACAACATATGCTCCCATCCAGACGTCGTCTCTTTCAGGGAAGACCTTGCATTTTCCAACATGACAATGGCAGACCACATACTGCATCAATTACAACATCATGGCTGTGTAGAAGAAGGATCCGGGTACTGAAATGGCCAGCCTGCAGTCCAGATCTTTCACCCATAGAAAAAATTTGTCATAAAGAGGAAGATGTGACAAAGAAGACCTAAGACAGTTGAGCAACTAGAAGCCTGTATTAGACAAGAATGGGACAACATTCCTATTCCTAAACTTGAGCAGCTTGTCTCCTCAGTCCCCAGACGTTTGCAGACTGTTATAAAAAGAAGAGGGGATGCCACACAGTGGTAAACATGGCCTTGTCCCAACTTTTTTGAGATGTGTTGATGCCATGAAATTTAAAATCAACTTATTTTTCCCTTAAAATGATACATTTTCTCAGTTTAAACATTTGATATGTCATCTATGTTGTATTCTGAATAAAATATTGAAATTTGAAACTTCCACATCATTGCATTCTGTTTTTATTCACAATTTGTACAGTGTCCCAACTTTTTTGGAATTGGGTTTGTAGTTCTTTGTAGTCTTTTTGGATTAGTTTTCCCCAAGTGTTGCCTATTAGCCACGCCCCCTTGTTATCTTGTTAACCATGTTTCCCTTTGTGTATACACTCACCTAAAGGATTATTAGGAACACCATACTAATACTGTGTTTGACCCCCTTTCGCCTTCAGAACTGCCTTAATTCTACGTGGCATTGATTCAACAAGGTGCTGAAAGCATTCTTTAGAAATTTTGGCCCATATTGATAGGATAGCATCTTGCAGTTGATGGAGATTTGTGGGATGCACATCCAGGGCACGAAGCTCCCGTTCCACCACATCCCAAAGATGCTCTATTGGGTTGAGATCTGGTGACTGTGGGGGCCATTTTAGTACAGTGAACTCATTGTCATGTTCAAGAAACCAATTTGAAATGATTCGAGCTTTGTGACATGGTGCATTATCCTGCTGGAAGTAGCCATCAGAGGATGGGTACATGGTGGTCATAAAGGGATGGACATGGTCAGAAACAATGCTCAGGTAGGCCGTGGCATTTAAACGATGCCCAATTGGCACTAAGGGGCCTAAAGTGTGCCAAGAAAACATCCCCCACACCATTACACCACCACCACCACCAGCCTGCACAGTGGTAACAAGGCATGATGGATCCATGTTCTCATTCTGTTTACGCCAAATTCTGACTCTACCATCTGAATGTCTCAACAGAAATCGAGACTCATCAGACCAGGCAACATTTTTCCAGTCTTCAACTGTCCAATTTTGGTGAGCTCGTGCAAATTGTAGCCTCTTTTTCCTATTTGTAGTGGAGATGAGTGGTACCCGGTGGGGTCTTCTGCTGTTGTAGCCCATCCGCCTCAAGGTTGTGCGTGTTGTGGCTTCACAAATGCTTTGCTGCATACCTCGGTTGTAACGAGTGGTTATTTCAGTCAAAGTTGCTCTTCTATCAGCTTGAATCAGTCGGCCCATTCTCCTCTGACCTCTAGCATCAACAAGGCATTTTCGCCCACAGGACTGCCGCATACTGGATGTTTTTCCCTTTTCACACCATTCTTTGTAAACTCTAGAAATGGTTGTGCGTGAAAATCCCAGTAACTGAGCAGATTGTGAAATACTCAGACCGGCCCGTCTGGCACCAACAACCATGCCACGCTCAAAATTGCTTAAATCACCTTTCTTTCCCATTCTGACATTCAGTTTGGAGTTCAGGAGATTGTCTTGACCAGGACCACACCCCTAAATGCATTGAAGCAACTGCCATGTGATTGGTTGATTAGATAATTGCATTAATGAGAAATTGAACAGGTGTTCCTAATAATCCTTTAGGTGAGTGTATATTCCCCAGTGCTTCAGTTGTTGTTTGTCGGTTGTTGTTCTTGCATGTGTGTTCTCTATAAACCGCTCTTGGTGAGTTGTCTAGTCTAGTGATGGGCAGACCGAGGCTTCGTGAAACACTAAAACAATTGAAGCAAATGTGCCGTATTGTGTCAACGCAAACAATTCGACACCCGTCTCCACGGCGACCCCTGCTGGTCAGAACAGTGTAAATGCAACAAAACCCAGGCCAAACACGCATAAAAACACCTTTTACAAATCTATTGCAAATGTTTTATTGAAAATAAAATCTTTCAAATCCAAATAACTAATCATCTAATAAAATTAAATATTAAGTGTATATGTTCATTTATCAATTGTCAGGGCTTGTTTTGTCATGGATGGCTCAGATAAACAGGACAATATGAGACTGTTAGCTACTATTATTCCTTTTAATTATACTAATGTCTAATTAAAACATCTACAAATGTATAAAACTGATCAGAGATCAGGTAAAACCCACAGACACTTGTTTAATATGGTTCTCAGTGACTGCTCATGATTCATGGGTTCACAGAGATCATCGCCCCCTAGCGGTGAACCATTGACATTTCGAAGTGTTTCGAAACAGTGATGACGTAACGAAGCCTCGTTTACTGAAATCACGTGACTTTGGCAGTTTGATACACGCTCTGACCCAATTGATTCACAACAGAAGATTCGTAAAGCTTCGAAGCTTCATGAAGCAGTGTTTTGAAATTGCCATCACTAGTCTAGTCTAGTCTAATTTTGCATCTGTTCATGTTTTGTTTTGGAATAAACTGCACTTGGGTTCTTCAAACTTGCCTCCAGTGGATCCTTCGTTACAGGCATCATGTCTGTTACTCAATATTAGCCTCTCATTTATTGAACTGTTGTATACAAGCAATATCATAATCATGCTGTTGCTCTGAATATCAGTACAGCTGTGATTATGAGTGTGATGCTGCATAAATGTGTTTAGTAAAGAATGTGCAAGGCATTTGAACGCTACTCACGTTATCAGTGCACCATCCACATTTAGCCCCCACTTGTATGCACTCTCCACAGGATAAAGCGTTGGCTTTGATGCACTCGTTGCCCTCTGCAGAACACAAGAGACAGAGAGCGTTTCAAATCTGTCCAGAGAATCGATTCATTTACATCGCTCTGGCTTACTGTAATTGGAGCCAGAGATGACTACTATGTTTTCCATTATGGATAATGCTCCGACCGCACTGGGTGGAGCGACCTCTGAGTAATGACAGCAGTATTTAACTGCCGAACGAGAACCTCGGTTAGTTATCCTCAATAGAAACACAGCGCTTATTAATTCTGAGTAACAGTACAGCATTTCAAGCTTCGGTGATCTGAAAGTTGACATTACCTTGCTGTGCTCGGCTGCCACAAATGATCCCTAATAATGTTGATATGAAAAGTAGCTTCAGGTCCATCTACAACAAAAAGACAAAAACCATAAGCAGTGGATTCACTTTCAAAACAAGCACCATTTATTCGAGAAAACAATGTGGTAACAGCTAAGCTATTTATTTAAATATATTATACGTATATGGTTATAAATATATGGTTTAACATGACTGAATGAAACCATTATCATTGGTCTATGATGACAATACAAATCATATTTTAAGGGTAAAAATAATAGATCCTTAAGATATCAATGACATCTTTAACATAACTTTACATACAAACAAATACATAAATATGACGATAATCAATGAATGCATGTTATATATATCAAGGGACACTGGAAAGAGTAAAAAATGTGCAATTTTAGCTATTAAAAATAAAGGTTCCAAAAGGGAGTTTGTTTGTTTCATATTAACAGCAGATATAGCAGTAGGTACTGTATATTATACTTTAATACACAGATCTAATATACACATGTATGCGATTTCTTTATGTTCAAAGACATAACCGATTGTGTTTATGTGAACTTTGTGTGTTTTTGACATAACCTTGTGTGTGTTTGACAGTTTAAGCGCAATAAGACGTGAAAGAGAACTTCTCACAGGACACTGCGTCTGACATCAGCTTTCTGTGCGCGTGCTTCGGGTGTGTGTGTGCGCTCAGAAAACTATATATCAGAAGTTTAGACTGATATGGCTTTAAAACACATGCAGATCATAAACTTTCATGATGATGAAGAACTGCAATGTCATGAGAGCGTGAGCGCGATAGAGATGATAATCAAAATCAAACAGATGTTTTAGTTTTTGGCAGAGTATCCGAGGCAGGAGCTGTACAGACTCCGCCCTCTTCTGGATAGGGGGGCGGAGCAGCAGCTCATTTGCATTTAAAGATACATGCACAAAAACAGCATTTTTCCTTCCACTCAAAAATGGGCATTTACAACATGATCTGTGTGGTATTTTGAGCTGAAACTTCACAGACACATTCTGGGGACACCAGAGACTTATATTACATCTTGTAAAAAAGGGGCATAATAGACCTATTTTTAAGAGTGTATCTCTACTTGATCTGACCTTGAAATGTTGAAAAGATGTTTTGTTGCTCATATTTTCAGTGATGACCTTGAGTTCACTGGAGGTCATAAACCTTCATCACCCAACAGGGCTCATCTATTCTCAGCTCCTGAAAGAGGAACCGCTGCAGGGCTAATTTAAATACCGCCTCTCAGATGCCATTCCTGGGTAAGAGTAACCATAATTCACCGGTCGAACCGTTTCCTAGTGGCTCTTTCCCCTGCCAGAAATAGTGCAGACTCCTTTGGGCAAAGGGTGTTACTCGAGTGGACAAACAATATCCTCAATAGGAGTGCACTGTAAAAATATATATTATGAAAAATCCAATATAATATGTAATTATGATTATAAAACTTCAGGTGCATGTGGACCCTAGTCATGTGTTCAATAGCGTCTTTGTTTCCTGTAACTCTGGCTCACATTGATCTCTCATTAGATTCAGAGCACTTCTGCCCGCTGAAAGCATAAATGGCTGTTGTCTGTCCTGCAGGTAAAGCATTATTGATTAGTGTGCCCCATGAGACTTTGTGTTGCGTCTGGTTAATAAATGACCCTCTGTCTGGCTCCATGTGTCAGTGAGGGGCTCAAAAGTGCTTTGCATGCGCTGATGTCTTCAGTGGAGAGAAATCTATTCAATGTATGAGCGGTTATGTGCTAAAATAAGTTTCCTTAATTTGAAGTAAAAGGTTTGACAAATGCTGTTTTCTTTCCTGTTTCCTGTCATATCTCCTAACAAAACAGGACATTAAATTAATAATTAAAAACTTCCTGGAGCGGGACATAGCAACCTTGTGAAAAAGAAATACACTTTAGCATACTTTTTAAATGAGTACTTCTTACAGAAATAATAACTTATGCATTAACTGAATGTAATGTTTTCAGACACTTAAAATGCATGTTAAATGCAATTAAATGCAAATGTATTATAGTTTAAATTTATATTAAATGCAACTTTAGAGAGTTTTTTGATCCATGCACTTGATTAGGACTTAATTATGCATCTTTATATGTCATTTCATAATTACTTCTACATCTGTAAAATATGGTACTGCCCAATGTACTGACAAACATTTATGGTAAACTAAACTATAATGTAATTTCTACTGAAACTTGTATGTCATGTATTTAAATCCATTTGTTATTACATATGTCTAATGATGAATCTGCAATTTATCTAAAATAGATTAACTTTAAATGTAATATTGCATTTAACACACTACAGTTAAAAAATGTTAGTCAACACATTAAAATAAGTGCACTTCTTTAAAGCACAACAAAATATTAAAATATAATGATAAATTGAAGATAATGTAAAGATAAAATATAATGATTAAAAATGTACTTTGAAGTTTTAATTTGACATTATTGCAAAGTGCACTTTTTAAAAGTGTACTTAAGTGTGTTACTCCCTTTAAGTGCACTTGTGTGCTAAAACAGTTGCTTTAAGTGCACTTAAATGTGCTAAAAAACAGTCATGAAAGTGTACTCGCTTTAAGTACACTTAAGCAGTCATGAAAGTGTAATCGCTTTAAGTGCACTTAAGTGTGCTAAGAAACAGTCGCTTTAAGTGCACTTAAGTGCACTAAGAAACAGTCATGAAAGTGTACTCACTTTAAGTACACTTAAGCAGTCATGAAAGTGTACTTGCTTTAAGGGCACTTAAGTGTGCTAAGAAACCGTCGCTTTAAGTGCACTTCAGTGTGCTAAGAAACAGTCATGAAAGTATACTTGCTTTAAGTACACTTAAGCAGTCATGAAAGTGAAATCGCTTTAAGTGCACTTAAGTGTGCTAAGAAACAGTCATGAAAGTGTACTCACTTTAAGTGCACTTAGGTGTGCTAAGAAACAGTCATGAAAGTATACTTGCTTTAAGTACACTTAAACAGTCATGAAAGTGTACTCTCTTTAAGTGCACTTAAGTGTGCTAAGAAACAGTCATGAAAGTGTACTCTCTTTAAGTGCACTTAAGTGTGCTAAGAAACAGTCGCTTCGAGTGCACTTGGATTTTATTTGTGCAAGTGGCCTTTTATTTCATTATTATTATTATGTTATCTGCAAGTACAGTTTTAAAACAAAATACATATAATACAATACATTTAAGATTTGAAGTGCGCACTGAAAACAATAAAGCACACTTCTTTTTCACAAGGGAAAGGACTCATATGTGTATTTAGCTACAGCCAGTTGTATCTCGTTTACACCACAGTCGAGCAAAACCTCCTTTGACAGCTCGTATCACAGATAATCACAATTAAAAGACTTTGTCCTCCAGTTCAATCATTTAATCAGGTTTTAGAAGTATCCTAGCATATACATGTCCTCAATATCCTTTAGCATTACAAAATCCCCCCCAAAAAGCTTCATGAGATCTTTAATGGCCAAATGACTTACACAATAGTTTAACATGTAACTGTACAATCCTAGTGTAATGATTTGAGAGACGTTCTGGCTGCCACCACAATCTACAAATAGTATATGATTATCCAAAAGTGTTGACAGATACTCTTAACGTGACACTGGCTTGATGTAAGAAATGTCTGATGCAAGTACACTGCCTCTAAATTACACAGGACGTCAATGATAGTTCCAAAGAAATCACAAATATAACCAGTGCTGTTACGGCTTGACTGGAAACAGAAACAGCCTCAGCCCATGTGGGGCGTCCAGGGTGAAGCTGAAAATGCCTTTTACTTCCCTACTGAATGTAATGCATGTGGTTTCCATTAAACTCAATGGGCAGAGATGAGGTGGCGTAGAAGAATTCCACCCTGTAAACGCTGAAGTGAGCCACTGTGGGAACTGCGGCGGCCCAGATTAAATCATAAGTAACTTGGTAACACCTCTGAAAGTTCTTAGGCTGTGAGTCTTTTGCATAGTAAATAAACTAAGTCTTGGGTAATTCAGTCAGTGTGAGTAAGCGTGTGTGTGAGTGAGTGTGTGTTGCTAAAAACTGTTCCTCTCAGCGTGCCTTTTATACACACAGTGTGCAGACAGCATGTCGGGCAGAGCGACCAGATTAGCCCGTGTGTCACTGAGAGTTTAGGTCACACCGAAGCTTCCCATTACAATAACAGAAAAAAGTGCTTAAAAAGGCATTTCATCCGTCAAAAAAACACTATTCTCAAATCAGGTTCAATAAACATCAGATTCCAATTGTGACAACTACAATAAAAAAATATACTTTGGAACAACTTAAAATAATTTTTTAATAACTAAATTTATTAGGTTTTTTTTTAACAATACACATTCATACAAAGTAAAAAATACATTTATTATAAAGACCATATACTTAAATCAAAATATTTTCTTTAGACTTAAGCAAAATTGTTACTTAATGTAGATCGATATTATATATATTTTTCGGGGTTTTACATCTTAATTTCAACATAAACAAAATATAAATTAGCCGTAATAAGAAGAATTAAATAAAAATATTTATTTATTAAAAAACTGCAACATTTTGTTAGTCAATGTTTAATTTAGTTTACTTACTACACTGTTTAATTTTTAAGTACAATCAACTTGGATGTTTAAGTCATTTCAACTTAAATTACATTAAACTGACTTAAAACTTAGTTAAATCCTGTATAACTGATATAACTATAAAAAAAGTAGAAAATTGCTCATATGTTGTCATAACTTATTGATCATATAATTTTTTTACAAACAACTACGAAAATATTTATTGTTGTCTTTTCATAATATGCATCATATTTTTTGTTATGTACTATAAAAAGTAACCAGAAAAATTTATAAATTCTGCAGTCATTAAAGCTATCTAATAATGCGTTCTGTACATCGAGCAAAAATACTATTTAAACAAATCTGTTTCTTTTAATTTTTTTTTTTTTGGGAAGTGTTATTTGAGAAAAAGGTTTAAACCAAAAACCATTATTTTTTTATATAAAAACGACACGTTCAATTCACTTTTTTCAGTGTAGCCTCGTTGTCCTTTAATGCAAAAATAATGCACACATAAGCATTATTCTATACTGTTCTGTCTTATTAAATTCAATAAAAAACAAATGCATTAAGTCACCACTCATTTTTAATTACATTTTAGGTCCTAATTAAGAGTGTGAACGTAAAGCATCTTGTTAAATACCATTAAGGTGTCAAACTGAAAAAACAATATGGTTCTGTTCAGTGAGGTTTCACAGCTGGACTCAGGAATGCTGGGGAGAGGCAGAGAGCATCATGGGAATGATATCTGAACAGTGCTGTGGTAAAAGCCTGGGACAACTCTGAGACTCAGATAGTGTCACAACAAGAGTCAGCAGTTGTTGAAAGTCTGTTCTTTTTCACCATGGACTTTCTGATCCTACTGTAATTTTCTTCGACACATTAAGATAACACAAAGATAAACGCAAAAAAGAAAAACTAAAAAGAGACAAAAAAGGGAGCAAAGAGGAAAAACAGGAAAGGGCGGCCCGTCTCTCCAGGGCACTGAAATCCAGGCAGAAACTCCAGACCCTTCGACCGCTGCGTGGAAAGACCACCCTCTTTCTTCTCTGCGCTCTTTTTTTCCGTTCTGGACGGGGAAAGAGGGATCAGAACAAAATGCCCACAAATGCCTGTCCTGAAAAGAAGGCCAAACACAACCATGACATGATGTCCCTTTAAATGGAGTGTAATGATCCAGCTTTAACAATCGGCCTGAAGAAAGTCTCTCTTGACTCCTTCTGTTGCTCATTTAAAGATATATTTTTTGTCAAGCAAACAATCTCAAAATGGGAAAAATCAGAAGGTTTCATCACTGTTCTTTACAGTATGTCCAGGGAATAAAACTCGCTGGTTCTGAAAAGCAACCAATTAGTATGTTTCCCATGTGAAAAAGAAGTACACTATAGCTTAATTAAAAAGAGCACTTATTACAGAAATTATAAACTTTAAAAAGAATATATTTAAGTGCAAACTGAATGTAATCTTCAGACCCTGAACTGCATGTTAATTGAAATTAAATGAAAATGTTAAAGGGGTGGTTGATGATGATTTCACTTGTTTAACTCTAGTGAGTGTGTAATGTTGCTGTTTGAGCATAAACAACATCTGCAAAGTTACGACGCTCAAAGTTCAAAGCAAAGGGAGATATTTTCTTTTACAGAAATCACTTTTTAAGGACTACAACAAACGGCTGGTAGGGACTACAACGAGCTTCTTCACGGGTTAGTGACATCACTAACCCTGAAATTTACATAAACCCCGCCCCCGGGAACATGTTGAGAAGAGGAAGAGTTGTTGTAGTCGAGCACATTTGGGAGTCGCTCAAGCTGTCATCCGTCTGTCACGTTTATTGCGATACAATGCGAACACAAATGCAATAGCATGTCATAAAGCAAGATGACAACATAAGTTATAACCGTAATTAAACTAAACTATACCTGTTCTCTCTTCATGCAGCAGATATTCTCTGGCTCTGTGCATCTCACAACAGTTCCCACACCAGCGATTTATAGATTATCATGACAGGATATGCTAATCAATGACTTGAAGATCGTTAACTCATAAATTCATCAACTATCCATTCAGAAACGTCAAGTCTCATTCTACATGTTGTCACTTCTTCTTGAGTCTCTCCATCATTGTCCGACTCTGGTTTGAACACAAAAGGCTGAACAGTTTCTGACATTTTCAGTGTGTGTGTGTGTGTGAGGTGATCAGAGCTGCCAACACAAGCTCTTGAAGCTCCGCCCTCTTCTTGAAAAGGGGCCGGGAGCAGCAGCTCATTTGCATTTAAAGGGACACAGACAAAAACGGCGCGTTTTTGCTCACCCTCAAAAAGTGATCATTTTAACATGCTATAGAAAATGATCTGTGGGGTATTTTGAGCTACAACTTCACATACACACTCTGGGGACATCAGAGACTTATTTTACATCTTGTAAAAAAAGGCATTATAGAACCCCTTTAAAGCATGACAAAAGATTATTAAAACCTACTGATTTAAAATGTACCTTTAAAGTAAAACAATACATTTGACATTATTACAAAAGTGAACTCTTCAAAAGTGTACTTAAGTGCGTTAAGAAACATGAAAGTGTACTCTCTCCAAATACACTTAAGTGCCTTTTTATTTCATAAATATTATATTATCTTTACACTTTTAAGATTTGAAGTACACTACATGTGCACATTCGATACAATTAAGTGCACTTCTTTTCCACAAGGGTTTGCCTTGTAACAACAGCAGAACTCTTTATGGTGCTAAAGAAAGAGGTTATTTAGATAAATCTGGCTTTACATTGAACTATTAATACAAATATAGATATTTAAGGAACTATACTTTTGCTGCCAAGCTACAAAAACATGACTATTTCAGTTTCCTTATGAATACAATAAAGCACATGTACTGTAGACCAATATTAATAACCAATATTTTAGGTCAAAGAGGTTTGGCTGACAAAAACTTTGCTGCAAACAATGCATTTGCAAAGATTATCTTCTGCTTGATTTTCAAACTACAAAATCAAACTGTGGATATGGCGAAATATCAAAGAGTAATACTTTATCTATAAAATGGACCTTCAGGGGAATATTGACTGTGCTAATGCTTGAGTTCAATCCCATCCTTCACAGTCAGACTGGATCAATACCACTTTCTGCTGTACTGGACATTGCTTAGCCAACCACAATTCAACAACGACACAAATAGAACAAGATGTATGTAATCACTCAGCAGCAGAGAGACACCAGCGTAAGAAATGAAGGGAGAGCATTCATTGCTACAAAAAGTAACTACATTTTTACATTTTCAACAATAATGTGATTGGCCTTCCCTCATATATAAGTCACTGCCATGATGCTAGGGTGATTTGGGCGTTGCTAAAAGCGCTCTGAGTATTTAGTATGTTACTATATGGGTGTTTTAGGTGTTACTGGCACAAGTCTGTTGAGTCTCTAGATAAGGCTTGGGTTCCTCCTTCAATGCAAATCAATAAGATTTTTCTCATTCTATCATCTTGACTTAGTAAGCACTCATAAGAATAACTAAATAGTAGCACAAACTGCCTGTAATGTTGTTATAGTTCAAGCAATTGGCCTAATGTTAAAATTCATCTTAAAAATATACACCGATCAGGCATAACATTATTCAGGTGAAGTGAATAACACTGATTATCTCTTCATCATGGCACCTGTTAGTGGGTGGGATATATTAGGCAGCAAGTGAACATTTTGTCCTCAATGTTGATGTGTTAGAAGCAGGAAAAATGGGCAAGCGTAAGGATTTGAGCGAGTTTGACAAGGGCCAAATTGTGATGGCTAGACGACTGGGTCAGAGCATCTCCAAAACTGCAGCTCTTGTGGGGTGTTCCCAGTCTGCAGTGGTCAGTATCTATCAAAAGTGCTCCAAGGAAGGAACAATGGTGAACCGGCGACAGGGTCATGGGCGGCCAAGGCTCATTGATGCACGTGGGGAGCGAAGGCTGACCCGTGTAGTCCGATCAAACAGACGAGCTACTGTAGCTCAAATTTCTCAAGAAGTTAATGCTGGTTCTGATAGAAAGGTGTCAGAATACACAGTGCATCACAGTTTGTTGCGTATGGGGCTGCATAGCCGCGGACCAGTCAGGGTGCCCATGCTGACCCCTGTCCACCGCCGAAAGAGCCAACAGTGGGCACGTGAGCATCAGAACTGGACCACGGAGCAATGGAAGAAGGTGGCCTGGTCTGATGAATCACGTTTTCTTTTACATCATGTGGATGGCCGGGTGTGTGTGCGTGGCTTACCTGGGGAACACATGGCACCAGGATGCACTATAGGAAGAAGGCAAGCCGGCGGAGGCAGTGTGATGCTTTGGGCAATGTTCTGCTGGGAAACCTTGGGTCCTGCCATCCATGTGGATGTTACTTTGACACGTACCACCTACCTAAGCATTTTTGCAGACCATGTACACCCTTTCATGGAAACGGTATTCCCTGGTGGCTGTGGCTCTTTCAGCAGGATAATGCGCCCTGCCACAAAGCAAAAATGGTTCAGGGAGCACAACAAAGAGTTTGAGGTGTTGACTTGGCCTCCAAATTCCCCAAATCTCAATCCAATCGAGCATCTGTGGGATATGCTGAACAAACAAGTCCGATCCATGGAGGCCCTACCTCGCAGCTTACAGGACTTAAAGGATCTGCTGCTAACATCTTGGTGCCAGATACCACAGCACACTTTCAGGGGTCTAGTGGAGTCCATGCCTCAACGGGTCAGGGCTGTTTCAAGGCTCATTGGAAAAACGTGCATGTGACGACATTTCTGCAAAATGATATTACATTTCTTCTTGAATGTTTAGCAACACTTCTAAACAAGTGAAATGTCCACTGAGTGACGCTAAAAGCATGTTCAGTTCTGCACTAAACAGATGAACGTGAATCTGGCAACGTTTTATTACGAGGGTTGTGTGTATTGCGGCAGTTCAGAAATGAAATGTCCGGTAAAAGTCGCTGAAAGCTTAATGATCTATCGCGTTAGAAATTGACATACCACCTACACTAAACCTGACCGATAGTGTTAACAAAAACAAACGTGAGGTTAAAACACATTTGCTGAAGCCTTAGCTGCTTCTACAAGTCTTTGAGCTCTTTTATCGTGACTTGTGTTTCACTCGAGCGCTTCACATTACAAGAGCAATACTGTATCAGGTGAGCGACGAGCAAGTTTACTACATCAGAAAAGCCAAACATATGGAGCTGGTTATGTGATGCAAACATCAAAATGTATTAGTTTACAAATCATGTACTCTGGTAAAAGTGTTTTGAGATCATATAGTATTGTGGAAGAAATTGCATTCAAATAAGTCTTCATTAATTAATTATCTGCCCCTGTGATCATTATTTGTGTGAAAAGGAACTGTGTGAAAAGCCACTAGTGTTCATTTCACCTAACTGCAGTGAGTTTTATACATATGTACATATATGTATGTAGGTAGAAGCACATTTTCCAATGAGCCTGTGTGGAATATATGGCTAAACTTATCTAGCATGGTTCCACCCTAAGCCCAACCCCTTAATTTCATCTTCTCCACCCTCTGTAGTCAACCACAAACTCTACCATCCTCCTTAAAACCATCCCAGGAATCCCTGAGATGTGTTTTCCCTATGACCAGAACAAAGGCTTTTATACCCTATTCCCAGCATCTCCACTAGTATCAATCAAATGCAACCCAAATGAATCAAATTGAAGGCTGGGTGAGAGTTAGCCCTCGATAAAAGCTAGCACACATATAATGCAGAGACTACACAGAGCATGATATATTACACCTCTGAGACCTGTGGCTGACATTACAGGGTTCAGGACTGTCGTAATGTTACTGCTTCTGCCTGACTAGTCCCTTTTAACCGTTGAGTTGGCTTTTACTCCCTCGCTTTACAGGAATTGCCCCATCACACAGGAAACCTGCATGCCGTCTGGCCAACAGCCAGAAACCCCTCGCTGTGAAGCTCTGGTCATAAAAACGAGACCCCAGCAGTTTGTTCAAGGACCCTTCATCCAACGTAAGGCCTATATGTCTGTGATGCCTACCATATAGATGATGAGATGGTGGTTGGTATTGAACATACAGTATATGAGCCTGTATATGGGACTATCAATGTCCAATAATTCTAGATCTACCATTTAAAGTAACCATGAAATCAAAATAGACAATTCTTGTTTTCATTTTTATTCTATGATTTATCCATGCGCACCATTTTTTTAAATTCATGTCTTGTAATCTTGAATGAGAATAACTTCCCCTCCCTCTTGCAGCAACATCTCTTCTCTTCTCTGATGACGAGGGCGGGGCAACCTGTCACTCATATGAGATCCACCAATAGCAAACCACAACCATCCAATCAATTCCCCACAGACAAAATCAAGCCCTGACCTACATCTGTTCTTGTTTGAGAAGCGTTTCACTCGGATATACGGCACAATAGGGAAGAAAAGACTAGTGCAACTTCCATTTAATGCCGACCTTAAACTTAGAATCACACAGCAACATGAACTTATTATTTATCTTTTGAACTTAAAAGTTAAATTTTAGCATTTTTGCATAGACTTACATTATTAATGTATTGGCAGCATCTTAAAGGTAAACATTTTATGTATAAATAAAATATAATATAAAGACATGCAAATCCTCTTAATCGTACAAAACACATTTTATTGTATTTAATCACTGAGATTAATTAAATATTAATTTAATTTTAAAATTATAACTGTTCCATTTCTGTGTGATTTCTTGTACCACAATTCATCACACAAGCAAGTGTTAAAGCAGAAATAAAAATCTGTCATCATTTAATCATTACATAATCATTAAATTATTAAAACATCTATACCAGTACAAAAGTACAATACAAAGTTCTGTCATGAAACTCAATCTCATCATCCTCTATAGGGCACAGCTGATTGGTTCCCGCTGTATCAGTAGCCAATGAGCTCGCTGCTCAACCTTCAAATACTTGGTCAGTGTTTACTGTAGCAGTGCAGCGCGCTTTCAGAAACCCTCCACCTTCCCCAGCTCCACCTGTATAGATCTGCTACGGGTCATTCATGTACGCTATATTTATGGGCGTCGTATGTGGATGGGACAAGACCCACCGACTTTTTGAAACCAATGATATTGCACCCACTCACTTTTACCGTCTCTAATTCAGCGCATGTCTGTTCACCTACCCCTAACCAATAAACACTTTATTATATTCGAACCTCGGGTCGATTTGTGTCAAAACTTTTTGCCATGTGTCTTACCCCTACACTATTGCTGCTGTAAATGATTCAGTGTCTTCCGAAATTTTGTCTGGCCCGACCAGACATTTAGTAAACAAGGCGGGCTATTTGCACGTAACGTAAATGGCATCTACTCCAGTACATTTTTTCTAGGGGAGGACCCACCCACATTTTTTTTTTGCTTCCGACGCCCATGGATATATTGTTAGTAGCAGCATGTCTTACTTGCTCACACCAGTGTGCCTTGTATGTACTGGCAGCGTAGCAGATCTATTCGGCAAAAACCAAACATATCAATACTGTCATATCCATTACCATGCCAAACACGCTGAGTTGTCATTATGTTTCTTATATCGTTGAACACTCAAAATTCACTCAATATTCGCTCCACTTTTATGTACTGTATATCTTTCGTAGTGAATCCCCTTCAGGCTTGTACTGATCTGATTCATATTCCACCTGGTATAACTGTGTCTGATGCATCGCTGAGGTCATCCGTATGATTTACGGTGTAGGAAAATGACACAGTCATATGCTCATCTATCACTATTATTATTGGACCTGACTGATTCATTCGCTGTGATGGGGTGACTCAGAAGACAATGGAACTGTTGAGTAAGACTCCTCAGTCTCACAAGGGTAAACCAGCTCAAAGGCAGGCCAATATGTAACTCGGGTTGATTCCAAGAAGACGGAGAGTAGGATCCAAATACAACATTAAACTTTTAATAACAAAAATAAATATAGCTGCAAGCAGCAATTATCGAGGCCAAGCACAAAAAGGAACAATGTGACAAGCAAGCATGGCTGGGAGCTTCAGAAAAACAGCAAACCAAGGACCCAAGGATATCAAGATCAGTTTCATTAAAATAGGCCAAATTAATCAAAAGTTATTAGCATTTTTGGAAATTTAATTATTTATGACCACAAGGTGGTGCTGTCTCAACTTTTCCCGATGACATACCGAGTTTCGATACACTAATGTGTTCTTAAAATACAGTATTTTAGGACAAATTTCAAAATGGCTAACGCCCACAATAGTCAATATGGGAAAACTGGGTATCATTCGACTCAGCATGATGCACAGAATCAGAAGAGACCAGTTTTTGATGATGATTTTTGGGCAAACCATTCAGAAGTTATAAACAAAAAAGTAAATTTTTCATATCTCCTGACCAGTAGATGGCACTGTGCCGAAACGCTGCATGTAGCCCCAGGCTATGCTTGTGATGACATGCACCAAGTTTGGTCTGAATGCGCTAAAGCGCTACAGAGATATAGCCTTGCGTCCAATTTGGCGTGCTCTTCGTCAAATTTGTTTGTGCGTTATTCGAGAACGGTTGGATTTATCAAAAAGCTTTTGATAACTTTTTGCCAGCAGGGTCTGAAGATGATCTTGTTCGGTTTTCATGAAAATTGGAGTTTGAAAAAATATTTTTTTTTATGGGAAAATTTGGCGGTAAAGACGTCATAGGGTGGAATCGAATCGTCAAAAGTTATTAGCATAAATGTAAGTGAAAATTTGGACAGTTGATGGCGCTAGAGGGATGGAGTTAGAGACTCCAAATTTGCTGTGTTGAGTGTTTGGACTGTCCTCTATCAGTGTGCCAAATTTCACAACTTTTTACGTTACGGTTCTATGGGCTGCCTTAGACTCCCATGGCGGAAGAAGAAGAAGAAAACACTTCACAATAAGGTTTGATTTGTTAACATCCATTTATGCATTAGGTATTAGTAGGTTAATGTTTATTTCTAAATATACTATTGTTCATTGTAAATTTATGTTGGTTCATAAATTGACTGTACATTTATACAAGTTGAAATGTTAATATATGTATAAATGAAGTGTTGTTGAGGTTAGATATTTTTATCTATTGCATTAGTTAATGTTAACGTACAAACAGACTTGTTGTAAGTCTCTGTAGATAAGGAGGGTTATAATTGTTTTGAGGAAATGAATGATTTTATCTAAGATTTGTATTGGCCTCTTGGCTGGTCCTATTTTGGGCAGTAAACAAAACTGAACGAGTAAGGGTGCAGTCAGCTGGTCATTATCACAAAATAAACCAGACAGGGAGATCAGGACTGTGACATGAAATATATACACATATTATCTATCTGGTATTTGTCCGCATTATTCATGGAGTGGATCAAGATGAGATTTTCAGTGATTAATAACTAAAATTAAACTCCGCACCTCACACAAAACTACTGCATACCATGAGAAAGCACTTTGAATATACTTGGTACTGCTTTTTGCCATTTCTGGAATGAATTACAGACTATAAAATAGACTAAAAACAATCCATTTTGTTAGTGCACTGTAATTCAAATCTTCCAAATCCATATGATTGTGATGAGCAGACCCAAATTCAAGCCTTATCTTCATTTCCATGCTCAGCGTCGACCGTAATCGCCAAATTTGGAAACTTTATAACAAACGTTCATTTGCTCTCACCTGCTTCATCACCGATTGTGACATGACTTTCAGGTGATGTTGCATTTGAATGAGATATGGACAACTTTAGAATATATCAGAATAAGATTTTAACAACTTAAATAAACTACTGTATACCGCCAGGGACCGTGAATGCAACACCTCGTCATTTGGACTGCTTTAAGTACTGCTTTTTGACATTTTCACAGTAAATGAATTATTGTGATTACTAGTGTTGTAGTCAAGACCACCTAATCCGAGACCAACACCAAGCCAGCACTCCTTAAATTCATAAAGATACATATTACTGCCTGAGAAATTACTTATTTTTAATCAATATATATAGAATAGAATAAGACACTATATAGAGCCGTTACCAATCAAACGAAATCATTAACAACAAAATTCATCTTTGTACTGCAGAGGTGGTACAGAAGATGCATCTGAAATGGTAAATTACAAATGCATAAATAATGCTATTAAAAAATTTTTTTTATTGAATGTTTGTAAAAACAATACCATGTTTGCCGTCATGCTCAAAATCTCTTGCTATTGTTTGCTTAATTATATCACATTATAATATAAAAATCCAGATTTGCAACAATATTTTGAATTTTGTAAGCATTTGTATTAATTTTGGTGACATTTTTTGAAACAATCCCTCAATTTCTGAACCAGCACAATAAATAAATCAAATTAGAAATAAGTTATTAATTGCATCTGAAGCAGTAAGTTTTACATCCAATCACATTAATGATGTTAATAAATAAATCAGACAATGCACCGGCAATTTGGTAATATCCCAGCAGTTGTGGTCTTGACCGGTCTTGAAACAAAAATCCTGAGTCCTCTAAGTCTGAGACCGAGACAAGACCGAGTACAAATGTGGTCGAGACCAAAACAAGACCGAGACCTTCAAAAAATGGTCTCAAGACCGGTCTGAGTACTAAACACTAGTGATTACACTTGCCTGTTTGTTAAGATTTTCTTCATACTTCATACATTTTGAGAAAACTGTTAAAGTTTACAGGTAGGAGTAGGATTAGCAGCTCAAAAATATCGATATAATGGTATATTGTAACTAAAATGGTCATTGTAAATGATTCTACCAGTTATGTTTTAAATATTCTTTTTACACTCTATAAGGATCTAATGCTTCAGTTTGTATCTGGTGTTGTTTTTTCGACAGATGGGTCAGTTCTGCATTTCTGCCTACAGCTGTACAACGCCAGCTGTTCACTGTGCAGAATCGATTCAAAACTTTCCCAAACTAACAACAGGCCATCTATTTACCCCAAAGACCTTAACAAATGAATTCATGCTCAAGTAAGAAGTAAGTACAAGGTGATTAATATAGCGGTTAACAGAAATCATTTGCATCTGCATTTAATGCATTAGATTTACAGCAAGCATTAGATATTAACGCCATTTTTCTGGTATAACAGTTCAGCTTTCTCTTCACTCGTTTTTTTAAGTATGTATAACAACAACTGTTTGTTTTCAGCATTTTTACTTAGGTTCCTCTATGACAGATTGGCAAGAAAAACACTTAAAACAGACGCGAGACCAGCTGCACAATACTGCATTGACCACATGCCATTCCAGGTCAATTTCAAGCTAATTTACTGCGAGACCTCCGTTGGCTCACATGAATACTGCTTACATTGTATACCAGCAACAAAAAAGGTTCTTTCTCATTGGCTGATTAATAAGAGCAATGAGAACTGAGATCAGACAAGAGCGGACTGCTCGAAGAAAAGATCAGATTAGACAGGCGTATGTTTTCCAGACCAGCGTCAAACAAGAGATATTAGCAGTGCAACGGAGGTTTACACACATTCTGAGCTCCTTTATCACAAGATGGAAACGGTAAACAATAATAGGGTTTAGAGTCTGAAAGGGAGTTTACTACCTTAAATTTTGAGGGGAAAAAAAGGATTATATAAAAAAAAAGAAAAGAAAAAAAAATACATTGAATATTGAAGGGTGCTTCTCTAAAATCAAAATGTTTGAGAGATTTTAAGAAGAAAAGTTGGATAAAAAAAAATTAATTACTCACCCTCATGTCGTTACAAACCCGTAAGATTTTCATCCATCTTTGGAACACAAAAGTTGACAAGTTCATAAAGTGATTGTAAAACTAATCCATATGAATTGAACGGTTTAGTTAGGGACTCGATCGCTTTATATGATGAACAGATTGAATTTAGGCTTTTATTCACATATAAACATTGATCAGTCACAAGCGCAAACTACTTTTTCACATACTTGCTTGATGCGCAAGAACATTGGTTCTCGCTGAAGCTCAAACGTGCTGCGTAACATGAGAATGAACCTCATTGGTTCTCGCGGAAGCTCAAACGTGCTGCGTAACACGAGAATGAACCTCATTGGTTCTCGCAGAAGCTCAAACGTGCTGCGTAACACGAGAATGAACCTCATTGGTTCTCGCTGAAGCTCAAACGTGCTGCGTAACACGAGAATGAACCTCATTGGTTCTCGCTGAAGCTCAAACGTGCTGCGTAACACGAGAATGAACCTCATTGGTTCTCGCTGAAGCTCAAACGTGCTGCGTAACACGAGAATGAACCTCATTGGTTCTGCTGAAGCTCAAACGTGCTGCGTAACACGAGAATGAACCTCATTGGTTCTCGCAGAAGCTCAAACGTGCTGCGTAACACGAGAATGAACCTCATTGGTTCTCGCTGAAGCTCAAACGTGCTGCGTAACACGAGAATGAACCTCATTGGTTCTCGCTGAAGCTCAAACGTGCTGCGTAACACGAGAATGAACCTCATTGGTTCTCGCTGAAGCTCAAACGTGCTGCGTAACACGAGAATGAACCTCATTGGTTCTCGCTGAAGCTCAAACGTGCTGCGTAACACGAGAATGAACCTCATTGGTTCTGCTGAAGCTCAAACGTGCTGCGTAACACGAGAATGAACCTCATTGGTTCTCGCAGAAGCTCAAACGTGCTGCGTAACACGAGAATGAACCTCATTGGTTCTCGCTGAAGCTCAAACGTGCTGCGTAACACGAGAATGAACCTCATTGGTTCTCGCTGAAGCTCAAACGTGATGCGTAACATGAGAATGAACCTCACTGGTTCTTGCAGAAGGTCAAACGTGCTGCGTAACACGAGAATGAACCTCATTGGTTCTCGCTGAAGCTCAAACGTGCTGCGTAACACGAGAATGAACCTCATTGGTTCTCGCTGAAGCTCAAACGTGATGCGTAACATGAGAATGAACCTCATTGGTTCTGCTGAAGCTCAAACGTGCTGCGTAACACGAGAATGAACCTCACTGGTTCTTGCAGAAGGTCAAACGTGCTGCGTAACACGAGAATGAACCTCATTGGTTCTCGCTGAAGCTCAAACGTGCTGCGTAACACGAGAATGAACCTCATTGGTTCTCGCAGAAGCTCAAACGTGCTGCGTAACATGAGAATGAACCTCACTGGTTCTCGCAGAAGCTCAAACGTGCTGCGTAACACGAGAATGAACCTCATTGGTTCTCGCTGAAGCTCAAACGTGCTGCGTAACATGAGAATGAACCTCACTGGTTATCTCTGAAGCTCAAACGTGCTGCGTAACACGAGAATGAACCTCATTGGTTCTCGCAGAAGCTCAATCGTGCTGCGTAACATGAGAATGAACCTCACTGGTTCTCATACTTGAGCTTCCGTTTACCAGATCTGATGTGTGCGTTGATCAATGTTTATATGTGAATAAAAGCCTAAATTCAATTTGTTCATGATCAAGTCTCTTCAGAAAATCTGGACAAAACCGCTCAATTAATATGGATTAGTTTTACGATCCCTTTATGAACTTTTTGATGCATCCAAGTGGTAGTTGCATTGCTGTCAATGGAGGGACAGAAAGAGCTCAGATTTCATTAAAATGTCTTCATTTGTGTTTAGAAGATGAATGAAAGTATAACGGGTTTGGAATAGGGGTGGCGATACGATATAATACACGATACATGGCTCACGATACCGATAATATCACGATATAGCAATTCTGCGATAATCAGCAAGATCAGGGTGATGGCGTTGCAAGTGGCTTTGCATGTTCATGGTATTACCCATGTTTTTTACTTTTACTAGGCAGTTCTTGCATATCGCGTACTCTTTGTCGATTTTGTTTGTCCCATCAATGGTATAAAAGCTGAAGCGGGTCCAGACTTTGCACTTAAACGTGGCTGTGGCATCTATTATTTTACTCACACTTCTGTCCACCATCCCGTTAAAAAACTTCTTACGCTAATTAACTTATGTTCACGTTTCTCTCATTCATGTGTTGAGCGCCACCTCGAGGAGCCTTACTTTATTAATTAAAATATCGATATTTAGCGCCAGCATATTGATTCTCGTATCGCACGGAGAAGGACAACGATATATTGCCCTATTGATATTTTGTCCAACCCCTAGTTTGGAACGACATGAGGGTGAGTAATTAATGAGAGAATTTTCATTTTTGGGTGAACTATCCCTTTAAGTCTCACAGCTTCACAACAACCTTATAATAAATAAAAAGACACTCTGAACAACATGAAACCTGTGTGGAAAAAAGACAGCATAGTGGTTAGAGATGTTAAAATATCTTCAAAATGTCCAAGCAGCTTCCTTACCACAGACCACAGACATGACTTTAGGGACTTTCGCAACGGAGGAACCTTTTCATAGTTCCTAGAACTATTGGCGGAAGTGCCCGGATTTTGGCGTGTTCGCACCGCAGGAACTAGGAACGATTTTAGTTCTAGGAACTCCTTTTGGGGGAACTAATTTAGCTCCTACTTCAGAGTAGAGTCTAAACCAGCACAATAGGAACTACCAGTGACGTAAGTATACACTGATTGGCTGAACGCACACAAAACACGAGGATCCAACATTTTTAAAAAAGCCGTCTACACACACAGATTATAGTCTATATATTTACTCCAGAAACGAACTCTACGAACATGGAAAACAGCGATAGATGGACCTCTCAACCTTTACGCTAAAGAGAAAATCCAACACGACTTTGAGGGGACCAAGTGAAACATGATTATGTATGTATGCTCAGCTAGCGACATTGGACATCAACCACACGGCAAACGCTAATACTTTTTCATATACTGTCTACTTTCTTTGTATAACAGTTCTATCTAATAATAACGTATTAGACAGGACTGTTAAACAGATGGTAAACAAATGAAGACGGAGAATGTGAGAGCTGTGTGCTCAGGCTCTCAGGTTTTCAGCGCCGTCAAAATAAAAGTCACAAGCGCGGCTTACGTCACTTCAGAGTTTCTACTGGCGGTGCGAATGCAACCAGGAAAACGGCCCTGGGGAACTTTTAGTTCTCAGGGAAACACCCTGGTGGCTAGTTCCTACAACTAACTACCCGGTGACAAAGCCCCTTTTGTGTGAAAATGACACCAGGTTTGATGTCATGATGCCAAATATCATTGATTATGGTGTCTTATAACTGACTGTGTCGAATTTGAATATGAGCATATTTATACAATAATATTTATGAGCTACGACGGCAAGAAAGACTTCCAGTGGCTTAAACTTACATTTCAGTGTGTTTCTTCTTAACAGCTTAATAATACAGCGCACTGGTCATATGGGCCACTTTTATGGTACTTCGTTTTTTTTTTGTCATTTTGGAGAGTTTGACAGCACCTGGCCACCATTCACCTTCACTGTATGGAGCAGAGCAACATGACAATTCTTCAAGAAATAAATAAATAAATAAATAAATATCAAAGTGGACCGTCCTCTCACTGGATGCACGATCAAAGCCCAGTTCAGAACGACTGCCAAAGAAGCTCTGGAAAACAATGACAGGATCCGTTCCTATAAATATTTTTGCTAAGATTTCAATTGACAAAAGTGCATGAAAAATAATCACAATAAAGCATGATTACGCACATGTAGAGTACCAATGAAAAGTTTGGACACACTAACTTGACTAACTTTATGTTTTGCATGATCTTCAAACAGCTTTTGATCTGAAGGCTTATACTTAAATACTTGAAATTAGTTTTAGTAGAAAAATATAAGCATATGCATGCATTTTAATGTGCTGGACCGGCGATAAATGGGAACTCTTCCAACATTTTCCTTTGCACTCGCACAAACGTCACAAGAAAAACTAACCTCTAACTTAATGTTATAATCATTACTGATACCTTCACAAACAAAGCAGAAACACATCACAGGATTGTGACACAGCACTTATCTGTCAAAAAGAGTCACTGTTAAAGGTCCAACAACAAGATTTTTTTCTGTCCAGCAGCTGTTGTGAAGGTTAGAGGTCATGTACTGTCAGCGAACAGATGCCACTGACCACACACACCTGATTTATACTGGAATCGTACGTACATTTACTTGATTAAAAAAGCTCTGCTGTCAGACGCAAGGTTGATCTGAGGACAGAGGAGCCAGACGTCCTCTTCAGATTAAAGCGGGTACAAGGGTGTCACGGCATCCAACTAATCAATGCAGTCTGTTTTCTGCTGTATTGACATTTCAAAGGAACATGTCAGCTTTGGGAAGCAGACTTGCTTTGGTCATATTTGAGAAATTGATTGGAAACGGAAACCATGAAAGATTTTTTTTTTTAATGTTGCTCTCACTCATGTTTTCCATTTGTGTACAATATGTACTGAATCCTATTATTAGTCTCGCAGTAAAAGGAGAAATATCTGTAGATGTGTCATTCTGTACTGTATAGTTAGTCCAGACCAATACCATGTCTGTGTTTAAATACCTGGGTAACACTTTATTTTACAGTGTCCATAGTAATAACAGTAAATTATGCATAATTACATGCAACTAACCATCAACTAAATCCTAATCCTACCCTAACCCTATAGAAATGTTGTTAATTAATATTACTCAGTACTTAAAATATATAATTGCAGTAACAATGACACCTTAAAATAAAGTGTAACCAATACCGGATAGTGGGTAGTTGCGTTTAAGTAGGAAAACAGACGAGCAAGTTCATTATGAAAGCACTTTAGGTTACACTTTTTTTTTAAGGTGTCATTGTTACATTGTTAATTACTGAGTATTAATTAACAACATGTTTTTACTATAGTGTTAGGGTAGGATTAGGGTTTGGCTGAGGTATAGTTGCATGTAATTACGCATGATATACTGTTATTACTATGGTAAGTACATGTAACATATAACAAGGACACTGTAAAATAAAGTGTTACCGCAATTTATTGCATTTCATTGTTTATTTCTTATTCCATCGCTTGGTTACGCTTTATTTTAAGGTGTCATTGTTACAGTGTAATTATATATTTAAGTACTGAGTAATATTAATTAACAACATGTATTTATTCTAGGGTTATGATTAGGGTTTGGTTGAGGGTTAGTTGCATGTAATTATGCATAATTTACTGTTGTTATTATGGTAAGTACATGTAACATATGTAACAATGACACTGTAAAATAAATTGTTACCCATTGCTTATTAGTATATGATTTGAAAAAATATATATTTGAAGAATCATATTTTTCAAAGCCCAAATGAAGTTCCACAGAAACCTGCGGCCTGAAATAAGCGCTACATTTGAACGTCAAATGACATCATACACGTTCGAACGTTCTATACGTCAGCGTTCCTTTCTTCCTTTTTGAAATACAACTGTAAATAAATAAATTAGTAACAATAGTTTAACAGTTAAATAAACACAGGATACGAGCACAAAATGCTCAGAAAAATAATTCTCCCTATATCAACAAGTGTAGATGTGCTGCATTAATATTGATAGAGAAAACGGATGGAACAAAACACCAGAAAAGTGTACCTTTTTTCCCCCTTGTTGCGTGCTAGAAATCACACACAAAGACAAGTGAAGTGCCAGCGAGGCGTGTGTGAGAGGCTTTACTCTAACCGAACAGAAGTAGATACGATATATGTTTTTATAAACCACCCAAAATATGAGACGGACCGTTACTCAAGCAACTTTACCACACATTTCACACACACACATCTGATTTAAACAGCACTTCAGCATTTTCTAAAATAAAACCCCGATGAAAACACTCGGCGGACAGCACGGTAACTTTACCTTATGGCTTTTATTACTAGTTTTCTCTTCACTTTCGAAGCCTCATAGGGGTCTTTTGTCAACGTGTATCCTTCTGTTTCTCTTTAACCCTTAAAGAGCTTCTCTTAAATCCTTCAGCCAAGACAAATCACACAAAACAATCCATTCCGCATCCGTCCGCGGTCAAATGAAGTATTCCACAAAGTCGAGTTTATTGTCGTCTACGCGTTTGCATCGGAAAGAAGAGCCGATGAACGCTCAACGCTGGATGAAAAAGTATGAGGTCAGCAGAGCCTCCGACAGGCCCCGCCCCTCCCGACGTCATCACAGCTGCCTATGACGACATGAACCCTCTCACTCCAAAACTACATAGAAAAGGTGGGCATTTAATAATAATAATACTAAAAAAATAGAAAAGATGGGTGTGTTTAGAAATATAAACTGGAATAAAGCTTGGTGTATTTGTGAAGCATACTGTTTAAATAATAAAATAAAAGAGGTTACATTTAGAATTTGACATGGTACAGTGGGGAGAACAAGCATTTGATACACTGACGATTTTGCAGGTTTGCCCACTTACAAAGCATGTAGAAGTCTGTAATTTTTATCATAGGTACTCTTCAACTGTGAGAGACGGAATCTAAAACAAAAATCCAGAAAATCACATTGTATGATTTTTAAGTAATTAATTTGCATTTTATTGCATGACATAAGTATTTGATACATCAGAAAAGCAGAACTTAATATTTGGTACAGAAACTTTTGTTTGCAATTACAGAGATCATACGTTTCCTGTAGTTCTTGACCAGGTTTGCACACACTGCAGCAGGGATTTTGGCCCACTCCTCCATACAGACCTTCTCCAGATCCTTCAGGTTTCGGGGCTGTTGCTGGGCAATACGGACTTTCAGCTCCCTCCAAAGATTTTCTATTGGGTTCAGGTCTGGAGACTGGCTAGGCCACTCCAGGACCTTGAGATGCTTCTTACGGAGCCACTCCTTAGTTGCCCTGGCTGCGTGTTTTGGGTCGTTGTCATGCTGGAAGACCCAGCCACGACCCATCTTCAATGCTCTTACTGAGGGAAGGAGGTTGTTGGCCAAGATCTCGCGATACATGGCCCCATCCATCCTCCCCTCAATACGGTGCAGTCGTCCTGTCCCCTTTGCAGAAAAGCATCCCCAAAGAATGATGTTTCCACCTCCATGCTTCACGGTTGGGATGGTGTTCTTGGAGTTGTACTCATCCTTCTTCTTCCTCCAAACACGGCGAGTGAAGTTTAGACCAAAAAGCTCTATTTTTGTCTCATCAGACCACATGACCTTCTCCCATTCCTCCTCTGGATCATCCAGATGGTCATTGGCAAACTTCAGATGGGCCTGGACATGCGCTGGCTTGAGCAGGGGGACCTTGCGTGTGCTGCAGGATTTTAATCTATGACGGCGTAGTGTGTTACTAATGGTTTTCTTTGAGACTATGGTCCCAGCTCTCTTCAGGTCATTGACCAGGTCCTGCCGTGTAGTTCTGGGCTGATCCCTCACCTTCCTCATGATCATTGATGCCCCACGAGGTGAGATCTTGCATGGTGCCCCAGACCGAGGGAGAGTGACCATCATCTTGAACTTCTTCCATTTTCTAATAATTGCGCCAACAGTTGTTGCCTTCTCACCAAGCTGCTTGCCTATTGTCCTGTAGCCCATCCCAGCCTTGTGCAGATCTACAATTTTATCCCTGATGTCCTTACACAGCTCTGTGGTCTTGGCCATTGTGGAGAGGTTGGAGTCTGTTTGATTGAGTGTGTGGACAGGTGTCTTTTATACAGGCAATGAGTTTAAACAGGTGCAGTTAATACAGGTAATGAGTGGAGAACAGGAGGGCTTCTTAAAGAAAAACTAACAGGTCTGTGAGAGCCGGAATTCTTACTGGTTGGTAGGTGATCAAAACTTATGTCATGCAATAAAATGCAAATTAATTATTTAAAAATCATACAATGTGATTTTCTGGATTTTTGTTTTAGATTCCGTCTCTCACAGTTGAAGAGTACCTATGATAAAAATTACAGACCTCTACATGCTTTGTAAGTAGGAAAACCTGCAAAATCGGCAGTGTATCAAATACTTGTTCTCCCCACTGTATATATCCAGCTAAAAGTGTGTTAGAGAGGTTTAATTTAGATATTGATTATTCATGTGACTTTTGTTCAATAGAAAAAGAATCTATTATCCATCTGTTTTGTAATTGTATATAGACAAAGATTTTTTGGGTGGATGTGGAAAATTTCATTAGAAGGAAAACAAATGTTATGTTTAAATTAAATAATTTTGATATATGTATGTATTATTCCAATGAACGTAATAATAATAATAATTTTACTTTTATTGTACAACTTATTATTATTTTGGGAAAATTTCATATACACAAGGAGAAATGGTCAGGATCCAAGCCAAATTTTCTTCATTTTCTTCAGGAGATAAGGACTATTGCAGCAGTTTGGAGAACATTGTCAATAAAAAAGCAAGGAAGACTTGTTATATTCTTAATGAATATACATTTTTTTGATTAATGGATCAAGGGTTTATACACTCTGGCATGTTTTGTTTTTGTTTTTTTGTGTATTAATATGTACATTTTTGTATTCTGTACTACTACTAAATTTCTCTGGCTAATAAAAAAAAAAAAGAGAAAGCAGTGAAGAAAAAAAATAGAAAAGATGGGTAAAAGAAATCATTCTAAACCTTGTTTGAAGGTCTTTATGGCTGATTTTCATTTGTATATTGAGTCTCTCCAATGTAATGATAATGTAGAGATACAATTTTATTTGCTAAGAGTTGAAGTTACTTGAAAATGTAAATTGTATATGTTGTCTTCTTTCTTTAAGTACTAATTTATTTGTTTATTTGTTTATTCTCTTTACTTCTGTTTACGTCAATATTATTAGGCTATGTATGCATGTACAGTGGGGAGAACAAGTATTTGATACACTGCCGATTTTGCAGGTTTTCCTACTTACAAAGCATGTAGAGGTCTGTAATTTTTATCATAGGTACTCTTCAAAAATCCAGAAAATCACATTGTATGATTTTTAAATAATTAATTTGCATTTTATTGCATGACATAAGTATTTGATCACCTACCAACCAGTAAGAATTCCGGCTCTCACAGACCTGTTAGTTTTTCTTTAAGAAGCCCTCCTGTTCTCCACTCATTACCTGTATTAACTGCACCTGTTTGAACTCGTTACCTGTATAAAAGACACCTGTCCACACACTCAATCAAACAGACTCCAACCTCTCCACAATGGCCAAGACCAGAGAGCTGTGTAAGGACATCAGGGATAAAATTGTAGACCTGCACAAGGCTGGGATGGGCTACAGGACAATAGGCAAGCAGCTTGGTGAGAAGGCAACAACTGTTGGCGCAATTATTAGAAAATGGAAGAAGTTCAAGATGACGGTCAATCTCCCTCGGTCTGGGGCACCATGCAAGATCTCACCTCGTGGGGCATCAACGATCATGAGAAAGGTGAGGGATCAGCCCAGAACTACACAGCAGGACCTGGTCAATGATCTGAAGAGAGCTGGGACCACAGTCTCAAAGAGAACCATTAGTAACACACTACGCCGTCATGGATTAAAATCCTGCAGTGCACGCAAGGCACCCCTGCTCAAGCCAGCGCATGTCCAGGCCCGTCTGAAGTTTGCCAATGACCATCTGGATGATCCAGAGGAGGAATGGGAGAAGGTCATGTGGTCTGATGAGACAAAAATAGAGCTTTTTGGTCTAAACTCCACTCGCCGTGTTTGGAGGAAGAAGAAGGATGAGTACAACCCCAAGAACACCATCCCAACCGTGAAGCATGGAGGTGGAAACATCATTCTTTGGGGATGCTTTTCTGCAAAGGGGACAGGACGACTGCACCGTATTGAGGGGAGGATGGATGGGGCCATGTATCGCGAGATCTTGGCCAATAACCTCCTTCCCTCAGTAAGAGCATTGAAGATGGGTCGTGGCTGGGTCTTCCAGCATGACAACGACCCGAAACACACAGCCAGGGCAACTAAGGAGTGGCTCCGTAAGAAGCATCTCAAGGTCCTGGAGTGGCCTAGCCAGTCTCCAGACCTGAACCCAATAGAAAATCTTTGGAGGGAGCTGAAAGTCCGTATTGCCCAGCGACAGCCCCGAAACCTGAAGGATCTGGAGAAGGTCTGTATGGAGGAGTGGGCCAAAATCCCTGCTGCATTGTGTGCAAACCTGGTCAAGAACTACAGGAAACGTATGATCTCTGTAATTGCAAACAAAGGTTTCTGTACCAAATATTAAGTTCTACTTTTCTGATGTATCAAATACTTATGTCATGCAATAAAATGCAAATTAATTACTTAAAAATCATACAATGTGATTTTCTGGATTTTTGTTCTAGATTCCGTCACTCACAGTTGAAGTGTTCCTATGATAAAAATTACAGACCTCTACATGCTTTGTAAGTGGACAAACCTGCAAAATCGTCAGTGTATCAAATACTTGTTCTCCCCACTGTATGTATGTGTGTGTGTATATATACACTCACCTAAAGGATTATTAGGAACACCATACTAATACTGTGTTTGACCCCCTTTCGCCTTCAGAACTGCCTTAATTCTACGTGGCATTGATTCAACAAGGTGCTGAAAGCATTCTTTAGAAATGTTGGCCCATATTGATAGGATAGCATCTTGCAGTTGATGGAGATTTGTGGGATGCACATCCAGGGCACGAAGCTCCCGTTCCACCACATCCCAAAGATGCTCTATTGGGTTGAGATCTGGTGACTGTGGGGGCCATTTTAGTACAGTGAACTCATTGTCATGTTCAAGAAACCAATTTGAAATGATTCGAGCTTTGTGACATGGTGCATTATCCTGCTGGAAGTAGCCATCAGAGGATGGGTACATGGTGGTCATAAAGGGATGGACATGGTCAGAAACAATGCTCAGGTAGGCCGTGGCATTTAAACGATGCCCAATTGGCACTAAGGGGCCTAAAGTGTGCCAAGAAAACATCCCTCACACCATTACACCACCACCACCAGCCTGCACAGTGGTAACAAGGCATGATGGATCCATGTTCTCATTCTGTTTACGCCAAATTCTGACTCTACCATCTGAATGTCTCAACAGAAATCGAGACTCATCAGACCAGGCAACATTTTTCCAGCCTTCAACTGTCCAATTTTGGTGAGCTCGTGCAAATTGTAGCCTCTTTTTCCTATTTGTAGTGGAGATGAGTGGTACCCGGTGGGGTCTTCTGCTGTTGTAGCCCATCCGCCTCAAGGTTGTGCGTGTTGTGGCTTCACAAATGCTTTGCTGCATACCTCGGTTGTAACGAGTGGTTATTTCAGTCAAAGTTGCTCTTCTATCAGCTTGAATCAGTCGGCCCATTCTCCTCTGACCTCTAGCATCAACAAGGCATTTTGGCCCACAGGACTGCCGCATACTGGATGTTTTTCCCTTTTCACACCATTCTTTGTAAACTCTAGAAATGGTTGTGCGTGAAAATCCCAGTAACTGAGCAGATTGTGAAATACTCAGACCGGCCCGTCTGGCACCAACAACCATGCCACGCTCAAAATTGCTTAAATCACCTTTCTTTCCCATTCTGACATTCAGTTTGGAGTTCAGGAGATTGTCTTGACCAGGACCACACCCCTAAATGCATTGAAGCAACTGCCATGTGATTGGTTGATTAGATAATTGCATTAATGAGAAATTGAACAGGTGTTCCTAATAATCCTTTAGGTGAGTGTATATACACCGATCAGGCATAACATTATGACCACCTTCCTAATATTGTGTTGGTCCCCCTTTTGCTGCCAAAACAGCCCTGACCCGTCGAGGCATGGACTCCGCTAGACCCCTGAAGGTGTGCTGTGGTATCTGGCACCAAGATGTTAGCAGCAGATCCTTTAAGTCCTGTAAACTGTGAGGTGGGGCCTCCATGGATAGGACTTGTTTGTTCAGCACATCCCACAGATGCTCGATTGGATTGAGATCTGGGGAATTTGGAGGCCAAGTCAACACCTCAAACTCGTTGTTGTGCTCCTCAAACCATTCCTGAACCATTTTTGCTTTGTGTCAGGGCGCATTATCCTGCTGAAAGAGCCACAGCCACCAGGGAATACCGTTTCCATGAAAGGGTGTACATGGTCTGCAACAATGCTTAGGTAGGTGGTACGTGTCAAAGTAACATCCACATGGATGGCAGGACCCAAGGTTTCCCAGCAGAACATTGCCCAAAGCATCACACTGCCTTCGCCGGCTTGCCTTCCTGGTGCCATGTGTTCCCCAGGTAAGCCACGCACACACACCCGACCATCCACGTGATGTGAAAGAAAATGTGATTCATCAGACCAGGCCACCTTCTTCCATTGCTCCGTCGTCCAGTTCTGATGCTCACGTGCCCACTGTTGGCGCTTTCGGCGGTGGACAGGGGTCAGCATGGGCACCCTGACTGGTCTGCGGCTATGCAGCCCCATACGCAACAAACTGTGATGCACTGTGTATTCTGACACCTTTCTATCAGAACCAGCATTAACTTCTTGAGAAATTTGAGCTACAGTAGCTCATCTGTTTGATCGGACCACACGGGCCAGCCTTCGCTCCCCACGTGCATCAATGAGCCTTGGCCGCCCATGACCCTGTCGCCGGTTCACCACTGTTCCTTCCTTGGAGCACTTTTGATAGAGACTGACCACTGCAGACCGGGAACACCCCACAAGAGCTGCAGTTTTGGAGATGCTCTGACCCAGTCGTCTAGCCATCACAATTTGGCCCTTGTCAAACTCGCTCAAATCCTTACGCTTGCCCATTTTTCCTGCTTCTCACACATCAACTTTGAGGACAAAATGTTCACTTGCTGCCTAATATATCCCACCCACTAACAGGTGCCGTGATGAAGAGATAATCAGTGTTATTCACTTCACCTGTCAGTGGTCATAATGTTATGCCTGATCGGTATACACTCACCTAAAGGATTATTAGGAACACCTGTTCAATTTCTCATTAATGCAATTATCTAATCAACCATTCACATGGCAGTTGCTTCAATGCATTTAGGGGTGTGGTCCTGGTCAAGACAATCTCCTGAACTCCAAACTGAATGTCAGAATGGGAAAGAAAGGTGATTTAAGCAATTTTGAGCGTGGCATGGTTGTTGGTGCCAGACGGGCTGGTCTGAGTATTTCACAATCTGCTCAGTTACTGGGATTTTCACGCACAACCATTTCTAGAGTTTACAAAGAATGGTGTGAAAAGGGAAAAACATCCAGTATGCGGCAGTCCTGTGGGCGAAAATGCCTTGTTGATGCTAGAGGTCAGAGGAGAATGGGCCGACTGATTCAAGCTGATAGAAGAGCAACTTTGACTGAAGTAAACACTCGTTACAACCGAGGTATGCAGAAAAGCATTTGTGAAGCCACAACACGCACAACCTTGAGGCGGATGGGCTACAACAGCAGAAGACCCCACCGGGTACCACTCATCTCCACTACAAATAGGAAAAAGAGGCTACAATTTGCACAAGCTCACCAAAATTGGACAGTTGAAGACTGGAAAAATGTTGCCTGGTCTGATGAGTCTCGATTTCTGTTGAGACATTCAGATGGTAGAGTCAGAATTTGGCGTAAACAGAATGAGAACATGGATCCATCATGCCTTGTTACCACTGTGCAGGCTGGTGGTGGTGGTGTAATGGTGTGGGGGATGTTTTCTTGGCACACTTTAGGCCCCTTAGTGCCAATTGGGCATCGTTTAAATGCCACGGCCTACCTGAGCATTGTTTCTGACCATGTCCATCCCTTTATGACCACCATGTACCCATCCTCTGATGGCTACTTCCAGCAGGATAATGCACCATGTCACAAAGCTCGAATCATTTCAAATTGGTTTCTTGAACATGACAATGAGTTCACTGTACTAAAATGGCCCCCACAGTCACCAGATCTCAACCCAATAGAGCATCTTTGGGATGTGGTGGAACGGGAGCTTCGTGCCCTGGATGTGCATCCCACAAATCTCCATCAACTGCAAGATGCTATCCTATCAATATGGGCCAACATTTCTAAAGAATGCTTTCAGCACCTTGTTGAATCAATGCCACGTAGAATTAAGGCAGTTCTGAAGGCGAAAGGGGGTCAAACACAGTATTAGTATGGTGTTCCTAATAATCCTTTAGGTGAGTGTATATATATATATATATATATATACACACCCCCTTTTGTCCCCCTGTATTGTAAACCCAATCCTTTTAGTTTTATCATCTTTTTGGATGTCTTGTTATAGTCGTACATTTTTTTATGTCCTTAATGTCTAATAAAAAAATTGAAAAGGCGGTTTTGCCTCAGTTATTTTGTCTTTAAGTAGGCTATTAAATAACACAAAATGTAAGCCTATGTTAAAACGATTATGTTAGGAATTAGCAGTTCTTTTCTGTACTTTTTTGTTTTTAATTTATTATGATAGCCCAATCTCTCTATATTTTATATGTACTGTTTTATTTAATTTAATTTAATTTAATTTTTATTTATTTTATTTGTATAAAACCTCAGATCTGAAATCAGATCTTTTACTAAATCAGAAAAAAGCATTTTAAAGAGGGAAACCAGGCTTTATGTTGAAAGGATTGGGTGGATTCATTACAAAAAGGAATGATGGAAAAAGATCCTGTATTATGTGCATAAAAACAGACCCAGAAAAGGTTGGTTGCTATGATTACATAAGCACAAGAAAACGAGACGCCCAAAAGAGGCAATGCTTTCACAATGAATTCCTGCCTGAATACTGAAATACTTCAGTCTGTTATGTACAAGTAACTCTGGAAACAGTGTAAAAATGTTGCAGGTTTTAAGTTTATTATTTGGACTGATTTAAATTATAGGCTATTGTATAATCAAATTATATTGTAAATTATGTAAGAATATATATATATATATATATATATATATATATAAGCAGTAAATTTTTTTTTGTAAAACACCATTTTTGAAGAAGAAAATGCATATTGTTATGTAGTGTGTAGACTGATGTTTGAGAAAATATAAGGGGTCACTAACTTTGTCAATTCTTTCACTGTTTTTTGAACATTTTTACTGAAACGTGTCCTATGGTGTGACATGGCAACAATTAAGAATATAGGAGTGTCGCAACAACAGAACTTAACACTTTATAGTGGCTCCAAAAAAGTTAAATATTTGAACAATTCTGAGACAAAATCTTACCATGTGCACATGTCATGGGCTTCAGTAACATGACCTTGAATGGGGTCCTTCAACTAATTAAAGGTGTCAGTGGAATTGCCCGATTTAAAATCAGGATATGGTGTCACACCAGAGGACATGTTTTTCAGTGACAAAATCATCAAGATCCTACGCTTTTATAAATATATGGATGAAAAAAACGATTGCCATTTACTAAAATAGACACTTGTAAAATTATGCCTGAGGTATTCATTAACATTTGTATGCTTTTATTTTTAATTTGATAAAAGTTGTAGTTTATTGAACCATGCTTGAGACAGTCACACCATAGGACTATTTTGAGATTTGGCTCAAAAATAAAACAAATCTAAAGGCAAAGCAGTTTTTATATCAGCAGGTCCATGTAAGACAAAGAAATGTTTAACCATTTACTGCATTTGAAATGATGACAATACTAATTATATTCATTTTTATCTTGTGTGACAATGAAAATGCCATCTCACGTCAACAACCTATATATATATATATATATATATATTCACATTTATTCATATCATAAAAAAAGATCTTTTCAGGATACCTCAGATCATTCATGTAGTTTGTAGTAGATTGTAATTGTCATTGCATGTACAACACTGCCCTCTTGTGATTCTTTATATGTCCTACATGGGCTGATACTATAACAGCATAAAGAGGTGGCATATGTAGACTTCGCCTTGGGCACAGGTATAAATTATTCCCTATAAAGAGGGAACAAACAAGTCTGGAAATTTGTACTTTATATGTGGATCAGCAGTAGAGTAAACTTCGTGTGGCCTTCAGATTAGCTCAAGAACAGTGCGTAGAGAGCTTCATGGAATGGGTTTCCATGGCCGAGCAGCTCATCCAAACCTTACATCACCAAGTGCAAGGCAAAGCGTGGGATGCAGTGGGGTAAAGCACGCCGCCACTGGACTCTAGAGCAGTGGAGACGTGTTCTCTGGAGTGACCAATCACGCTTCTCTGTCTGGCAATCCGATGGACGAGTCTGGGTTTGGCGGTTGCCAGGAGAACAGTACTTGCCTGACTGCATTGTGCCAAGTGTAAAGTTTGGTGGAGGGGGGATTATGGGGTGGGGTTGTTTTTCAGGGGTTGGGCTTGGCCCCTTAGTTCCAGTGAAAGGAACTCTTAATGCTTCAGCATACCAAGACATTTTGGACAATTTCATGCTCCCAACTTTGTGGGAACAGTTTAGGGATGGCCCCTTCCTGTTCCAACATGACTGCGCACCAGTGCACAAAGCAAGGTCCATAAAGACATGGATGAGCGAGTTTGGTGTGGAGGAACTTGACTGGCCTGCACAGAGTCCTGACCTCAACCCGATAGAACACCTTTGGGATGAATTAGAGCGGAGACTGCGAGCCAGGCCTTCTCGTCCAACATCAGTGCCTGACCTCACAAATGCGCTTCTAGAAGAATGGTCAAGAATTCCCATAAACACACTCCTAAACCTTGTGAAAAGCCTTCCCAGAAGAGTTGAAGCTGTTATAGCTGCAAAGGGTGGGCCAACTCCATATTAAACCCTACGGATTAAGAAAGGGATGTCATTAAAGTTCATGTGCATGTTAAGGCAGGCGTCCCAAAACTTTTGGTAATATAGTGTATATGTAACTTCGGTCACACTTTAGTTTAGGGTCCAATTCTCACTATTAACTGCGACTTTTGCCTCAATAAACTCGTAATTACTGCTTATCAATAGTTAGTAAGGTAGTTGTTAAGTGTAGGATTAAGGGATGTACAAACCCGATTTCAAAAAAGTTGGGACACTGTACAAATTGTGAATAAAAATAGAATGCAATAATTTACAAATCTCATAAACTTATATTTTATTCACAATAGAATATAGATAACATATCAAATGTTGAAAGTGAGACATTTTGAAATGTCATGCCAAATATTGGCTCATTTTGGATTTCATGAGAGCTACACATTCCAAAAAAGTTGGGACAGGTAGCAATAAGAGGCCGGAAAAGTTAAATGTACATATAAGGAACAGCTGGAGGACCAATATGCAACTTATTAGGTCAATTGGCAACATGATTGGGTATAAAAAGAGCCTCTCAGAGTGGCAGTGTCTCTCAGAAGTCAAGATGGGCAGAGGATCACCAATTCCCCCAATGCTGCGGCGAAAAATAGTGGAGCAATATCAGAAAGGAGTTTCTCAGAGAAAAATTGCAAAGAGTTTGAAGTTATCATCATCTACAGTGCATAATATCATCCAAAGATTCAGAGAATCTGGAACAATCTCTGTGCGTAAGGGTCAAGGCCGGAAAACCATACTGGATGCCTGTGATCTTCGGGCCCTTAGACGGCACTGCGTCACATACAGGAATGCTACTGTAATGGAAATCACAACATGGGCTCAGGAATACTTCCAGAAAACATTGTCGGTGAACACAATCCACCGTGCCATTCGCCGTTGCCGGCTAAAACTCTATAGGTCAAAAAAGAAGCCATATCTAAACATGATCCAGAAGCGCAGGCGTTTTCTCTGGGCCAAGGCTCATTTAAAATGGACTGTGGCAAAGTGGAAAACTGTTCTGTGGTCAGACGAATCAAAATTTGAAGTTCTTTTTGGAAAACTGGGACGCCATTTCATCCAGACTAAAGAGGACAAGGACAACCCAAGTTGTTATCAGCGCTCAGTTCAGAAGCCTGCATCTCTGATGGTATGGGGTTGCATGAGTGCGTGTGGCATGGGCAGCTTACACATCTGGAAAGGCACCATCAATGCTGAAAGGTATATCCAAGTTCTAGAACAACATATGCTCCCATCCAGACGTCGTCTCTTTCAGGGAAGACCTTGCATTTTCCAACATGACAATGCCAGACCACATACTGCATCAATTACAACATCATGGCTGCGTAGAAGAAGGATCCGGGTACTGAAATGGCCAGCCTGCAGTCCAGATCTTTCACCCATAGAAAACATTTGGCGCATCATAAAGAGGAAGATGCGACAAAGGAGACCTAAGACAGTTGAGCAACTAGAAGCCTGTATTAGACAAGAATGGGACAACATTCCTATTCCTAAACTTGAGCAACTTGTCTCCTCAGTCCCCAGACGTTTGCAGACTGTTATAAAAAGAAGTGGGGATGCCACACAGTGGTAAACATGGCCTTGTCCCAACTTTTTTGAGATGTGTTGATGCCATGAAATTTAAAATCAACTTATTTTTCCCTTAAAATGATACATTTTCTCAGATTAAACATTTGATATGTCATCCATGTTGTATTCTGAATAAAATATTGAAATTTGAAACTTCCACATCATTGGATTCTGTTTTTATTCACAATTTGTACAGTGTCCCAACTTTTTTGGAATCGAGTTTGTAGAATATGATCATGCAGAATAAGGCATTAATATGTGCTTTATAAGTACTAATAAACAGCCAATATCCTAGTAATATGCATGCTAATAAGCAACTAGTTAATAGTGAGAATTGAACCCTAAAATAAAGTTAAGTGGCTGGTCATAAAGTTGCTCAACAGCGCCCTCTCTTTACATCTGCATGCATGTCTTTCTGCTTAAAATCTATGAAACTATTAAAACCTAAAAATATTTATCAAAAATGAAAGAAAGAAAAATAAATTATAAAAGAGAAAATTAGTTTCAGAAACATTTATTGGAGCTGAATCTTTGGAATGTCAGTTGATCTGATTGTGATGCAGATGCTCAAATACAAAACATTGAAATCCATTTTAAGGCCTTGCTGTTTTTATTAATTTTTTTTCCTTCCTACAACAGCAAATTACAGAGGCAGTATTGAAAATAAAAGTTTTCTTTGCTTCCGCATTCTTCTTGTAAAAAAAGAGGGAAAAAAAAGAAAAGAAAATCAGCACAAAATTTAAACGACAGTACAAAAACGAAAAGAGAATCGGGTCAGGTAAATGGGAACTTTACTATAGGAAATCTGTATACCTTTTTCAATAATGAAAACATCTCGATAATTGACCATTTCAGAATTGTATTACATATTCTGAAACTATATTTAAAAAAATGAACACTGTCTTTTTTCATCATTTCCGTTGTCTTTTGTACAAATGAATGCTATAAACACATAAACTTCATCAAATATATTGATCAGTGCAACATTGTTTCTTTTTAGTTAATGCTACAGTATGCTTTCTCACAGAATCCCGACTGAAGCCAGTCACCATTAACACACACGTAGCACGTGGATTCATGTCATCGGAAACTACCGGGAAAAAAAAGAGAAGTGTTTGCCACAGTATACAACACATTACATGAACATACCAAGAAACCTGTAGAAAACATTAGTATTGTCAGCAGTGAAGCCCTGTTATTGGTTAAACTAGATGTGTGTGTGTCATTGCTAAAGTCAGACCCATCCACCGGTCCAGAACGGAAATGATAATGAGCGACGAACCAATGAGATGACATCGTAGCCGAGGTCACATGTCACATGACAATGGGTTGTTGTGATTGGACCCTGCAGTTTGAGGCAACAGTCCTTTGGTACAGACACAAGGCCAATGACAGAACTCCACTATGACATCATCACGCATCACCAGGACGTGACGTCAAACGCTCGCGCGAGAACTTTAATAGCACCACTCTTAAAATGACAGTTCCCCCTGATACGAGAGTTTGAGTCGAGCAATATTTGGGGCGGCTCACTTCAAATCAAAGCATGATCATTTTTTCTTCTTCTTTTTTGTGTTTTTTGGTATGCTGGATAGACAGACATTCTGAATGTGATATGATGATGAAATGTGCACTGGATCTGTTCTGAACGAGGGCTGCATCTTTTGGGAGCGTAGCAAAATAACCAAACAGGACGGAAAAAAGCACACGTTTCACTTTCACAAAACAGTCAGACGATTGTATTTACAACATACAACCCAGGAAAAAAGGGATACTGCAGCTTTCTTTTTTTGTCCTTTTACTCGTTTCATTGAAAAGGGCATTAAAATATATTAAAACTTATGTACAATATGCAGGATTTCAACATTAAAGCGCTATGAATTCACCGGGTTTTGTTTTGCAGATTCGACCGACCGCCTTTTTTGAGAACTAAGGGGTTAAAAACAACAACAGAGGAGGCCAAAAAAGATGTACCAAAGGCACTGACTGAACCATACCCAGAATGCAACAGGGCTGGATGATATTCCACACCCTACCATTGGGTAATTACCTTCCCTTGGTCGTATATGGTTCATTTGGGGTTTTATTTTTTTACACATCTCCTTAAAGCGCAAAACAATCTTTTAAAATAAAAAATAAATGATTTTTTTTTCCTCCTAGAAAAAAAAAGATAAATACTTTATAACATTATTATATATTGGTCTCAACACCAGCATCCGATTGTAAAAATGATCAACTGAACATAATACAAAACAATAAAATAAAAAATTAAAATAATAATTTCAATCATCTGTACATATTTTGTTTTTTTGTTTCTTGTATTCAATGTTTTGTACACAGTGTCCCCTACTGGTAGGTTCCGTTCACTGCAGCTCCTGAGAAAAGCATGGCTCAGTCCCTCGTCCTCCCATTGGTTCACTGAACCACAGAGCCTTGTCCTCCTCCAACCGGATGGCATCGGCAGTCCGTTTTAGCCCCGCCCTCCCTGAGGAGAGGTTCCCTCTCATTGGTTGGTGCCTCACGCTTCTGAGTACGAGTTCTGTGAGCTGAGCTTGTCCTTCTTTAACTTGACGCCGTCCACTAGCTCAAAGTTATAGTTTTCCAGGGCGGATAAGTTCCTGTCGGACATGCCGCTGTGGGAGCAGGCGCAGTACAGAACCACGCCACAGATGGCGCCGAGGAAGACTCCCAGCGCGCTCATGGCGATGATGGTGATGAGGATGGGGTCCAGCGTCTTCAGCATGTTTCCGGCTCCGCTGATCTCATGGTTCTCCACGATCTCAGGGAAGTCTGTGATGTCCACAACTACAAAAGAGCAGATAAGCAATGATGAAAACAAGCCTGCAAACCTGTTAAAGAGCTATTTCTACCTTATTTAACCTATAAAAAATACTTTGGTGGTTTAAATTAATGTATATAGGTTAATTATTACGGAGTGTCTATTTACACCAAGTGCAAATAGCGTGCCTTGTTGGCAAGTGCTATTCGCACTAGCTCCGCCTAACAATGCCTGGTTGGGCCAAATAAGATTAAAAAAATACATGCATATATATTAATATATTAATTAATATTAATATCTTCAGTGGAGTAGTTGGTAAAGTGTAAGGCTTAGGGATCTAGGTTTTGACGCGATCGACCTGGGTTCAAATCCGCCTTTTGCCGAGCTCGCTCTTCTCCCTTTTCCCATCACATATCACATCGGAAAGGCATTTACTTTCAATTAAAATTAAGAAAATGGTCTAAAAGTGGAAATAAAATGCCTAACGAAATGTTTAATAATAATAAAAGCATTTATTGGGTAGGGTTAGGGGTCGGTGTATGAAGGGATTTTATTATCCCATTAAGGTGGCATCCATTTAATCATTTTAATAAATATAATCATTTACACTCTGTTATTATTGCATCCTGTTAATGTACAACAATACTGAGGTGCAAATAGTATGTATCTGTCAAAATAAAGTATAAATTGCATGTAATTACTATTTACACATATTGCAAAAAACTGCTACTTGTACATGGTGTAAATAGAATATATCACTATTTTCACTTAGTATGCTATTTCACTTAGTAAACAGCATCTACAGCTATTTGCACTTAGTGTAAATATCATCTATTGCTAAGAAAATATGTTATTTACACTTAGTGCAAATAGCCGCTGCCTAATTATTAACTCTCATCCTTTCCTCGCACTTTGTAACAAATCCTTCCCTCACGGGTCAAAATGACCCGAAGCCCTAAAATTATACTGATAATATTTATTCTATTTTTAATGCAATTTTGTTTGGAGATTTTTTATTATTTTTTATTTTATTTACCTTTAAATGACTAGATTTTATTAATAAATAATAAATAAATAATAATTTAAGCGCATTCTTCACATTCTTTCAATTTAAATTCAAAATAACTCACAATTTCATGCATAACCCTTTTAATTCAGCTCAGAATATCTTACATTGGGTGTCTCTGCTGACCTCTTATGGAAAATAATAATATAACATGATATTTCATGACTCTTGCCACTAGACGGCCTTTTTGCTCTATATGGAGCGGATGAGCTGTTCCGCTGGGTCCTAAAGTCAGTTCTTCAGTATGCATTCAGATACACATAATTTTTTGGTAAAATTTGACATTTTTAGGTTTTTTTATGTGTACTGAAGCATTCCTCACATTCCATTCCTTCCTAAGGGGGTCAAATTGACCCACGAGGGAAGGATTTGTTACTTTTTAAAATTTCAACCACATAAACCTCTTCAAATCCAGTAAATTATTTCTTGTGTATTTGTGTTTCAAGTTTGACAAAAGTCCTAGGGTGTTGGACCACTCAGATGAACACTCAATTGTTTTAAAAATGAGTTTCAGGTCAAAATGACCCGAGGGGAAGGATGAGTATATAGGTTGGTTCAGTGACATTCAATAACACTTTTGACTTCAATAAACCAGTTAATTTACAGTAGATGCTACCATTTTAATGCAATAATAATAGTAAACGCCCTTTAAACATACTGTAACATAAGCCATCTTCAGTCACTAATCTCAAGAGTGACCCAACATTTATTCAGCAGTTGTGCGCCTCAGATTTGAGAAAGCCACTTACTGATTTCATTGAAGTTGTCCTCGGGTAGAATCGGCTCTGCTGGGACATCTGGGTCTACAAAAGGGCGACATAAAACAGTCAGGAAATCTATAAAGTCCAATATTGTCATCCAAGTCAGAGGTTCTCAACTGCACAATGGCTTAAAATGATTTAAAATAAGACCAAACAAACTTTAAAAATCTTGTCTTTAGCTTTTTTTCAACACTGAACTGACTCTAGCTGAGCAACAGCCGAAATGCATCATTTTCCTGATATCACGGTAAATCTGCTTTGAAACAATCTGTATTGTGTAAAGCGCTATAGAAATAAATGTGACGACTTTAAAAAGCTAAAAATATCAAGGTGTAAGCATAAATCATATTTCTTATTTTAATACGTTCCCTCAACAACTTCCGAGGGTTTGAGGGAATTTTAAGTGTGATTTCTAGACCCAGAAAAGTTAATCAAATCTTAAAAAGCCATGGAATTTTTTTTAAATAAATAGATATTTTTCTAGTTATGTCAAGATCTAAATTATTTAATCAGGTAGAAATGGATATTTATGAGTAAATATTATAATAATAAAAAAAACTAATCACGATTGACTAGAAAAATAATTTAAATGAATTTGTAATAAAGTGTAAACCCTGAAAAACTTTCAATTATTGAAACTTATGAAATTATTGAATTTAATAATTATGTTATTTAAATATTCAGTTACACTTTATTTTAAGGTGTCCATGTTAAAGTGTAATTGTGCATTTAATTACTGTGTAATAATAATTAACTACATGTACTTACTATAGGGTTAGGGTTAGTTGCATGTACTGTAATTATGCATAATTTATAGTTATTACGGTTGCACTTTATTTTACAGTACATGCACTTTCAATGTACTACCCACGAAAATACTGAGTAATGTAAGGTAGCAACATGGGTTAAGGTTAGGTTTAGGGGTAGGTTCAGGGTTAGTACCTAATTATTACCCAGTTAGTGTCATTACTACAGTAAGTACATAGTATGTACATGCGAAACAGGACTGTAAAATAAAGTGTTAGCCAGTTTTGCTCTGTAATGGGCTTGTTGACTCACCCTTGCAGTCGGCCATGTTCAGATTGTCTAAGATTTTGATGTCGTCCACTGCAATGTCTCCCCAACTTTTCCTCTCCACTACACTTTCAATTACCACCTGAAATAAATAAAAACACAAATATGTTTAAAATGCAATCAGCGTACAGGTTTGGAACAACATGAGGGTGATTTTTATCGAGCTCCTAACCAGCCAATCATCTTTTACATTCACTAATGACATACAGGGCTTTTGACTAATGACATTTTTTGCTGACCAGTCACTGTGGCTAGTGGTTTTCCAAAGTTACTATCCACTCAGCATTTTCACTGGCCACCATTTTGACAATAATACCATGGGGAAAAACTGCCATATAGATATTTTTAACATTATCTCGTAATTTGGCAGCAGGAATATTAGGCTGCTGTCACTTTAAGACCTGACGCACGGATCCATTACACTGTTACACATGAGTTTTCTTTCTCAACTGTTTACGTTCACTTAAAACAGAACTGACTGTGTTTACGTGAATACTCGCCAAGTCCGGCATTTTGACATTATTTTGTGTGTGTTTGACTGTTTAAGTGCAATAAGCAGCGAAAAGAACTCAGTTTAGTACTGAGAGGCGGCTTTATGTGCGCACTTTGGGTGTGAGCACAAAATCTGTGGGAAAGAGTAAAATTATACGCAATACGACGCCGAAATTCAAGCCCTGTAACAGCAACAATATTCATCCGGAGCAAATGAAACGAGTGAGTGAGTGGAGGCGGGTTTGTGTGTAACTCGCTCTGAGAGATGAGAGAGAGCGAAAGAGACGCTGGTATTGTGTGTCTGTTCTGCGGAAAATGAGTATTGGAAGCGTTTCAGATATTTCAGTATTGATATGTATCGAAAAAATACATATTTTTGACAACACTACATTGCACTTTTTAACTCTTTCCCCGCCAAACACGGAATTTTCCGGGTTTCCGTGTTTTCACTGTTATACACTAGGGGGCGCTATTATGCATCTTCTGAATGAGTACAGAATCTCCTGATCAAAACACAGGCGAAGAAGACGCAAAAAAAAACCAAGCGGTCGAATGTAATCATATGCATATGTAAAATAACGTGATCAACAACATTAAACAGCGTATAAATCAAAACTGCCTAATGTTACTGAAGAAACATCGCCCCAGGACGAGCTCTAGGACTGAAGCTTTGGGGTGTTGATGGACTCGCTCTACTCCATCTGTGTTTGATCATCACTCTGAATCTGATCTGCATACAGTCTTTGACAAAAACATGATTTTGTTCAAAATGTTGCTTTTTTTATGAAACTTACCCATATTTAAGTGTTGATAAAAAAGGAATGCATGAAGCTAGAATAAAACGTTTTTTTTTTTGTTTAAAATCAGAGGGTCTGCTCTTTCTTTTGATATATGGCTCAGATATTCATACAACAAAATATTCTATGGGCCATTACATTTTTGTGAAAATGATCAAAAACCCTGGCGGTGGCTGGCAACTTTTTTTAAAAACGCTGGCGGGGAAAGAGTTAAAAGACTACAATTGAAAAAATGCCAAAGTGGCTAGTAGGAGTGACTGCGTTACACGCCACTGCTGAAATACACACACATTTGACGGGTTGGCGGGTGTTAATGTCAGGCCCTGATGATATATATATCCTTTAATACCTGGTAGGGTTTGTTGGAGTGGGGTATGAGCACGCGGCCCTCCCTCCAGCGGTTGCCCTGATGACCGCTGACGGTCCAGAGCAGGACATCAGCCGAGCCCTGGCTGCTCTCTCTGCGCTGCTTGATGTGTAGCGTGCCGATGTGGGAGCCAAACATGTGGTACCAGAAAGACAAGCACAGGTCCGAGTCCTGCCCCGACACCGACGGACTCACTAACCGAGCCACTTCTGTCTC